>OZ012675.1:10873451-11195121 GCA_963942505.1 Lordithon lunulatus
AACGCGTGCAACTCGACGGTATCGAAAGCTTTTTCGAAGTCGATGAAAGTTAGGATCAGAGGCTTATTCTATTCAATGCACTTTTCTATTAACGTTTTAATTACTTGAAGATGGTCGTTTGTACCATACCCCCTTCTGAAACCAGCTTGCTCTTTGGGCTGATAAAAGTCGAATTTGTGTGTTAGCCGTATTGTTATTATTTTTGTAAAAAGCTTATACAGGTGTGGTAAAAGGCTAATAGGCCTGTAGTTTCCAAGTGCAGTTATATCTCCCTTCGTGTGTAGTAGGATGGTTATTGTGTTATTCCTAAGGCTGCGTATAGTACCATTTTGTAGACATGCATTGAATAGTGATCTTAGTGTGCTTAACAAAGCTTCTCCCCCCAACTTAACTGCTTCTATGACTACCTTATCTTACCCCGGGAATTTGTTGTTTTTCATTCCTTTTAGTGCGTGTTGGATTTCATCTGGCAGTTCTTCGTAGCCTTGATTTATGACCATTTTGTTTTTGTTTTGTTCTTCTATGTTCTGATCTACACGTTCTGGTCTGTGAGTTTTATATAGAAGTGTGTAAAACTCATGTGTAATTTGTAGAAGTTCGCCTCTATTTGTGGTTATTTGGCGCATTCTATCTTTTAGTTTGAATATTTCGGATTTACCTTTTGATAGGTGTTTCCTTAGTACCTTCATACTACCGTTTTCTTCTATCGTTCTTTTTGTTGCTTCTATGTTTTATCTTCGTATCGAGGAGATGTTACATATTATTAACTTTGTGACAATTCCTGCACTTAAATGTACTTCAACTGTTAATAATTTAAACACACCTCTTAAAATTTATTGCTAATATAATATATCGGCAATAAATACTAAGTTTGAGAATCGTACGATATCTCTAGATCGGCACGATCACCTCATATACATTAAATATCAAATATAATTAAATTTAAACTACTATTTATATGGTATTTTCAAAACCACATAGACTACTATCTATGAGATATATATATATATATATATATATATATATATATATATATAAATATATATATATATATATATATATATATATATATATATATATATATCTCTTTTAGAAAGCCTAGCCTACAAGATACTGACTGGAAGGAATATATTGGTAATAAAACCATTGATTTCTTGCATATATCTGCGGGGAATCGCTATAGCATGGAGTCAGTTGACGAGTTTGGAGATGAGACCTTTTGGAATTCACTTGGCATCCGGGAAAATGGAAACTCTGTTTAAATAGTAATTGTATAATTTGTATAGACAAATAAGTTTAATATATTCTTGCATCCGAGCTGTAACTATGAGTAACCATATATGTGAGTATTATTTATTTCATGTCTTTCAGCATTAGAAATTGTGACATCTGAAGTGCTAGAAATACTCTACATTTTGATATATAAACCATCCCTCTAGCGTTTTAAATACAGACGCTACCGAGTTTAAACCGAGAAAATACATAAAAATTAAACATTTTCAGATTTTCTGACCGCTATAGCGCGAAAACGGTAGGAGGTAGAGAAAAGTACTTTAGCCTCAATCTGTAGGGCTATATATACTCTACATTTTTATATATAAACCATCCCTGTAGCATTTTAAATATAGACGCTACCGAGTTTAAACCGAGAAAATACATGAAAATTCAACATTTCAGATTCGCTGACCGCCATAGCGCAAAAAGGGTAGGAGCTAGAGAAAAGTGCCTAAGCCTCAAGGGCTAGAAATGCTCTACATTTTGATATATAATTCATCCCTCTAGCATTTTAAATACAGACGCTACCGAGTTTAAACCGAGAAAATACATGAAAATTCTTCATTTTCAGATTTTCTAACCGGCATAGCGCCAAAACGGTAGGAGCTAATGAAACGTGCCTAAGCCTCAATCTGTAAGACT
The DNA here is from genome assembly GCA_963942505.1 of Lordithon lunulatus. Classification (NCBI taxonomy): domain Eukaryota; kingdom Metazoa; phylum Arthropoda; class Insecta; order Coleoptera; family Staphylinidae; genus Lordithon; species Lordithon lunulatus. The sequence continues at coordinate 10,875,369 of OZ012675.1, forward strand.
AGAAATGCTCTAAATTTTTATATAAACCATCCCTCTAGCATTTTAAATACAGACGCTATCGAATTTAAACCGAGAAAATACATGAAAATTCAACATTTTCAGATTTGCTGACCGCCATATCGCGAAAACGGTAGGAGCTAGAGAAAAGTCCTTGAGCCTTAATTTGTAGGGCTAGAACTGCTCTACATTTTGGTATATAAACCATCCCTCTAGCATTTTAAATACATACGTTACCTAGTTTAGACCGAGAAAATACATGAAAATTCAACATTTTCTGATTTGCTGACCGCCAAGGCGCGAAAAGGGTAGGAGCTAGAGAAAAGTGCCTATGCCTCAATCTGTAGGGCTAAAAATACTGTACATTTTGATATATAAACCATCCCTCTAGCATTTTAAATATAGACGCTACCGAGTTTAAACCGAGAAAATACATGAAAATTCAACATATCAGATTTGCAGAACGCCATAGCACGAAAACGGTAGGAGCTAGAGAAAAGGTCCTAAGCCTCAATCTGTAGGACTAGAAATGCTCTACATTTTGATATATAAACCATCCCTCTAGCATTTTAAATATAGATGCTACCGACTTTAAACCGAGAAAATACATGAAAATTCAACATTTTCAGATTTACTCACCGCCATAGCGCGAAAACGGTAAAAGCTAGAAAAAAGTGCTTAAGCCTCTATCTGTAGTGCTAGAAATGCTCTACATTTTGATATTTAAACCATCCCTCTAGAATTTTAAATACAGACGCTACCGAGTTTAAACCGAGAAAATACATGAAAAGTCATCATTTTCAGATTTTCTAACCGCCATAGCGCGAAAACAGTAGGAGCTAGAGAAAAGTGCCTAAGCCTCAATCTGTAGGACTAGAAATGCTCTACATTTTGATATATAAACCATCCTTCTAGCATTTTAAATACAGACGCTACCGAGTTTAAACCGTGAAAATACATGAAAATTCAACATTTTCAGATTTGCTGACCGCTATAGCGCGAAAACTGTAGGAGCTAGAGAAAAGTGCTTCAGCCTCAATATGTAGGGCTAGAAATACTCCACATTTTGATATATAAACCATCCCTCTAGCATTTTAAATACAGACGCTACCTAGTTTAAACCGTGAAAATACATGAAAATTCAACGTCTACCTCCACTTGGCTAGTACGGAATATAAGTGTTTTAACAAGTGGGACGGATACATATTGCATTTGAATATTGCAAACAATTTTCTCAAGTTAATATTGTGTCATGAGTGATTGGAAATCCGAATCATTCGGTTTTTCATTGGCAATGCCGTGTTGATTTTATATTGCAATGGGTAGTAGGAGAGGGCAGGAATGTATCCGCCTGAGCTGGTCGGCTGTATGTACCAGTCAAATCGTATTGTGTTGTCCGGAATCCTAGTGTCCAAGGAGTCGGCACTGCACAATTATTCTCCTGTTCGGCTGTGAAGACCATTTTATTATTGAAGGAATTGAAGATGTTCAGGGTGTTCTCAATCTCTCCTGCTGGGACGGCACACAATAGGTTATCAACAGAAAGGAAAAAGGTCCATGTTACCAATTACAACGAGGCCAAAGATTTATGTTGCGAAGGAAATTCTTTTAAACGTAACTTCATAGAAATGTGTCACATCACAACTACCTTAGGAAAAACGCTAACGATGACAATGGCGAAAAACATACTGGAAGGTGAAGTGGACAGAAGAGGGATGCTGTCGAAAAGTCAGGGTGCATTTAGAAAGGGAAGGGGGAATAAGGAGCAGAGTTTCAACTGGAATGGGGTGCGAAGTGAGAATGTTTACGGCATTTGGGAATCTGGAAGCAGCATATGACTCAGTTCCTAGGGGTATGCTAGTGGAGTACATGGAAAGGTAAGGAATGGAATAGGAAGCGGTGGAATGGGTGTGAAAGGTATACATGGTCATGGGCAAAAGCGAGAGCGAATGGAGATGTCTCGGGGAAATTTAAATTAATGTGGGTGTAAGGCAGGGCTCTTTAATCGCTCTCCTATATATTCTGTACATGGAGGCCTTGTGATAGGAAAATCCAGGATATGGATGTACCATCCAATTATTTGCAACATCTCTTCCATTCTTTTGGACATTTGGACCATTACATCATCCGCAGATACTAGGATGATGTAATGGTCCAAATGTCCAAAAGAATGGAAGAGATGTTACAAATAATTGGATGGTACCTTGATAAGAGGGGCTAGGAGTGAATATGAACTATAATGGATAATGTTTAGAAATAAGGGTAGAATGGGTAGAGCGGAAGAGGGGAGAAATGACTGAGAGAGTGAATTATTTATGAATTTAGTCTTTTGGCTGGATACTAAGAATTTGCCAGGACTCGAAAAATTAACGTCGATGACGGTGCTGCTGCAGGACACTAATGGGATGCGCATATGGTGGGAGTCATGTGAAAAGGTAGTGAAGTTCGAGGAAAGATTACAGAGGTGACGGAAGAGAGACTGGTACGAGGAGGTGTTAATGAAGTGTTAGATGAGGTAGAGAGGATGAATCAAATACAGAGGAAGGATTTGTGAAGGAGTAGGTATGACTGAGGTATGGGTGTAGAAAAATATGAGAGAAATGCGAAGTCTAGCAACTGAAGTTAGTGAGAGATGTTGAGTGACAAGAAAAGCAAGTTAGAATGAATGAGAGCTGGTATAATCCTGGTTATGTGAAGTGGCAAGTGCGGGGTAAACCCCCAAGCTACATCACTAGGCGAGCGTGGAGCAGGAAGGACACAGAATGTATGACAAGAGCGTTATGCAGTTCAGAAGAGAGAGGAAGGAAAGTGTAGATGGGACAAGGATACACCATGTGTGTATTGTGTAGTAAGGGCCGTCATACGTTGTAGCATTTAAGCAACAAACATGAGTATGTGAAAACAGAGTAGATGTGGGATTGCAGAAGGTGAGGGAATGGTTAAGAGACGATGGAAATGGCGTGGAAATCTGCGAAAGGCTGGCGAGTAAGAGTAAAAGTGTTCGGGAAAATTACAAATATAGGTTATATTTTTAATTATTTTTATTTTGAGTTAATTTTGTAGCAGTTATGCCAAATGAAGGTTGTTTTTTAATATAAGATTTCGATAACGATAAAATAGGTCATGCATTTCTAGTTGTCTGTTTTATTTCAACACTTACATTTTTATAATGACAAAAGTTGGGTTGTTTCTCTTCCTCTCTGTTTCTCGCTGAAATGCTATGCAGCGAGAAATAGAGAGGAAGAGCAAAATAGGTGTTCAATACGTGTTCTTGATTGACATTGGTGTGAATTGGCAAAATATTTTAATATATTACTAATAATTCACTGGTTTGTGATATTTTTCTTCTGCCAAGGTGAGTTGACACTACAATTATAGTAAGTTTCATTATATTGATCTAGTTGCATTATAGTAACACCCTTCTGGTCCATCCAACCAATTGAACCATAATCCATTACATCTTATCGGATCTGCATTCGGATCAACCAATGTGTTCTGCTGTGGTACGCGGACTTTATCATACGCCATAATTCTACTCCAAAGTCGTTCCACTATATCAGGATATAAAGAAGCAATGTCTTCTGATTCGCACGGGTCGTTTTCTAAATCGAAAAGACATTTGCCTGTGCATTGTGTCACCGCAAATTTAGGTCTGCAATTCGGGATTGTTGCCTTATGTCGCAAATAAATAATCCTAAAATATATTAATAAATCCAAACCCTGTTCTATTGTTTGAATCGCTCTATTTGCTAAACTATTCAATATGCTTTTGATATCATAGGAATATCTAAATCCTCTATCGCCAGTATAGATATTATCCGGTATAAATCGCACCATGCTATCTACAATAATAAAAATTGAATAATACATATAATTGTGGTACAAAATAACAACATTACTATTAAGTAATTTGTAGCGTCCTCCGTAGCCGATATACCCAGAATTTTCTAAAGCCTCATCTATGTTGACTAGAATTTCCTCACGAGGTCTAATATTTAGATTATAAACCAGATGATTCCAATGGCTAACGCCATCTATTTGACCAATCCCACCTGCTTGCAAGTTATAACCAGCTGCTTCAAGCACAGTAGGCATCCAATCAGTAATATGAAATAAATGTTTATAAATTCTTCCTTTTTTAGTTAATTTGGGCGAATAGAGAACACCGACGGTCCGAATTCCCCCTTCAAAGTCGGACAGTTTCATCTAAAATATTTAATAATATTTTTTTTTGCTATGTAGATATCTGGATACTATAATAATTGATGAGTTTAAAAAAGTTATACATACACCTCTTAATGGATAGTTTGATGCGTAATTAGCATGTAGTCCAAATGTTGCACCTCCGTTGTCTGATATGAAGACTACAAGTGAGTTACATAGCATTCCTTCATCTGCGAGACCTTTCATTATCATACCAACAGAGTCGTCTAATCTTTCCACTGCAGCTAAAAAATACAGCCGAAAAATTATATTATTTATTTATTATATTTTAAAAATTATACAACTAACCATCTAGGAGGAAAGTTAAACGCCATCTGGCGGCACCACATTAATTAGCAATGCACACCCATATGGTAACAAGCGTCAACATGCTCATGCCATTAGGATCACCGGTTAGTGCCCTCTATGGAATAATATTCCAACAGAGTGCTTGAGATATCAGCACAAAGCCAATTTTGTAAAACATATATAAGTGTGAATCCACCTCTTAGCAATCTACATATCTAGATTTCGATCTTATTAGATATCATCAGTGTAATTCAGCTAGTGAGGATGAATTCACACAATATCTCGAGTAGTTATATATAAAAATTCGAATTCTAGATATGTAAATTGCTAAGAGGTGGATTCTCACATATATATGTATTATATTTTAGATTTTATCCGAAGCATTTTTAGTTAATTTCAAAGTGATTTAGGTACGAATATCATTATCGTCCATATGGTTATGCCGAATTCAAAAAGCAAAAATTTAGTTATAGTTGAATCTGATTAATATTAGGATGTCGGACAAGATATTTAAAATTGAGATTTGCTGATAGATTCTAGTTTAAAACGAACAACTTATTTACCTGCATATATACGCCTGTTCTTATCCGTTATATAAGAGAATTTTTCATTTGCTGCTTCATCGTCGGGTGCTTCGACAACGGTGTAACCAGCCCTTATCGCTCTGCCAGTATGTGGTGCTAAATGGTTTACTACCATTAACATTGGCGTCTTCTTGTCGTGCTCCTTGAGCAGCTTCAAGGCACGTCTTGTTATTAGATCAGTAAAATATCCAGTTTCATTAACGGGTTTAAATCCATCGACGAAGTCCTTTCCAAAATATTTATCCTTAAATTAAACATAACAAAATATACAAAAATGTAAATTTTTATGATTTTTTAAATATGAAACATTTATGAGAAAGCTAGTCTTCTTGAACTTGTTCTGGTACTGACTACAAGAATACCGCAATTTAGGCAAATTATATTTCATTATAAAGCCAAAACATTTCTACAACTGAATTATACCTCTATATTTTGAAGATACATAAATGTAATTGTTTATGATTTTTTAAATATGAAACATTTATGAGAAACCTAATCTTGTTGAACTTGATCTATTACAGACTACAAGAATACTGAAATTTGGGCAAATTATATTTCATTATAAAGCCAAATCATTTATACAACTGAATTATACCTCTATATTTTGAAAATACAATAATGTAATTTTTTATGATTTTTTAGATATGAAACATGTATGAGAAACCTAGTCTTCTTGAACTTGTTTTGGTACAGACTACAACAATACTGCAATTTAGGCAAATTATATTTCATTATAAAGCCAAAACATTTCTACAACTGAATTATACCTCTATATTTTGAAAATACAAAAATGTAATTTTTTATGATTTTTTAAATATGAAACATTTATGAGATAGCTAGTCTTCTTGAACTTGATTTGGTACTGACTACAATAATACTGCAATTTAGGCAAATTATATTTCATTATAAAGCCAAAACATTTCTACAACTGAATTATACCTCTATATTTTGAAAATACAAAAATGTATTTTTTTATGATTTTTTAAATATGAAACATTTATGAGAAAGCTAGTCTTCTTGAACTTGTTCTGGTACTGACTACAAGAATACCGCAATTTAGGCAGATTATATTTCATTATAAAGCCAAAACATTTCTACAACTGAATTATACCTCTATATTTTGAAAATATAAAAATGTAATTTTTTCTGATTTTTTAAATATGAAACATTTTTGAGAAAGCTAGTCTTCTTGAACTTGTTCTGGTACTGACTACAAAAATACCACAATTTTGGCAAATTATATTTCATTATAAAGCCAAAACCTTTCTACAACTGAATTATACCTCTATATTTTGAAAATACAAAAATGTAATTTTTTATGATTTTTTAAATATGAAACATTTATGAGAAAGCTAGTCTTCTTGAACTTGTTCTGGTACTGACTACAAGAATACCGCAATTTAGGCAAATTATATTTCATTATAAAGCCAAAACATTTCTACAACTGAATTATACCTCTATATTTTGAAAATACAAAAATGTAATTTTTTATGATTTTTTAAATATGAAACATTTATGAGAAAGCAAGTCTTCTTGAACTTGTTCTGGTACTGACTACAATAATACTGCAATTTATGCAAATTATATTTAATTATAAAGCCAAAGCATTTCTACAACTGAATTATACCTCTATATTTTGAAAATACAAAAATATAATTTTTTATGATTTTTTAAATATGAAACATTTATGAGAAAGCTAGTCTTCTTGAACTTGTTCTGGTACTGACTACAAGAATACGGCAATTTAGGCAAATTATATTTAATTATAAAGCCAAAACATTTCTACAACTGAATTATGCCTATATATTTTGAAAATACAAAAATGTAATTTTTTATGATTTTTTAAATATGAAACATTTATGAGAAAGCTAGTCTTCTTGAACTTGATTTGGTACTGACTACAAGAATACTGTAATTTATGGAAATTATATTTCATTATAAAGCCAAAACATTTCTACAAATGAATTATACCTCTATATTTTAAAAATACAAAAATGTAATTTTTTATGATTTTTTAAATATGAAACATTTATGAGAAAGCTAGTCGTCTTGAACTTGTTCTGGTACTGACTACAAGAATACGACAATTTAGTCAAATTATATTTCATTATAAAGCCAAAACATTTCTACAACTGAATTATACCTCTATTTTTTGAAAATACAAAAATGTAATTTTTTATGATTTTTTAAATATGAAACATTTATGAGAAAGCTAGTCTTCTTGAACTTGATTTGGTACTGACTACAAGAATACTGTAATTTATGGAAATTATATTTCATTATAAAGCCAAAACATTTCTACAAATGAATTATACCTCTATATTTTGAAAATACAAAAATGTAATTTTTTATGATTTTTTAAATATGAAACATTTATGAGAAAGCTAGTCGTCTTGAACTTGTTCTGGTACTGACTACAAGAATACGACAATTTAGTCAAATTATATTTCATTATAAAGCCAAAACATTTCTACAACTGAATTATACCTCTATTTTTTGAAAATACAAAAATGTAATTTTTTATGATTTTTTAAATATGAAACATTTATGAGAAAGCTAGTCTTCTTGAACTTGATTTGGTACTGACTACAAGAATACTGTAATTTATGCAAGTTATATTTCATTATAATTCCAAAACATTCTACAACTGAATTATACCTCTATATTTTGAAAATACAAATATGTAATTTTTTATGATTTTTTAAATATGAAACATTTATGAGAAAGCTAGTCTTCTTGAACTTGTTCTGGTACTGACTACAAGAATACCGCAATTTAGGTAAATTATATTTCATTATAAAGCCAAAACATTTCTACAACTGAATTATACCTCTATATTTTGAAAATGCAAAAATGTAATTTTTTATGATTTTTTAAATATGAAACATTTATGAGAAAGCTACTCTTCTTGAACTTGTTCTGGTACTGACTACAATAATACTGCAATTTAGGCAAATTATATTTCATTATAAAGCCAAAGCATTTCTACAACTGAATTATACCTCTATATTTTGAAAATACAAAAATGTAATTTTTTATGATTTTTTAAATATGAAACATTTATGAGAAAGCTAGTTTTCTTGAACTTGATTTGGTACTGACTACAATAATACTGCAATTTAGGCAAATTATATTTCATTATACAGCCAAAATATTTCTACAACTGAATTATACCTCATTGTTTTGAAAATACAAACATCTAATTTTTTATGATTTTTTAAATATGAAACATTTATGAGAAAGCTAGTCTTCTTGAACTTGTTCTGGTACTGACTACAAGAATACCGCAATTTAGGCAAATTATATTTCATTATAAAGCCAAAACTTTTCTACAACTGAATTATACCTCTATATTTTGAAAATACTAAAATGTAGTTTTTTATGATTTTTTAAATATGAAACATTTATGAGAAAGCTAGTCTTCTTGAACTTGTTCTGGTACTGACTACAAGAATACCGCAATTTAGGCAAATTATATTTCATTATAAAGCCAAAACATTTCTACAACTGAGTTATGCCTCTATATTTTGAAAATACAAAAATGTAATTTTTTATGATTTTTTAAATATGAAACATTTATTAGAAAGCTAGTCTTCTTGAACTTGTTCTGGTGCTGACTACAAGAATTCTGCTACAACTGAATTATACCTCTATAATTTTATTGTATTACTCTTATTTTAAAATAATGGTTATACTTACAAATTCTTGAACGCTATGGTCGTAATATCCTATGTAAGGATTCCAGTAACCGTAGTGAGTATCATAACCATAAGCAGTAGGAGTTGCGTTCTTATAACCGGCTCCCAAATGCCATTTTCCTAATAGATGCGTTTTATAGCCCACTGTTTTTAATGCCTGTGGTAGTGTTACGAAATCATGGGAGATTGTTCGGTTCTCCCCGCATCTCATTGGATATCCTTGAAAACCTAAACAAAAATATCTATCATATATCACATCCATTAGCAATGCACACGCATATGGTATGGGTGTGCATTGCTAATTGATGTGGTGCCGCCAGATGGCGTTTAGCTTTCCTCCTAGGGGGTTAATTGTACTAAAAATATCTAATGTTCACAATATTAGGTTAATTACGTATACTCTGGGAAAAATAGTAACAAAAAAAAGCCCAACCTTCAACTTACGGAGATATGCAGAGGTAAAACAAAATACTTATTATCTTGAATAAAAACAAATCGCCATTTTTATAATGTTACGTTTCTTTTATTGTTTCCAATAGAAATAAATGCAATAATTACTGTATTTCCTTTATATTTGATTTATAAAATTGATTTATTTGTCTATCAAGATGTTGTGAAAACTGATCTGGCATCAATATTTCAATAACTAGCTGAATAACCAACAAGCGGCCACAGTAATCGATTCTAACATAGACGTGTTGTTTGTATTTCATGACTAAAGAATTTGAAACTGCCAAAAAAAAAGCAAAAGTCCATTCCTGCAAACATTTTTTAGGTAGATGAAGAAATATCTACGGTTATTGTATAATTAGTGAAGGAGCCAAGCTCTCATATTTCTTGAATATGAAGGAACGCCATTTTATATAGCCTCTAGTCGATAGAATAATGTAGGTAAGGGAAGTCGGCAAATTGGATCTGTAACTTCGGGATAAGGATTGGCTCTGAGAATCAGGGCGTGTCGGGCTTGATCAGGAAGTGGGTCATGGCTGACGAGCCGAGCCTGGGCGAGGTAATGAATGCCAGGCGCGTTCCGCGCCCCGAGCTCGGTCCCGTGACTTGGCCTCCCGCGGAACTTCCTTGCTGCGAGGTCCAGTCCGCTTATTTTAATATATATTTTAATATAATGAGGATATTCTAACGTCCTTGGAGCTGCGAAGCAAACCTCTCAGGAACATATTAAACTTCGTCTTAAAAGTGCAATTCCTGGGAGAACAATAGAAGTACAGTAAAGCGCATAGTTCTGAAGTGGGCGCAGTGCAAAAATTTATACAATGGCCAAACGACCCATCAACAAATATGTACAGCAATGATATTGCCATTGGCTACCTAAAGAGGTTTCTTGTGGCAATTTTTAAGTTCTTGTGTCTTTTATAATAACCAGGTATATACAATATACACACTTAGTAGTAGTAGTGGGTACTTTCAATTAGGGAAACACGACTACTATGAAAGATATGCCAAACAAGGATATTCCAAATTCTTTGATTTATTGTGAAGAATCCAATGGTGAAGACGAAATTAAGGTTTTAACATTGATTAATCATCTCATGATTAATCAATGGTTTTAATTACCAGTTATAATGAAAATTAATTTTGTAATGTACTGCTTTGCCTAAATATATTTTTTCATATCTCTTATTGTTGCCGAGATCTCCTATGTATAATTTAATATTGATCTATGACATTACTATACCTGTCCTAATGGGATAGTTTCCAGTTAAAAATGCAGATCTAGAAGGCGTGCAACTTTGTTGTGTATAGTGTTTATCCATGATGATTCCATTGTAACCAATTGCGTCGATGTTTGGTGTAGGAATTTGGCTAGACCCATGGTGACCTACGTCATTCCATCCCTATGCAATAAATATAATATTTAGATGACAGTCAAAGTAATTTTGGAAAATTGTATGAATATGAATAATATAAAATAGAAAGTATTTTGTTTCAAGAAACGGTATATATGTCACTATATTTATATGAGTTAGTATAATGTTTTATAATAGAATTAACTACCAGTAGTTTCCATAAGAAAGGAGCGTGCTGTCTATTCCATATCTCGTCAGAGACAAGATTTGATATTTAAAATGTTTCGGTAATAACTTATTACATATAACTATAATTTCATATAACTTATTACGTATAAGAAAGACAAGTCCGTCCTCGATACGGCACGAAACCTTTCTCTAGTTCAGCCATATATCCGTGTGGTTCAAGGAAAAGTATGGGGATGTCCCCTAATTGTATTTGATCTGAAGTGAACCTCGGCAGCCAGAAGGGTTCTCCTCGTGCATGAGACCAAATGAGTTCTTAGATCCTATAACTCTCCTCCAAACCTCGAACGATAACATTTTCTTCTTCCGAATTCGAAAGAGACAATATTTCGCTTCTAAACAAACGGAGCCTAAGACTACGGAAGGCCGCCATTCTCACTGTCATCCATATTGCGTACTCAAGTCTCGTCAACGAAGATCTCCCCAGAATATCCCTCCAAATAACTCATATAATCGTTTAAAGTTTTAAAAAAAAGATTACCCCAGAAGAACGAGAACTATTGGCATATTAATATCAATGATAACCGAGAAAAGATCAGAGCCATGATTGTCCTCCAGTACCGACCAAGAACAGTCAACAAATATGTAAGATTAGAATACAGAGCTTGTAGTCCCCTGAAATTGAGAAATCTAGTAGGAGCAGAGCTATGTAGGAGACCAATGTCATGTTTCATGAGAAGGTCAGCTATAAATACACCATTCCTATTGTTGGATTCGATCCCGAAATAGTATATCGAGCATTGAACTCTCCAAGAATTAAAAATAGGGATGATAAAGGAAACTAAGATGCTATACGAGAGGGTCCATTCTGCATGTTCAGATCGGTCTTGCTGGTAATTGTTCTTGGTATGAACTACGGGATAACTTATACGGTGAATTTTGACGGAATTAAACTATATTCGGTGCATAAATACAATAGTATTTTACTTCTATCATCATGTTATAAACAAATATAAACATTTTATTTGTATTACGTTTCACAAATGACTTTAATTAATGATGATAGCATACAACATCAAAAACTATATGGTAGTACGTGTGTTTGAGATTACAAAGAAATAGAAAAGAAGATCTTGCCTTTTCTCTGTAAGTTCAAAGAAAAAAAATTATGTTCTATAAACAGGATGCTTTTTGAATTTTTCTGAAGTAAAACTTCAGCGTTGAAAAGAATATGCATGAGGCAGTACTATTACAATTAGCGAGAATTTTGCCTAGAATACAAAAGCTTAGGAAGAGACTGCCAGGGTTTTAAATCGATGGCACGTTTCCTATTTGTTTAAGGAGCAAGTTTGTGTAAACTATAAATAAATTCCGGCTGCTTAAATCGCCGGAAATGGATGGGATATAGTCCTACTACAGAAAGGTCAGAACATACTCTTCCATCACTTTTGAAAAATATTCAGAGCTAGCATAGCCTGAAATTACATACCGCAGGGGTGGCGGAAGGCCAAGACTAGGGAAGCACGAACGACTACACACCCAAATCATATGGACCCATCAGCCTTACGTGTTTCATCCTCAAGATGCTAGAAAGACTGATAGACAGATACATTCGGCATGGAATACTGAGAACTAACCCCCTGAGCAATCGACCATACGTGTACCAGCTTGGAGAGTCAACCGAATTGGCGCTGGATAACGTAAGCAGGATCTAGAGTTAGCCACTGCCCCGTGTCTTGATATAGATGGGGCATTCTGCAATGCCGCAACACACTTAATGGTCAAAGCAGAGAACGACATACCACAGGTTTATGCCGTTTTGTACAAGCTAGCTTAGAGAACCTGATCATCATCATCCACAATCGGCGAGGCCACCATAAAGATGCGGACTGTAAGGGGGTGCCTGCACGGCACCGCTAATTTGGGCAGTCCTAGTAGACAATCTCTTGGGGAAGTTATCCTCAGGAAGTATCCACTGCCTAGGATACGGACGACACTGTGATCATCGTGACAGGAAATTTCGCAAGAATAATCTCAGAACACACACAAAGATCCATGAATGTAGTGCACAAATGGTGTGAGGATGAAGGCTTGGCCATAAGCCCTATTAAAACCACAATTGTCAAATGTACAAGAAGAAAGAAGAAATACGATTTGCATCAGGGACCAAATACCTAGGAGTTATCTTCGACCAAAAACTTACATTTTTTGCTTACACATAAGCAATACCACACAGAAAGCTACATTAACCCTAGTTAAGTACAGTAGAATGTGCGAGAAATCCTGAGGACTGAAGCCGAAAAAAGTAATAAGCCCCATACCATGTACGTCAGTAGTATGGTGGCCCAAGAGTAAGCAAGCCAAACGAGCCAGGCTCCTGAATAGCACCCAAAGGCTTGCTTGCAAGAGAACAACAGGAGCCATGAAAGCAACACCCACCACCACTACAGATCGTCATTGAAAAAGAGGCAAGATTTGTAAGCCACAGATTACTTCAAGACCCCCATAAGCATACAGCACGGGCGAAATACCTAGAAATGTATAACGAGCTAAGGGCAGACCCTATAATGCCCCCCACGGTGGAACACACCTTGTCGTGGTGTGGGGGCTCAGTACGACGACACCTCATATGCCTCAGCCTTGCCCAAGGGCAAGCTAGGACGGGGTGGCGCCATTTTGCTAAGCGGTTCTGGGGCTTAACACAACTTGTAGGTGTCAGAGGCTCCCTTTTAAAATCACTCTATCTCTATAAAATGTCGACCATCCTTAGTCAACTATTAGGCTACCTGACCCCTTCCTGCTATCCCTCACTATACCTGGCTGGGAGACCGTTCGCTTCACCTCATTTCCCCGCTTCTCTCTTCTTTTTCTAGATCGAATAATAAATGGAACGACACGGCGATACAACGACATTTTTTCCCTTAATGATAGACACAAACAAATGCAACAGGTCCACGGAGCAGGGGACCCTAGTTCCGGTCGAGGCTGAGGGTGTTCAAGCGGCCTTCCCCTCTATCGTCAACCAGCTACCTCGAAAAAACGATGAAAATGATTATGATCGACCTGAGCGATATAGAGGATGACCAGATGATGGGCTTCCAGCCGAGGCGGAACTCCCTGGTATGAGCCAGTTCCTAGAGTCCGCGGGATAAAGCGAGCCGGAAACTCAAAAGGCACTGATGCAACTGACCCAGGTCGCTGGGGTAACACAGAGGAAGAAGAAAAGGAAGGCCCGATCGTATTACAGCAGTCGGGTATTGAACCCAGCACTGTGCTGCTCAGACTGAAGTCCAAGGTGGAGGAGTTGACGAAGTACGGGAAGGAAAATAATAATGTCCTCCGATTTGTCAAACTATTGGCGGGGGAGCTGGAGGGCCTAGTCAGGAAGGTCACCCAGGACTACAAGGAAGAGACTAACAGGTGCCTGGAGCTACACAACGTATATTTGGAACTTGGGAAAAGTAGGAAAAGGGAACATAAGGAAGCCGACTCGAGGATGCCATTGAGGACGGGGGCGGCCTGTCTGAACGTCAGTTCGGCTTCAGGCGAGGGTACACGACGCTGGCCGCGATACACGAGGTTCAGGCAATAGCCAGGCCGGGGAACACCGGCCCCTATAGGAGGAGGGAGCACATTGTAACACTGGAGATTAGAAATGCGTTAACTCGTTACCATAGCTACGGAGGTTATGGAAAACTTTGGATTACTGCGGTACCTCCATCGGATTCTGCGGAGTTACCTCGCGGACAGACAACTTCAGTTCGGAGACAGCGCAGAACAGCACTGCTGCTCCTTCCAGGCGACAAGTGGGGTTTCGCAGGGGTCGGTCTTAGGCCCAATTCACACATAGGAGGCGAAGAGGCGAAGGAGCGATGCCGGCGCGGCGAGAGAGAATCAAGACGCTTTTTATAAACATATGGTGCAATGCCCACTTAGTTGACGACGCGCGGGCATTTGCCTAGTGCCTCTCGCCGTGCCGGCACCGCGTCTTAGTCTCTTCGCCTGAGACACGGTGGCTGCGAGGCGAGAGGCACAACTCTTCCACGCCGCCTATATGTAAACATATGATGCAATGTCCACCCATTCAGTGCGTATGGACATCAGAACCGCCTGTGTGACGTTGCACCTGCACCTCGCCTACACCGCGCTGCCGCCCGACGCCGCTTATGTGTGAATTGGGCCTTAGGCGTCGGGCGCAGGCGCACAGGCGATTGTGATGTCCATATGCAGTGAAGGGTGGACATTGTACCTTATGTTTACATAGAGGCGGCGTGGAAGAGTTATGCCTTTCGCCTCTTCGCCTACCGTGTCTTAGGCGAAGAGGCGAAGACGCGGTGCCGGCGCTGCGAGAGGCACGACGCTTTAAGCCCCCTCTATATAAACATGTGGTGCAATACCCACTTAGGTGACGAGGCGCGGGCATTTGCCTCGTGCCTCTAGCCGCGCCGACACCTAAGCTAAGACACGATAGGCGAAGAGGTGAAACTCTTCCACGCCGCCTCTATGTAAACATATGATGCAATGTCCACCCCTTCACTGCATATGGACATCAAAATCGCCTGTGTGACGTTGCGCCTGCACCTCGCCTACACCGCGCCTCCGCCCGTCGCCACTTATGTGTGAATTGGGCCTTAGGGCCACTATTGTGGCATGCCACATACGACAGAATCCTCCAACTCAACACCGAGGCAGGCGCACACATCGTGAGTTTCGAGGACGACCTGGCGGTACTGATAACGAGGAACATGACACGACGTGCGGGTAGGGGACGTCTCCAAGGTTTAGAGGTGGGCAGCCACCTCGTTTACCTAGGGGTCATCATGGAGTCTAACCGCAAGCACAGTTGCTACTTTCAAACAGCAGTGGAGGGCAGTATCCAGGCTCCTTTCGAACTACCGCGGCCCGGTAGATGGCCTATGCAGGTTCCTGGCGGGGGTGGCAGCGTCTAGTATTCTGTATGGGGTACCCGCATGGGTGGACGCCATGAACACAGCAAGGAACGGCTACAGAGTTAGGTCAGCACTACGGCAAGGGAACCTACGGATAACTAGGGCTTAGCGCACGATCTGGACCGACGCGGTGGATGTCATCGCGTCCTCCATCCCCGGAGACCTCTTAATACGATAAATATTTGATATCTACAGGCAACGGTCCAGCGGTAAGGGCAAACAGAAGGCCAAGACGGGATTCAGGGAAAGGACACTGTCGGAATGGCAGAATAGGTGGAAGGTGGGGGGAAAAGGTGCCTGGACCAGACCTCTGATCCCAGACGTCAGGCTCTGGTTTAGAAGAAAGCATGAGAACCTTAATTATCCCTTAACACAGTTGCTTACAGGTGCTGGCTGCTTTAAACACTTTCTCCACAAGATCCACAAGGTTACAAACCCCATTGCACCTACTAAGACTCTGAGAACCCTAATGCAATACGGAAAATGGGAGCAGCAAAGGAATGCGCCGAGAAAAGCGATGGGAGGGGACAGCCTCACAACAGGCCTGCTGGCATAGAGAATACTGGAGGACCCGTATGCCTGGGAAGCCCTAAGCCTCTTCGCCGGGAAGGTCCTTCAACTCAAGGAAAGCCTCCAGATGTAAGCCCAACGGCGTGACAGGTGGCGATTAGGTACATGCGCACATAACTGCGCAGGGAAGGTACGTTGAACTCAGGTCCTGGAGTTTCTAATAAGTAAATTACTATTTTTCAAATATTGGATTGTTAAGGCGTCTACTTTGTGATAATTCATTTTAAAGGATAAATAAAACGATTTTTTACTTTGTTTTTATCACACTTCAGTTACGCTCTAGCTAGTCATCGGAGGAGCTCGAAAATGGCTAGAGCTTAGCCGAAACTAGTTGCAAAGTGTAACTGAAGTGTGATAAAAAACAAAGTAAAAAATCGTTTTATTTATCCTTTAATTACTATCTTATTTAGCATTTTATCTTAATTTGAAGGCTTAGATGCCGTTTTCTTCGTCCCTTAATCACCCCAGCCCAAACATTACCACCCGATGCATGACACTGGAACAAACGCATATGACAAATGCATGGGCACCAGCTCCTCCCACCCTCGTATTTTTCCCACGGCTATTACCAGCGCAGCTGCAGTGCTTTACCTAGCGTTGTTCTGGCATGGCTCCTGCGGGACACCCTATTAACCATCAGCAGGTGCAAGACACGCAGCGGCAAACATTCTCGGTTGTTGTTTTTTGGGGCTCTAACTCTCAAATCCTTTGGTTAGGGCTCTAACTCTCAAATCTCTTAGTTAGGGCTACATGGCAGGTTGCAGTGTCACCCTGTAACACACGGTTTTCTTGATTTCTCCACTTGTTTTGGCAATAGGCAGGATAGTAACTTTTATATCTTCTCCTTTCGCATTCTACTCCTATTTACTTTACTTTATTTTACTTCTTAATGCATGGGTTTACTTAATACATTGTAATGTCCTCGTCCTCATTTTAGTCGGGTAGTAACCATCGTGGGCTCTCCATGGGAGAAGGGTTTGGTTTTTGGTGAACAGCCCGTGACTGAGTGTGTACTTCAAGGTGATCCAGCCACGGTTTGGTGTCAGAGGGTCATTGGTATCCGGTGCTTGCGCTGGCCACACTCAGGAAAAAGGACCCTATAATGGACATGCGCCTAGACAACATGACAAGTAAACCCAACTCAAGTCAGGAATACGAGGTCGTAATATTAGGAAGAGAGGGCTGGTCAAATGGCCCATCCGCCGAAACAGCTTCCTCGGTGGCAGCTCCTGTTCCTTTGGCTATTTTTGAGCCGTTTGTGCACTAGACAAACGGTTCAAAAATAGCGAAAGGAACAGGAGCTGCCACCGAGGAAGCTGCTTCGACGGATGGGCCATTTACCAGCCCTCTCTTCCCAATATTACGACCTCGTATTCTGTCACCGTCAACCCGAAGACAAATATTTTAGCAAGTCTGGGCAAGCTCTCCATAGTGGTTTGGGCTAAAATAGTGTCTATACAAAATTGTGCCGAGACGCAAAATAACTAATACATGAATTGCCATAAACTGACTGCCAAGCGTAAATAAATGTCATAGAGACGACAGAGGCTACATCCCGATTAGTATGGGACTGCCAGCAGAACCTTGGCGAACTAGTTAGACTAAACAAGCTGACCCGACATCCGAGGCAATAACAGGGCTCGTTTGAGAATGCGCATCTAACCCTTAATGGGCCCGGAGCCCTATTGCAGTGTTTCAAAAACAATCACAAAGACATATATGGAAAACTGGATGGCAATACAATTTCAGGGCTGGTGGACAAATCAGCCGGAGCAGAGACATGCAAGAGAATTCATAATAGGCCGAAGCCCCAAATTCACCCCTAAGGCTTACTAACCCAGAGGAAGAGCAAGAGACCGGAGCTATGCCAGTGCGAGGCGCTATGTATAATGCGGTCCAGCGAACAGCAAACATCCCAATAATGAAGTAACCGACATTGTGGCTTCGCAGTCTGCTAGCCAGGGCAAAGCTCATAGAAGTCCTTTAAGACATGCCGGGGACCACAAAAGCTCTACAGAGGGCGCAGTGGTGTAGGTTATGGAAGACCACCCGTTCTTAATATAATATGATAATATCGAAAAAGTTACTGGAAAGAAATTGTGCTACACTGGTAAATTGCAATAAAGTCCCAAAAATTACTTGTTTTTTTTTTGCTTTATCCTCTAACTATTAAAATGTAAGCAGGAGCAACAGTTAATGTATGTTGTGGGCAATTAAATTACCTACAATTTAAGCTGAGTAAAGTTCAATTTCGATTAATTGTTAATGAGAAAATAAATTAGCTTCACGAAATTTGTATTGATTCATAAACGCTGTATATTTGATTTTGAACAATTTAATCTATTTTTGTGATCATTTAAATACATAAGATATCGCGCCATCGCAAGTCATTCATTCTGGTGCACAAAAAGTCAAGCGATACAAGGCAAGAATCGCGCTGGCCCCAAAAATGGTCGAATGTTAGATATAATATGCGACCATTTTTGGGTAAGGTGTACATTTATACATACATTTATAATAACTTTAAAATTTAACTACTCCAACTTTTATTTAAAATGAATTATTTATGAGAAATCTTAAATGTTGATGTAGTATTAATTCATTCAGAAAGTCGTGTGGTGCTCACACTATATATTTAATTTTCCAGCAGTTTTCAATCACAATCTAATTATGTACCAAATATTATATTCTATTATGCGTTATTAAAAAGTTACTGGGAATTATTGATTGATTTTTTGTCTAACTACTCAGGGGTGCACTTTTTGAAGTAAAAGTAGTATTCATTGGGTCGAGAAATATGCCCTAAAGAGATTTACATACCGTTGCGGTACACGCTATATAACAGATGTGTAAACTGGAAAATGGAATTATAGGGAATGTTTCGGTGATCCCATTTGTTTATCAAAACCAACAACCATACCACTTTCCATAATATTTTATAAATAATTAATTAATAATAATACAATTTCTATTACTCACAAGATCATCAGCCAAGATCATTATAATGTTCATTCTTCCATCGCTCTTGCATTTTGGCCCCTGCGCCGCCTCCAAAGTAGCAATAATAGCAAAGACAACGCCCAGTAGAAGCATTTCCACACAACTGCTCATTGGGAAAAATATAATTTAAATAGTCCGAAATTTCGGAAAGATAACACTCGCACGTGATAACAAACGTGCTTCGGCCAAGGTATGTCATTGTATTCATTCAAGGTGCTATTAAAACAGCTAATGAATTTTAAAAAAAACATTTTTAAAGGCAATAATGCCCGTTTGACATCTATAAAATGTAAGACATTTTGCGGTAATTAGCTTGCTGGTACTGATGATACTGATGGTACAGCAGAGATCATTGTGTGAGGCCGACGAATGATGATAAACTCCTATCGTCATATCTATTCTCAGTCACATCAAAGTATAGTATGGAATAATGTCTCGCATGATTCATTATTTATTATAAAGCTTAAGTTTATTTTATAGCATATCTCTTGAAAGTCACATTAATAATTTAAATATAATATGCCGTATAGTAAACAAATAAAATTGCATGTCTCTCGTCTGTTTAATTTAAAATATGTTACTCATTTTATACTGTGAAGTCCATCATAATTTAATTTTACTTTTCCTACTTAATAAATAAAACTACAGCCGAGCATAGTATTGGAAGCAACTGTGTAGGGAGGTCGATCCATGGGGCCGTCCCTACAGAGTTGTGATGAAAAATATAGGCGCCGGCCTGCCAGGACTATAAACCGCTGTCCAAGGAGCTATTCCCCGCCAACGACTTCGAAAACCCGCCGGAGGGGCCATAAAACGACACCGACCTACCCGACTCCCAAGGAGTGGACTAGGATGTAGAGTGGCAAGAGGAAGAAGTACTACAGGCTCTCATCAACCTACCAAATAAGAAGACGCCGAGCCCGGGCAGACTGCCCAATGAACTACTCAAATCGGCAGCAGTAGGGATAGCCTTAGAACTAACGGCAATAGCCAACAAATGCATGAGGGAAAACACCTTTCCGCGCATATGGAGGACGGCCAAACTAACACTCATCCCCAAACCCGGGAAGCCTCTAGAACGCCCTACAGCCAGAAAACCGAAGAATACATTCTAAGAATGCGTCCCGACAGGACAATAAATCTACTCCACATGACGAAACCTTAGAGAGGGTGGTGAATGGAAAGAACGGTGCTTCCAGGATAAAGTGACCAACAAGGAGAGTAGAGAATGGATGCAACGAGTTAGAAACACAGGATGTGATTCTGCGGACAAGGAGGAGGATCGCTTTTGGACTACGTGGTGGTCAGTTGAATCGGAAGGGAAGAGTTGGAAAGTTTTAAGGTGGAAAACGTAGGGGGGGTAGGATCATGTACCGTTGGAGGTGGTCATTAGAATGAGGAACGTTATGAAGGGAGAACAGAGGAAGGGGCAGCAGAGGTTTGGATGGAGCGAACGTGATATGGATGCGTATCAGAAAAGTGGGAGGAGGTGCATTCGATGCTTCGGCCGGAGAGAGTGATGGTAGCTGCTTTGGAGAAGAAGAAGAGTGGGGGAGCAGAGGAAGAGTTGGTTTGACGATGAATGTAGGGTGAAGAAGACGAGCTGGCGAAGGGAAATGGCGAAGTGGAGGGATGGGAGAGGGGAAGTGGAAAGGGCTAATCAAGAGATGAGGGTGTTCAAGAGAACGTGCGAAAGGAAGAAAATAGAGCAATTGCAGAAGGTAGAAAAGAGGATGAGGGAGTATGTGTCAGAGAAAGGGCTGTGGGAAATCCTGAAAGGAAGTGGAAAAAATGGCAAAGTAAATATAGCGCTTAAAGAGTGGGAGAAGAGATGCAAAGAGATGGCGGGGGCACACGTGGATTTGGGGAGTGCCAGACCGGTGATAGGAAGGGAGGCGTTTTCGAGGGAAGAGGTGAACGCGGCCCTAGAATGGCTGAAACTGGGAAAGGCGGCTGGGGAAGATGGGCTGAAGGCAGAGGCTTTCAAGAAACTACCAGAGGAAGGATGAGAGAAGTTGCTGCAGGTTATCAATAGCGTGTGGAGTGATGAGGAATAGCTGCCGGAAGAGTGGTGTGTGGGGGTGGTGGTCCCGGTTCATACAGGTGGAGCGGCCTCGGAGGTGCAGCACTATAGGGGGATTACAGTTATGAGTGCGGGATATAAGGTAATCATGCCAATGGTGAAACTCAGATTTGAGAGGGAAGTGCACAGAAAAGGGCTGCTGCCGGAATACCGGAGTGGTTTTAGAAAGGGAAGAGGGACGAGGTAGCAGATTTTCACGCTCGCGAGAACAGCAGGAAGCGTTGGAATGCATATGGAGAGTGTATGCGGTGTTTGTGGATCTGAAAGCGGCGAATGACTCAGTTCCTAGAGGAAAACTCGTGGAGTGTTTGGATAGATTGGGCATGGAAGATGAAGGTGTGGAATGGGTGAGAAAGTTATATAATAAGTCGTGGGCAACAGCAGGAGTGAATGGTGAAGTGTCAGATCAATTTTTATGTGGGAGTAAGGCAGGGATGCCCACTAAGCCCCCTCCAATTCAATCCATACACAAACGAGTTGGAGGAGGTGCTGAGGAAAGGACAGGCTGGAGGGGTCGTGGTGGAGCGAACCAAGGTGTGGATGTTGGCGTATGCGGATGACTTAGTGCTAGAGTCCAAGACAGTGGAAGAGATGTAAAAGATGCTGGACAGAATGGGAAGGTACCTGGATAGGAGAGGGCTAGTGGTGAATGTAGAGAAGACTACATGGATGATGTTTAGGAATAAGGGTAGAAGAGGTAGAGTAGAAGAGCTGAAATGGAAGGGAAGTATGATGGGAGAGTTAATGTCTTTAAATATCTGGGCTTTTGGTTTGACAGCGGAGGAGGATTTAGGGTGCATGTGGAATATATGTAGGCGAAAGCGAGAATGGCTTAGGGGATCGCGAGAAGAAAATGGGAGAGTTTGTGGGGAGGCAACCTGGTAATGGCGTGTAAGATCTGGGATGCGTGTGTAAAACCGATACTGTTTTATGGAGTGGAAGTGTGGGGATTGCGTGAGTGGAATGTGATAGAGAGAGAGTAAGGTTTGTTCCTGAAGAGTCTGCTAGGTGTCGAAAGGTCGACATCGAGAGCAGTGCTGTGGTAGGAGACGAACCGTATTAGTATGTGGTGGGAGTCGTGTGTTAGGGTGGTGAAGTTTGAAGAAAGATTGCAGAAATTGAGTGAGGAAAGACTGGTGGATGAGGTGTAAGAGTAGGGCGGAGAGTAGATGGAGAATTATTCGAGTCCAGCAACAAGGCATAGTCAGAAATCTTTTTCTCCATCCGACACCCCTGTTTTCTCACAAAAGTTTCCTGATTGAAATTCGTGTGAATGGACAAACATTTTAAATGTATTACTAACAATTCACCTTTATTGTGTGCAATTTTCTTATACTAAGATGAGTGCATACTTAAATTATAGTACATTTCATTACATAGATGTAGTGGCATTATAGAAACATCCTTCAGGTCCATCCAGCCAATTGAACCATACTCCGTTACATCTTACCGGATCTGCATTCGGATCAACCAACGTGTTCTGCTGTGGTACGCGTACATTATTATATGCCATAATTCTACTCCAAAGTCGCTCTACTATATCAGGATGGGAAGAAGCAATGTCTTCTGATTCGCACGGATCATTTTCTAAATCGAAAAGACACTTGCCAGTGCATTGTGTCACAGCAAATGTAGGTCTGCAATTCGGTAATGTTGCTTGGCGTCGCAAGTAAATAATCCTCAAAAATATTAAAAGATCCAAACCCTTTTCTGTGTATTGAATCGCTTTATTTGCTAAACTATTCAATATGCTGCTGACATCATAGGAATGACTAAATCCTCTATCGCCAGTATATACATTACCTGGTATAAATGGCACCATGCTATCTACAAAAGTAATAATTTAATAATATAGAAAATTTTCGTTCAAATCACAACATACTATTGAGTAATTTGTATCGTCCTCCATAACCGATATACCCAGAATTTTGTACAGACTCATCTATATTGACTAGAATTTCATCACGAGGTCTAGTATTTAGATTATAAACCAGATTATTCCAATGGCTAACGCCATCAATATGACCAATCCCCCCGTCTTGCAAATTATAACCAGCTGCTTCAAGCACAGTAGGCATCCAATCAGTAATATGAAATATATGTTTATAAATTCTTCCTCTATTAATAAATTTCGGAGAATAAAGAACACCGACCGTCCGAATTCCGCCTTCAAAGTCGGATAGTTTCATCTGAAATTTATAACAATCATTTGTTTTGTTTTGTAGTTATCTGCAGATTGTAATAGTTAAGGATATACATACACCTCTTAGTGGATAGTTTGAGGCGTAATTGGCATGTAGTCCAAATGTTGGGCCTCCGTTGTCTGATATGAAGACTACAAGTGTGTTACAGAGCATTCCTTCATCTGCGAGTCCTTTCATTATCATACCAACAGAGTCGTCTAATCGTTCAACTGCAGCTAAAAATATAGTATATAAATCAAATGTATGTATGTATAAAGTATTCACTGTTTTAATAGAGATGAAGTCGACGAGATATCGTAAACACACGCTGAACTAGATACAATTAACGAGTGCAAGTATTTTTTAATTTAAATTTGTATAAAAATGAGTTCATTCAGAGACATCATTGGTCATCTTCGCGAGGTCGATATGAACATATGTGAGTGGTCCCTATATAAACCGCGACTTGAAAATTATTTTATTGCAAAGAATATGGCGACAGGATACGTGCGATTTTACTGAATATTTTAAGTGAACAGACCTACAAGTTGGTTTATAACTTGTGTCTACCAACAGTTTCGGAAGCAAAGTCGTACAAAGAAATTGTGGAGACGCTTAATGTACATTTCAAAAGTCAGGATTCTGTATTTGTATCTAGATTCAAGTTTTACAAATCTGTAAAAAATGAATCAGAAAACGCGAAAGGATGGGCGGCAAGAATACGCAGTTTAGTGTCACATTACGAATTCGCATCGACCGAGTTGGAAATAGTTTTCCGGGATAAATTTATCACTGAATTTTTCGAGGGGAGTATACAGGATCGTCGTTTTGAGTGTGAAAAGGGTACCACATTCGTCAAGGCAGTGGAAATAGCCACAGCCAAGATGGCGACCGTCCACATTTCCAGGGAAATCAAAATGGAACCAGTGCATCACGTGAACAGCAGCAGTGGAAGAGGCACAACTCGTAAGCATGCGCAACGTGAACAGCCACCAGATAGTGTCCAGTCATTCAATCAGCATCCACAACAACGTGGTAAGAGAAGAATAGGATGGGTTGTGTGCGGCAAAACAAATCATCGTTGCAATGTATGTTTTTTAAGAAATAATGGGCCATTCACAATAAGCGCGGTAGTGGTAAGGTAGCAGTAAGCAATATTTTGCATGGCTATAAAAATTCAATCATTCAGAATTGGGGAATAATGCTATGCAATAATTGAGGTAGAGATAATAACTCATGTTCTGTCATAGTATTACTGCGCTGCTGTAAACGCCCGCATTTTTATACATGTGTGCAATTTCGCTTACCGCTACGTTACCCCTACCACGCTTATTGTGAATGGTCCTTAATTCTTGCTATATTTGTAATAAAAAGGGATATGTACCGTAAGAGCTAATTATATAGAAACTGATTTTTTCTCTATAGAAAACTTTAATAGTGTGCCAATGTTATTAAATGTATGGATAGGGAATGTTAATTTCAACTTCCAATTGGATACAGGTTGTAGTATTTCCGTAATTCCGGAAAAATAGACGTACAAAAATTTTAAAATGTTAAATTGTTAAATATCAATAAGGTATTAAGGTTTTACAATGGTAACTAAGTTAGACCTTATTAAAGTCAAATATATTAATCAAATTGAAGTAATAACAATATAAGTAATTAAGGATGGAGCAGTGCCTATATTAGGGCGTGATTATATTAATAAATTCAATGTGGGATTTTCTCTTTTACAGTTCTTGAAAATACCAACATAAACGAGTTAAGGTGGAGCTCTGATGTTTGAAAATCCCCGAATTCGCGCCCTTTGCGTAGTGGGGTCAGGAGTAGAAAGAATGTAGGGGAACAAAAAGTGGGGTGATTGCTAGAATCATATCAACCCAATAGTCATTTCGGTTTCGCGAGGTTGTACACATGCCCATCCCATCTTATACCAGGGATTTATACGATCCAAACACGGTCATTGTGCGAATTGCATAGCCGTAGCGAAAAATGAATAATATGAACAGAACAAAATGAATATGCCTTAAATATGTTAGTAGAGCGTATAATTTAAAAATGTGCAATATTATTTAAATAAGGTTATTTGTTTATGTTTATTTTATATTATCTCCTGACAGTAGCACACAAAAGGAATTAACACAATTATCATCGTTACACCATTTTTTTCAATATGGCCGCTAGTTTAGTGTGGCATTTGCGATAATTCCAATAATTAATATACTTACAGCCTAAAATTTGCACCTCTATTCTTTCTGCGTCTAGCTGACAAGAAAAGCTTTCCGTTTTTATTGTCTAGTGGGAATCAACGAGAACGGAGGGCAACTCGCGGCCTCGAAAATTTTACGCGTGAGTGATCGCAAACATGGGTGTTTTATTATTGCAATTAAATTCTTATTGTTTATCTTACGATGTTCAAATTTTAAATATAGGTAAAATAAACCTAATAGATAGTTTTTTAGGTTTTAGATTCTCAAAATATTGCACGTGGGCAAAGATATTTCGAATCGCAAAAATGTATTAATTTGTAATACTTATGAATTAATTTTTAAAAAAAATTAATACAAAAATTGAAAAAGCAATTCCTAATAACTTTTATAATTTACTTTAGCTTTACACACACACAAATTTGATCAAATTCCTACAATTTAATGATCTCTAAATCGAAACTAAAATTGCATATTTGTGCATCTATTTTCAGCCGTCAGAACTCCGCCTTAAAGCACAAATTTGCATCGTTATTTTCCTAAGGTTTGGGAACATTTAAGAAAGGGGACATTAGTATTAAGATAAAGGGGGGTGCAATTCCAAATTTTTTTAGGGCTAGATCCATTCCATATGCAATAAAAAAAGTTGCTGATGAACTGAAAAGGTTACAACACCTTAACATTATTACACCAGTAGATTACTGTGAGTGGGGAACTCCTATTGTACCCGTGATTGGAAATATTCAAATTTGTGGTGATTTTAAAATTAAATCAACACATATATTGAAATTGATCAGTACCCATTACCAAAAATTGAAGATTTGTTTTGTATCTTACAGGGTGGTACAATATTTAGCAAATTGATCAAGCATACCAACAAATATGTTTAGAAGAGAATTTTAAGCAGTATGTTACAATGTCCACCCATATGGGTTTATTTCAGTACAACCGTTTACCTTTTGGAATCGCTTCAGCTTCGGCTAAATTTCAAAAAATAATTGAGTCACTTGTATTGAATTGTCCAGGTTGTGTGGCATTTCTTGATGATATACGAGTAGCAGAAATATTGATGATCGCCTTCGACATTTACATAAAGTTGTTGAGAGTTTACAAAACGCAGGTTTTAAATTGTCAATTGACAAGTACGAAATTTTTTTAAATAAAATAATATAATATTTTTTTTGGGCTATACAATGGACAAAGAAGGTTTTCATACTTCAAAAGATAAGGTAGCTGCAATTAGAAATGCTCCTTTTCCAAATAATATTACTGAATTGGACGGAAAGACCCGTGAATCTAGTCTAATAAAGATGGTTATATATATATATATATATATATATATATATATATATATATATATATATATATATATATATAGTGCGTATAAGTTATTATTGAGAAACAGCGAGGGCAGTAAAAAACTCCTTTTTTAATATATCAATATATTTCAGGATAATATAATGTTTCCCAATAATAACTTGCACATAATTAACTTTCGGCGAATAAATACAATAATATATATATATATATATATATATATATATATATATATTACTGAATTGAAGTCATTTTCAGGCATGGTTAATTACTATGCCAAGATTTTGCCAAAAAATAGTGCAATTCTTAATCCATTGTACGTTTTATTAAAAAAAACATTCTAAATGGGATTGGAATTACAATTGTAAAATGGCATTTCATAAGATTAGTTGTATGCAACTAACCCCCTAGGAGGAAAGTTAAACGCTATCTGGCGGCACCACATCAATTAGTAATGCACACCCATATGGTAATAACCGTCAACATGCTCATGCCATCAGGATCACCGGGTATTATATGGAACAATATTCCAATAGAGTGCTTGAGATATCAGCACAAGGCCAATCGTATAAAACATATATAACTGTGAATCCACCTCTTAGCAATCTACATATCGATATTTCGATCTTATTAGATCTCATCGCCAGATGGCGTTTGACTTTCCTCCTAGGGGGTTAGTTGTATTATATTTGTATATAAAAAAACCTTTATTGGCATTTCCCTCACTGCCCTTCCACATCACAAACCACAACAAAAATATACAAAAAATAAAACAAAAATACAAATATAAATAAAAGTAATACTCCGCAAAAAAATACAAATTACCCTCATCTATCACCGCTCCCTGTGCCCTCGCCACATTCCTTTCCCTCGTCAGCCTCCTGCAGATTTTCACGCCTTCCCCATCCTCGCTTAACCATTCATTCGGCTTTCTGCAGTTTCACACCCACTCTGCTTTCACACCCTCACATTCCTTGCTAAGGTGCCACCACGTGTCGCTTCCCTTACTACACAGCGCACACGCGGTGTACCCCAGACCCATCCACACTTTCCTCCCTCTCTCGTCTGACCCACACCTCGCTCTTGCCATGCATACCTTGTCTTCCCTGCTCCACTCACCCCTGGCTAAGTAATTCGGGAGTTTCCCACGCACTTGCCACTCTACGTAGCCAGGGCTGTAAGAGCTCTCATTCATTCTAGTCTGCGTTCTTGCCACTCAATATCTCTCAATCTCTCTCACACCTCAGTTCCTAGGCCATTTCTCTCAGCTTCTCCTCTACCCACACCTCAGATATACCCACTTTTTCATACATCCTTCCTCTATCCTTTCTCCAACCACTCTCCGTCCTACTCTTACACCTCATCCATACCTCCCGGGCCAGTCTTTCCTCGCCCAATTACTGCAATCTTTCTTCAAACATCACAACCCTTACACACCACTCCCACCACATACTCATACGATTCGTTTCCTGCAACAGCACTGCTTTCGGTGTCGACCTTTCGAGACCTAGCAGACTCTTCAGGAACAAACCTTGCTCTCTCTCTCTCTATCACATCCCACTCACGCAATCCCCACACTTCCACTCCATAAAGCAGAATATGTTTTACACACGCATCCCAGATCTTGCACGCCATCATGAGGTTACCGCCCCACAACCTCTCCCATTTCCTTCTCGCTATCCCCCAAACTATTCTCGCTTTCGCTTGCATACATTCTACATGCACCCTAATATTTAAAAACATTCACTCTCTCAATCATCCTTCCCTTCCATTTCAGCTCTTCCACTCTACCCCTTCCACCCCTATTCCTAAATATCATCCATTTGGTCTTCTCCACTTTCACCACTAGCCCTCTCCTATCCAGGTACCTTCCCATTCTTTTCAACATCTCTTGCATCTCTTCCACTCTCTTGGCTACTGATACTATGTCATCCGCATATGCCAACATCCACACCTTGGTTCTCCCCACTACGACCCCTCCAGCCTGTCCTCTCCTCAGTATCGCCTCCAACTCCGCGTAGCGGGCACCCCTGCCTTACACCCACATTCACCCTAAACTTCTCAGGCACTTCTCTATTCACTCTCGCTTTTGCTCACGCCTCTTTATATATACTTCTCACCCACTCCCCACTTTCAGCTTCCATGCCCAAGCCCAATCTATCCATACACTCCACGAGCTTTCCTCTAGGAACTGAATCATACACCGCTTTCAAATCCACAAACACCACATACACTATCCCTTTGTACTCCAACGCTTCCTCCACCATTCTCGCAAGCGTGAAAATCTGCTCCCTCGTCCCTCTTCCCTTTCTGAAACCCCCCTGGCATTCAGGCAGCAGCCCTTTTCTATTCACTGCCCTCTATAGTCTATTTTTCACAATTGTCATCGAAGCTTTATACCCCGCACTCATAACGGTAATACCTCTATAATTGTTTACGACCGATGCCGCTCCCCCTTTGTGTACCGGGACCACCACCCCCACACGCCACTCTTCCGGCAGCTCCTCGTGAGCGCTCCAGACCCTATTGAAAACCTGCAGCAACTTATCTCTTCCTTCATGCGGTAATCTTTTGAAGGCCTCTGCCTTCAGCCCATCTTCCCCCGCCGCCTTTCCTAGTTTCAGCTGCCCTATGGCCACGTCGACCTCTTCTCGCGAAAACGCCTCCCTTCCTACCACCGGTCTCGGACTCCATAGATCCACCTCTGACCCCGCCATTTCTCTACAGCTCTTCTCCCACTCTGCCAGCTCTAGTTTAACTTTGCCTTTTTTTGCACTTCCCTTCAGAATTTTCCACAACCCTTTCTCTGTCACACAATCCCTCATCCTCGTTTCTACCTTCTGCAACTCCTATATCTTCTGCCTCTCGCAGGTTCTCTCGAACTCCCTCTTCGCCTGATTGGCCCTTTCCACTTCACCTCTCCCATTTCTCCACTTCGCCATTGCTCTTCGCCAGCTCGAATTCTTCAACCTACATTCCTCGTCAAACCAACTCTCCCTCTGCCCCCCACTCTTCTTCTTCTACTCTCTCCAACTGGAGCATCGAATACACATCCTCCCACTTGACGCGTTTTAGCTTTTTCTGAAATGCATCCAAATCCGGCTCCCTCCATCCAAACCTCTGATGCCCCTTCCTCTGCTCTCCCTTCAAAACGTTCCTCACCCTCACGACCACCTCCACCGGTACATGATCCGTCCCCCCTACGTTTTCCACCTTGAAGCACTCCAACTCTTCCCTTTCGATCCATTTGAACACCACGTAGTCCAAAACCGAGCCTCCTCCATCTTGACTTTCTCACCCATTGCATCCATTCTCTACCCTCCTGGTTGGTCACTTAATCCTGGAAGCACCATTCTCTCCGGTCACCGTCCTCTCCGATCCCTCCTTCCAGCTCCCCCACCCTCACATTCCAGTCGCCCCCGATGATCCATATATCTGCTGCCGTATCCAGTTCGTCTAGTACCTCCGTTAATTCCACCCGGTTTTTGTTACAGTACACTGCTCCCGCCCACACCGCACGTCTGTGTATTTCTACCTTCCCTACTACGAGTCCTGTAGCTTCTCTTAGTGTCTCTCTGTTCCATTTTCCCAATATCTTCCTCACTCCCAATAAGATTCCTCCTTTGGCTCTACCCATCTTAGCTTCCTTCTTCGCTCCCTGCGTCACCCAGTGCCATCCTGTCGGCATACAGCACTTTACCTGCATCCACTCCTCTTCTGTCAACCACGTCTCTACTAGCACCACTATGTCCTTTGAGCCCAACCAATCCTCTAGTTCTTTTATTCACACTCCTCCCAGCACTTTTTTCTTTAGACCTGCAGTGTTCTAGAAGTCCACCCTGCAGTTGCCCTCGTCCCCTCTTCCATCCACCCCATACTCCTGCCTCGTCGTCCTCGCCCCATTCAGCACTTTTTTACCAGACCATCGGTCTGCCAGATCCACCACTCGCCCGTAACATTCATTTTCCGGTAGTACACTCTCACTACACCTTTCGCTCTTTCCTCCTTGGCCCTCTCCCGTATTTTCTTCTGGACGTCCCTCTCCGTGTATTTGTAAATTGTATACCCAAAGAGAGTTAAATTAAATTAAATAGTTGACAATGGCCTCACAAACCATGGACACGTAGATTACATGGGTCCATTTCAAAATAAATATTTTTTTATTATTGTTGGCTCTCATTGAAAATGGTTAGAAGTAGTACCAACTACCTCAATTAGTAGCAGAACAACAATTAATATATTGGAAACGTTATTTGTTAGATTTGGGCTTTGTCGCACTGTAGTAGTGTAGGATAATGTTCCAGCTATTATTTCAACGGAATTTCAAACACATTTGAGGGACTTAGAGATAAAACATATAACATCAGCTCCATATAACCCAGAGTCAAATGGGGCAGCAGAAAACAGTGTGCAAACCGTAAAGACAGCATTAAAGAATGCAATTTTTAATAAAACATATATTTCATATTAACTCATTAACTCATTAACATAATTTTAAATTCTTTAAAATCTATAATTCTAATAATAATAATAATCTATAAATCTAATTTATAAATTCCTTTTGACTATAGAAGCTCACCACACAGTATTACTGGGGTATTGCGGACTTTATTAATGTTATTAACTACTAGATTCACAATTATGAAACATTGAATTCGCTCATGCACTAAACCTACAATTAATATTATTAAAAACCATGTTTAATCTAAAAATGCATCATTTAAATAAGAAATTTATCGAGGCAAGAATTTATAAAAGGTTGGGTAAATGTAATTTTCTGGTATATTTGTTTGAAAAGAATGTAGCTTATTTACCTGCATATATACGCCTGTTCTTGTCCGTTATATAGGAGAATTTTACATTCGCTGCTTCATCATCGGGTGCTTCCACGACGGTGTAACCAGCCCTTATCGTTCTGCCAGTGTGTGGTGCTAAATGGTTTACAACCATCAACATTGGCGTGTTCTTCTCATGTTCTTTGAGCAGCTTTAGTGCACGTCTTGTTATCAGATCGGTAAAATATCCGGTTTCATTAACGGGTTTGAATCCATCCACGAAGTCTTTTCCAAAATATTTATCCTTTAGGCGTACAAATGCCAAATAAAAGTGAACACATTGGATTGTTAAGGCGTTTACTTTGTGATAATTCATTTTAAAGGATAAATAAAATGATTTTTTTACTTTATTTATTATCACACTTCCAATACACATTGCAACTAGTTCTAGCAATTTTCAAGTCATTGGAGGAGCTCGAAAATGGCTAGAGCTTAGCCGAAACTAGTTGCAAAGTGAAGTGTGATAAAAAATCGTTTTATTTATTCTTTAAAAGTTAACAGACTCATAAAAAGTATAAAATAATCAAAGAAATGTAAATTATAATAGTAGTTATAATAAAAGTCGCACTGCCAATTCGTCACCGAAAACGACTGGCAATTCACCTGCGAGTAGAATTGCCAGTGCGACTCTTGACAGGTTAAAGTAGCGGCCAAGACGTCACTTGTTTACAACAAACTACTCACCTGCATGCGCATGACATATTTTTTTATTCTTCTAGGAAAATATCTTGATAAATGTTGCACGAAATAAAATCGTTAGAAGAATTATTATTAATCTACTAAATGTTCGCAGAAATGTGCAGTTATAATAATAGTCTCAAAATACATTTATAAGAATATAAAAGGATTTTGATTTTTGATATTTCGCAAAATGTATTCAAATAAATCTTGTGTGAAATCAAAATCTACACTTGCTATAGTATAATATATCTGGATGATTTTTCAATTTTAAAAATGCATCACTGTAAAGCTTTTTGCAACAAATAAATTTAACAAATGTATTGTTTTAAATTTTTCTGAAATTAGTTTATATAAATAAAATTATATGAATCTATAAATGTATGCAAAATTAGGTCCTTACATATTTTAGCGCAACAATTATTTTTGATTTAGATAAACTGCAAAATTGGGTCCTTACATATTTTAGCGCAACAATTATTTTTATTTTAGATAAACTGCAAAATTGGGTCCTTACATATTTTAGCGTAAAAATTATTTTGGTTTTAGATAAACTGCAAAATTGGGTCCTTACATATTTTAGCGTAACAATTATTTTTGTTTTAGATAAACTGCAAAATTGGGTCCTTACATATTTTAGCGTAACAATTATTTTTGTTTTAGATAAACTGCAAAATTGGGTCCTTACATATTTTAGCGTAAAAATTATTTTGGTTTTAGATAAACTGCAAAATTGGGTCCTTACATATTTTAGCGCTCAAATATTTGTGTTCTAGATAAACTGCAAAATTGGGTCCTTACATATTTTAGCGCAACAAATATTTTTGTTGCAGATAAACTGTAAGATTTTGCTCTATCTTTTGTGGCTATCTTGTGGCGGCAGCACACCATTAATATATTAATTTATTAAATATATAACCCGGATATATAATAGCAATACTATACGAATAGGTACGTCGTTACGATAGTACTGTATGCAGTGATCGTATCGAATAAATTGTTGCTTACATAAAATATTGACGATGCATTTATAATAATTGTATTATTGTTGTATCATTAATATAATACTAATATTGGTTGTTAGGGTTAAGTTGATTTTAAATTAATGGTTATACTTACAAATTCTTGAACGCTATGGTCGTAATATCCTATGTAAGGATTCCAGTAACCGTAGTGAGTATCATAACCGTACGCAGTAGGAGTTGCGTTCTTATAACCGGCTCCCAAATGCCATTTTCCTAACATATGCGTTTTATAGCCCACTGTCTTTAATGCCTGTGGTAGTGTGACGAAATCATGAGAGAGTGTTCGATTCTCTCCGCATCTCATTGGAAATCCTTGGAAACCTATACAAAAATAATTAATTTTCACAATGGACAATGTTAAGTTAATTACCTTTTCAGTAAGTATACTACGAATACTACATAATAGTACAAAATATCCCAACCTTTAACTAACCGAGATATGCACCGGTAAAGCAAGATATTCAACATACTTGTTTTCTCGCCGGAGTGGGTAAAGGAGGTGAAAACGAAAGTGGTCACGATAGAAAAGAGAGAGGAGGAGAGACAAAGAAATGAGAGTGTAGTGGTGTCGGGGATAGGAAAGGAAGGGGTGGAGGGAGTTATACAGAAGCTGGATGTTAGTGTGCAGGTGCGGAGAGAGGTGGAGCTGGGGAGAAAGGGGGACCGAATGCTGCTAGAGCTGGCCAGTTGGGACGAGAAAATGCAGATAATGAGGTCTAAACACAAATTGAAGGGGACAAACATATATATATATATATATATATATATATATATATATATATATATATAAGATGATTTAACCGTAGCGGAGAGGGACGTTCAGAAGAAAATAAGGGAGAGGGCCAAGGAGGAAAGAGCGAAAGGTGTAGAAGTGAGAGTGGGCTACCGAAAAATGAATGTGGCAGGCGATTGGTGGATCTGGCAAGGCGATGGTCTGGCAAAAAAGTGCTGAAGGAGGTGAGGACGACGACCCAGGAGTATGGGGTGGATGGATGAGGTGACGAGGGCAACTGCAGGGTGGGCTTCTGGAACACTGCGGGTCTAAAGAAAAAAGTGCTGGGAGGACTGTGAGTAAAAGAACTAGAGGATTGGTTGGGCTCAATGGACATAGTGGGGATAGTAGAGACGTGGCTGACAGAAAAGGAGTGGGGGCAGGTAGAGTGCTGTATGCAGACAGGATGGGACTGGATGACTCAGGGAGGGGGTGGAGGTGAGTGGGAAAATGGAACAGAGAGACGCTAAGAGAAGCTACAAGACTCGTAATAGGGAAGGTGGAAATGCATAGAAGTGCGGTGTGGGTGGGAGCAGTGTACTGCAACAAAAACCGGGTGGAATTAATGGAGGAACTAGACGAACTGGATACGGCAGCAGATCTGTGGATCATCGGGGGCGACTGGAATGTGAGGGTGGGGGAGCTGGAAGGAGGGATCGGAGAAGACGGTGACTGGAGACAAAGGTGCTCCCAGGATAAAGTGACCAACCAGGAGGGTAGAGCATGGATGCAATGGGTGAGAAAGTCAGGATGGGATGTGCTCAACGGTTGCTGTGAAGGGGACTGGGAAGGGAAAAAAACGTTCTGCGGACAAGGAGGAGGCTCGGTTTTGGACTACGTGGTGGCCAAAGGGATCGAAAGGGAAGAGTTAATGTGCTTCAAGGTGGAAAACGTAGGAGGGTCGGATCATGTACCGGTGGAGGTGGTCATTAGGGTGAGGAACGTCGGGAAGGGAGAACAGAGGAAGGGGCAGCAGAGGTTTGGATGGAGCGAGCCGGATTTGAATGCATATGAGAAAAAGCTAAAACGCATCAAGTGGGAGGATGTGCATTCGATGCTCCAGTTGGAGAGAGTGATGGTGGCTGCATTGGAGAAGAAGAAGAGTGGGGGGCAGAGGGAGAGTTGGTTTGACGAAGAATGTAGGGTAAAGAAGTCGAGCTGGCGAAGAGCAATGGCGAAGTGGAGAAATGGGAGAGGTGAAGTGGAAAGGGCGACGAGGGAGTTCGAGAGAACCTGCGAGAGGAAGAAGATAGAGGAGTTGCAGAAGGTAGAAACGAGGTTGAGGGAGTGTGTGACAGAGAAAGGGTTGTGGGAAATTCTGAGGGGAAGCGTAAAAAAGGGCAAAGTTAGCATAGAGCTGGCAGAGTGGGAGAAGAACTGGAGAGAAATGGCGGGGTCAGAGGTGGATTTAGGGAGTCCGAGACGAGGCGTTTTCGCGGGAAGAGGTCGACGTGGCCATAGGGCAGCTGAAACTTGGAAAGGCGGCGGGGGAAGATGGGCTGAAGGCAGAGGCCTTCAAAAGATTAACAGAGGAAGGAAAAGATAAGTTACTGGAGGTTTTGAATAGAGTCTGGAGTGGTGAGGAAGAACTGCCGGAAGAGTGGCGTGTGGGGGTGGTGGTCCCGGTACACAAAGGGGGAGCAGCATCGGTCGTAAATAATTATAGGGGTATTACCGTTATGAATGCGGGATACAAAGCGATGATGACAATTGTGAAAACTAGACTAGCGAGGGAAGTGGATAGAAAAGGGCTGCTGCCGGAATGCCAGGGGGTTTCAGAAAGGGAAGAGGGACGAGGGTGAGAAGTATATATAAAGAGACGTGGGCAAAATCGAGAGTGAATGGAGAAGTGTCTGAGAAGTTTAGAGTGAATGTGGGTGTAAGGCAAGGGTGCCCGCTAAGCCCCCTCCTGTTCAATCCATACACAAGCGAGTTGGAGGCGGTGCTGAGGAGAGGACAGGCTGGAGGGGTCGTGGTGGGGAGAACCAAGGTGTGGATGCTGGCATATGCGGATGACATAGTATTAGTAGCCAAGAGAGTGGAAGAGATGCAAGAGATGTTGGAAAGAATGGGAAGGTACATGGATAGGAGAGGGCTAGTAGTGAATGTGGAGAAGACTAAATGGATGATGTTTTAGGAATAGGGGTAGAAGGGGTAGAGTGGAAGAGCTGAAATGGAAGGGAAGGATGATTGAGAGAGTGAATGTCTTTAAATATTTGGGTTTCTGGTTTGACAGTGGAGGAGGATTTAGGGTGCATGAGGAAAGTATGCAAGCGAAAGCGAGAATGGCTTGGGGAATAGCGAGAAGGAAATGGTAGAGGTTGTGGGGCGGTAACCTCGTAATGGCGTGCAAGATCTGGGATGCGTGTGTAAAACCTATTCTGTTGTATGGAGTGGAAATGTGAGGATTGCGTGAGTAGGATGTGATAGAGATAGAGGGCAAGGTGTGCTCCTGAAGAGTCTGCTGGGTCTCGAAAGGTCGACACCGAGAGCAGTGCTGTTGCAGGAGACGAATCGTATGAGTATGTGGTGGGAGTCGTGTGTAAGGGTTGTGAAGTTAAGAAATATTGCAGGAATTGGGTGAGGAAAGACTGGTGCGGGAGTATGGATGAGGTGTAAGAGTAGAATGGAGAGTGGTTGGAGAAAGGATAGAGGAAGGATGTATGAAAGAGTGGGTATGTCTGAGGTGTGGGTAGAGGAGAAGCTGAGAGAAATGGGAAGCCTAGGAACTGAGGTGAGAGAGAGATTGAGAGATATTGAGTGGCAAGAACGGCAGACTAGAATGAATGAGAGCTCTTACAACCCTGGCTACGTAGAGTGGCAAGTGAGTGGGAGACTCCCGAGTTACTTAGCCAGGGGTGAGTGGAGCAGGGAGGACAAGGTATGCATGGCAAGAGCGAGGTGTGGGTCAGACGAGAGAGGGAGGCAAGTGTGGATGGGTCTAGGGTGCACCGCGTGTGCGCTATGTAGTAAGGGAAGCGACACGTGGTGGCACCTTAGCGAAGAATGTGAGGGTGTGAAAGCAGAGTGGGTGGGAGACTGCAGAAAGCTGAATGAATGGTTATGCGAGGATGGGGAAGGCGTGAAAATCTGCAGGAGGCTGACGTGGGAGAGGAAAGTGGCAAGGGCAAAGGGAGCGGCGATAGATGGGGGTAATTTTTTATTTATATTGTATTTTTATTTTTGTATATTTTTGTTGAGGTTTGTGATGTGGAGGGGCAGAGAGCGAAATGCCAATAAAGGTCTTTTTTTTAACTTGTTTTCTTGAATTTAAAAAAGAAAGCCATTTTTTAAAGAATTACTTTTTTATTGTTTCCAATAGAAATAAATGCAATCATTACTTTATTTCCTTTTTATTTTATTTATAAAATTGATTCTTTTCTGTGAAAAATGATCTGGAATCAATATTTTCTTAAGACAGGTGTTTGTATTTTGTATCGAGTCGAAAATTTTTTTAAGGAACCGAGTCAGCTCCAGCAGGACGCTTAGAAAGCAACTCTATGTTTATTGCTAGCCAGCTCGAAAGAACTTTACACAAAAAAAAGTATTATAAATTTAAAGACTGGAGACAAAAGTAGCAAGTAAATATAATTAGTGACAGAGTTAATCTCTTATATTTCTTCAATATGAAGAAAAATATGCTGTTTCATCAATGTGGACCAAGTATTCTATGTTCAAGGGTATTAAGTTCACAAAAATATACACATATTAAATATTTTTTTTATCTAGTAAATGTATATATAGAAAAATCATGTTATTATAGAGTGAGAGAGCTAACAGTTGTGGTAAAATAGTGCTGACGAAATTATGTTAATTGTTTAGTGAGTAATGGTGAATTATTAACTGTTCCCAATAACAATTTCCGCGGTAAACCCCAGCCGGACAACTGACTAAAATTTGGCCAGTCATTAATTGATAAGATTGACAAATCAGTACATTATAAAACATATACAAGTGTGAATCCACCTCTTAGCAATCTACATATCTAGATTTCGATCTTATTAGATCTCATCAGTGTAGCTCAGCTAGTGCTCAGGCTCAGCTAATTGATGTGGTGCCGCCAGATGGCGTTTAACTTTCCTCCTAGGAGTTAGTTGTATCATTTCAGTACACTAGAGTAATTTAACTTATGATAATAGGTTACGTATTTCTCTCTCTACGTACGAATATATAGCACGAAATATTCGATATAGAAATAAATAAAAATAGGAATCTAAATAGAATACATATTCGTTTTTTATACGCTTGATCAAATCGTAAAGCTACCGACCGGGCGAACTTTACGATTTGATCAAGCGTACAAAAAACGGATATGTATTCTATTTAGATTCCTATTTTTATTTATTTCTATATCGAATAGCTAGCGGCGGCGAGCACGATGAGCGGAACCCGTTCAACCCGCAGTCGCAAGTGTGCGCACGTACCACGGATCAGGTGAAAAAGAAATAGGAATTGCTGATGCCAGAGCAGGTGACGGAGGGCAATAAGAATGAGGGAAGTGGATGATCTGGAACTTGAGGTAAAGAAAACAAGATAGGAGAGACAGAAATGGTTGGATATCCGAAAAGCGGAAAGGGAAGGAAAGAAATAAAAAGAGAGGAGATGAAGAAAGAAAGGAAGTAGTGGATGCAGATTATAGATAGGTGAAGGGAGATGCAATGCGAGTGGTTCAAAGAATAAAAAGGAGGTGATGGATCAATTGGACAAACTGGTAAACTAGTAGATAAGAGGTATGAGCGCGGGGTTACAACAGCACCGAATTGGGTCCGTGTGGTACAAATAAAGGAGAAACAATCGAATAGAAGGAGGAAGTCGGGCAAGAAAGACAAAAAACAACGTGGTGGTATCGAGGATAGGCCGGGAAGGGGTAGCTCCAATGCTGGAGAAGCTAAACCTCATGGTACAAATACGCAAGGCAGTAGAGCTGGGGAAGATATCACCAAATCCTAATAGAATAAGCCAGCTGGGAGGTTAAAATACTATCGATATACAAACTAAGGGCACACACATCTATATAGATGACGATCTAACGATCTGGTGGAGAGAGACGTGCAAAGGAACATTAGGAAACAGACAAAGGAGGAAAGAGCCAAAGGTGTGAAAGCTACGGTGGGGTACCGGAAGCTGACGCAGTCCCCCTGCATGATAAAAAAACTAAAACGGGTAAGCTTGACGAAGCAGAAGTGTAGGGTGGATGAAAGAGGTCACGAGGAACAGGGCAAGTACAGGATACGTTTTTGGAATGTTGCGGGCCTAAGAAAAAAAAGTACCGGGGGGAGTCTGGGGAAGAAAACTATAGGAGTAGATCGTCTCATAGAATATAGTGCAGTTACTGAAGATTTTGTTGACAGAAAAGGAGTGTTGGCAGTTGGGAAGCTTCATGCCGGCAGGGCGAGACTGGGTGATGCCCCACGCATCACCCAGAAGAGAAAATGCAGAGAGCCAAAGGAGGATTCATGTTGGGAGTAGAGAGAATGAAACAGAGAGTTTGTAATAGGGAAGGTAATAGGGAAGATGGAAATTAATAGAATGTTGGTATTGGTGGGAGCTGTGTACTGCAACAAAAACAGGATAGAACTAACGGAGATACTAGACGGACTGCAGGCGTTCTCGAGGAAAGAGATGAAAGTGGACCTAGGACAGCCGCAACTGGGAAAGGCGGCGAGAGAAGATAGACTGACGACAGAGGAATTCAAAAGGCGAACGGGAGAAGTAAGAGAGAAGTTGCTGCAGCTTATTAATGGAGTGTGGAGTGGAGAGTGGGAGTGCCGGATGAGTGGCGTGTGGGGGTCTGTATAGATACATTGGGTATGGAATAGGAAGGTGTAAATTCGGTGAGAGAGATGTATAAAGAGTCGTGGGCAAAATCAAGAGTAAATGTAGAAGTATCGGAGAAATTTAGGGTGAATATGGGAGCCGCCTGCTAAGCCCACTCCAATTCAATTTGGACACGAGCGAGTTAAAGGAGGTGCTGAGGAGAGAACATGCAAGGGGTCGTGGTGGGTAGAACCAAGGTGTGTATGTTGGCGTATGCAGATGACGTAGTGTTGGTGGCCAAGAGAGTGGAAGATGCAAGAGATGTTGGAAATAATGGGAATGTACCTAAATAGGCTGGGGCTAGTGGGAAATGTGGAAGACCAAATGGATGATGTTTAGTAATAGGGGTAAAAGGAGTAGAGTGGACGAGCTGAAATAGAAGGAAATAATGATTGAGACATTGAATGGCATTAAATATTTGGGATTTTGTTTTGACTATGAGAAGGGTTTAAGATATGGATTGTATGCAGGGGAATGCGAGAATGGCTTGGGGGATAGCGAGAAGAACATGGGAGAGTTTGTTTAGCGGTAACCTGGTATGACGTGCAAGATCAGGGTTGCGTGTGTAAAAACTATACTGTTGTATGATGGATTGCGTATGTGGGATGTAATAGAAAAAGATCAAGACTGATTCCTGAAGAGTCTACTAGGTCTCAAATGGTCGACACCTAGGGCAGTGCTGTTGCTGTAGACGAGTTAGATTAGCATGTGGAGTTGTGTGTGAGATTTGTGAAGTTTGAAGGAAGATTGCAGGATTTGGGTGAGGAAAGGCTGATGCCGGAGGTATGGATGAGGTGTAGAAGTAGGACGGAGAGTAGATGGAGAAAGGATAGAGGCAGGATGTATGAAATAGTGGGTATGGCTGAGGTATAGGTAGAGGAGTAGCTGAGAGGAAAGGGAATCCCAGGAACTGAGGTAAGGGAAAGATTGAGCGCCATAGAGTAGCAAGAAAGTCAGAAGAGAATAGCTAAGAGCTCATGCAACCCTACCTACGCAGAGTGGCAAGCGCGGGGGAAACTGTCGAGATACTTAGCGAGGGGAGAGTGGAGTAGGGGTGACAAAGTGTGCATGGCAAGAGCGAGGTGTGGATCAGAAGAGAGAGGAACGAAAGTGTTGATGGTTAGTTACACCGCTGTGTATTAAGAGGAGCAACACACCTTAACAAATAATGTGAGGGAGTGAAAGCAGAGTGGGTTGGAGATTACAGAAATGTGAATGAATAGTTAGGAGAGGATGGGAAAGGGGTGAACATCTACAGCAGACTGGACGTGGGAGAGGAAATTGGCGAAGGCATAGTGGGTCTAGTGTAGAGAAAGAAGGCATACATTGATATATAAGCGAATATATATTTAATTTTTATTTGTATTTTCTCTTTTTTTCTTTTTCTTTATGTTAGAGTATATAACAATCGCTAGTGGACATTTTGAATTAGAGAAACACGACTATAATAAAAGATATGATAATCAGGTATATTGTCGATTGATTATTATAAATTTAATGGTGAAGACAAAAATAAGCTTATAGCATTAAGCATTCAAGTTACTATTTATACGTTTTTTGAAAAATACCGATATATAAGTTAATTTATTATATATAATTACATTCTATAGAAACTGTTTTAAGCAGAGAGAAATGGCATTCTAAGATTTCAAGTGTCTTTGAATTGTCTGCATCAATTAAATAAAACTTTCCATATATCTTTACTTGCCTAGTCTCCTATATAAACATACACAACTTGTATAATGTAAATATTGCTGCTTTACCTGTTGTAATGGGGTACTTTCCAGTTAAAAGCGCAGATCTAGAAGGCGTGCAACTTTGTTGTGTATAGTGCCTATCCATGATGATACCATTGTAACCAATTGCGTCGATGTTTGGTGTGGGAATTTGACTAGACCCATGGTGACCTACGTCGTTCCATCCCTATGCAATAAATAAAATAATGACATTCATCATTGGCTCGAAAACAATCTGAAATTTTATAAAACTATCCCTGATTTACGATATTTTAGGCAGACTAGTCGACTAGGATACCGCAGAAAGAAAGAATGATCGCACCAAAAGCAATGAAAAAGGAGTGATCCTTTTTCATTGCTTTTGGTGCGAACATTCTTTCTTTCTGCGGTATCCTGAGTGGTCCAAATACCGAGCTCCAAGCAATTAACTTGCAAATCATATTAACTTATTAAATATCGCAATAATCAATGATATACTATATTTTTTGGTGTTTCTGTGCGGAGAAGTTTTGACGATAATCTGAATATATGAGTAAATATAATCTGACGGTAAATGATTAATATAACTTTATATACAAAAACTTACTAATAGTAATATAATAATACGTTCTGCAGTAATTTTTAGTTCTTAATAAAATAAAAGAAAATGTAACATTTAATGATGAGTATTACTCTACAATTTACACAACATTCAACCCTTTGTGGTTACATTGCCTTCAATAAAATATTTATACTTCTAATCCTAAACAGTGGCTTCATAAGTACGTGTAAACTGGCATACTACTATAATAAATCAATAATTCATGATCCTGGTTTTGCTTATCATTACCAACTTTCTATGATATTTCATATACAATTCACTAATAATAATAAGCTTTTATTACTCACAAGATCATCAGCCAAGATAATTACAATGTTCGTCCTCCCTTCGCTTTTGCAAACGTGTCCCTGTGTCGTCACCAAAATAGTGATAATAGCAAAGACAACTCCCAGTAGAAGCATTTTAACACTACTGACGTTTTGCGAAAAAAACATTATTTAAATAGTTAGTTGTAAATGTGGAAAAGATAACACACGCTAGTGATAACAAGCGTGCTTCGGCCAAGGTCCGTCACTACAATCGTCAAGGTGCTATTAGCAGGAATAGCTAATGATTTTGTAAGAAAACATTTTATATCATGATTAATTCTTATCTGAAAACGTATTAGAGTGAAAGTTGTTATGTTTTATACAAAATTGTCTTGTATAATACGTAAAGCGAAAGATCGATAGCAGTATTTTACCGTGATGATCTTCTATCTGCTATGTGAGATGGTAATGATATTTATTGTAGTCAGTTTTACTAATAATTTTGTTTGCATATAAGTTCTTTTGTTCCATAGGTATATGCCATTGTAGTTTCAATAGTTTGTGATCACATGTAATGTCAATTGCATGCATAATGCTATGCATCAAAGTCGGGATATGCTTGTGTGATTTGTCTCCGCGTAGAAATTCATGGGGAATTTTTTTTCCTTTGTTATTCCTTTGTTATTAATTTAATAAGACTAAAATATAATAATATATACAAAAGTAATACAGATTGTTAAAAAAATCATGTTTCCTGCAAGCAAATGGACCATAGCTTCCTCGGTGAAGGGCTCGTCCCTCTAGATGGTTTAGAAAACTGCTTCCATATATATATATATATATATATATATATATATATATATATATATATATATATATATATAGACGATGAACTAACGGAAGAGGAGAGAAAAATACAAGGAGAGATAAGAAACATAGCAAAATTGGAAAAAGAAAAAGAAAAACACGTAAAAATAGGATATAGAAAGATAATAGTAGACAATGAAAAATGGAAAATTGGGACTTGGAATATCAGGAGTATAAATGGAAAGGAAAAAGAGCTGGAAGAAGAATTTGAGAAAGCTAAAATAGACTTCTTAGTGGTAACAGAAACAA
The DNA here is from genome assembly GCA_963942505.1 of Lordithon lunulatus. Lineage (NCBI taxonomy): Eukaryota > Metazoa > Arthropoda > Insecta > Coleoptera > Staphylinidae > Lordithon > Lordithon lunulatus. Next base: position 10,919,288 of record OZ012675.1, read on the forward strand.
AAAAGAAGGGGAAGGGAGAGTACAAAATGGACAAGGAACATATATTCATATATAGCGGTGTAGATAACAATCGGAGAGCCGCAGCAGGGGTAGGATGTATAGTGCATAAAAAACTGAAATCGAATATATATAAATGGGATGCAATTACGGAGAGGATTTTGTCTATCGAAGTTAGAGATCAAAGAAATGGCTACCATAAAACTATCATAGCAGTGTATGGACCAAACGAAGATGATACTGCGTGCAACAAAGAAACATTCTGGGAGCAACTCAACGAAACAACAGAAAAGGCCAAAGGAGAAGTGTACGTGGCGGGAGACTTCAACAGCAGAATTGGCAACGAAGTAAAAGATAATGACGCGATGAGAGGAAGATATGGAGAAGGCGTACTCAACGAAAATGGTAAGAAAATGCTAGATTATTGTAGAATGAATAATCTAGTAATAACGAATACAGTATTCAAACACAAGGACATACACAAATACACCAGGGAAGTGATAAGCAGGAACGAAAAATCTATAATAGACTATGTACTAGCAGAACAAGGGAAAAGGAGCAAAATAATAGACACAAGAGTAAAGAGAAGTTACGAAATTGGAAGTGATCACTATCTAGTAGAGACGAAAATAAAGGAAGACTACCAAGATAGAGATAAAAAAAGCAGAGACCAAATATAGCAATAAACTACAACAAGATAAGAAATACTAATAAGGGAAAAAGAAATAGCAAAAATCTATAAAGAGAAAAAAGAGGAGAAATTAGTAAAGGGCAACTATAGACAAGAAATAGAGGAAATGTGGAATAAATTAAAGAAAAAAATACTGGAGACAGCACAAGAGACATGTGGGACAAAGCAAAACACAAACAAGAAGCAGCAGACAGCATGGTGGGCGCAGGACATAAGAGAGAAAATAAAGAAAAAGAAAAAAGCATGGCAAAGATACCTAAATGACAAAAATAGTAAAAACTACGAAGAATACAGTTTAAAGAGGAAAATAGTAAAAGATAAGGTCAGAATAGCAAAGAGCAGGGAATGGGAAAAGTTCGGAGAGACAATGGAGAAAAATGCAAAGGAAAACCAAAAATTATTCTATAAAACACTAAAACTAAACAGAAAAGAAAAAGGACAAGAAGTAAATTATTTACAAGACAATCAAGGAATATTGCGGAAGGACAACGAAAAAATACTGGAAAGATGGAAAGAATATTTTGAAGACTTACTATCACAAAATGGTGGAAATGAACAGAAGACAAGAGACCAGAACGACTCGGAAGCAGATATAGAGATGATCAATGGAAAAGAAATACTAGAGATAATAAGGGACATGAAAATAGGGAAATCACCAGGACAAGACCAGATTACAACGGAAATGATTAAACATATGGGACCTGCAGGTAATGAAATACTACTAAAATTAATAAACGAAATATGGAGGATGAATAAAATACCCAGAGATTGGCAAGTATCGTTAATCGTACCAATACACAAGAAAGGCGATAAGACAAAATGTTCAAACTATAGGGGTATAACACTCATAAGCATAGGTATGAAGACTGGACTAAGACAAGGAGGAGGGCTCAGTCCTACATTATTTAACATATACATGGATGAAATAATGAAGAGCATGAAACCAGAAACCAAAAAGCAAACATAGGGTACAAAAACATGCAAGTTGTAAAAATATCGGAAGGAGCATTCGCTGATGATGTAGTAGTGATAGCAGAAATTGAAGGTAATCTGCAGCACAACCTTAGTGTATGGAACAGACACCTAGAAAAGTATAACATGAAAATGAACTATAACAAAACAAAAGAGATGGTAATAGGAAACCGGAAAGAACAAATAAATATAAAGATAGAACAACACACAATAGAACAAGTAGAAGAATTCAAATACCTGGGAGTAGCACTGACAGAAGACGGAAAAATGGAAGGCGAACTTAGTAACAGAATAAACAACACAGCTAAAACATACCACGCATTGAGCAATATACTGATTAACAAGCATCAGCAGAAGGACAAAAATAAATATATATAGAAGCATATATAGACCTATACTGACATATGGAAGCGAGACGGGGAAGCTAACGAAGAGGGACAAAAGTAGAATACAGGCAATGGAAATGAAATATCTCAGAACAGTCAAACAAGTTACGAGAAGAGACAGAATAAGAAATGATGACATCAAAGAAGAACTGGGAATTGAAGCTGTAGATAAGTATATAGACAAGAAATAACTAAACTGGTGGGGTCATTTAATTAGGATGGACAAAATGAATCAAACAAAACAGGTATGGGAAGCAAGAACTGAAAATAAAAGAAGAAGAGGTAGACCAAGAAAAGAGTGGGACAACATAATAGAGGACATAATAATCAAGAAAGGAAAAACAGTCAAGCAAGCAAGAGAACTGGCGAAGAACAGAAAGGAGTGGAAAGAATTTACAAATGTATAAACAACAGTAATTGTAAACTATAATAATGTTAATGTAATAGCCTACACCGAAAGGTAAAAGGCAATTGATAATATATATATATATATATATATATATATATATATATATATATATATATATATGAATATGTCTCTGAAGATCCTGCAACAAAACTAAAATCGCAACTGCAACTACAAACTAAACTAGATCCTAATATAAAGGTGAAGTATATAATAGTCTTAATAATATTAATGAAATTTGCATCGAAACAAATTTTATGCTTAATTTTTTTTTTGGCAAAAACTACATTTATGCTTCAGTGGGAAATAATCTGGCACATGAACTTAAAGAAACTCAATAATAATTAATATTGTTTTAGCAAGCTATTTCTAAATTAGATGATGATATACCACTGGAAGAGGATGACGAAGACATTCCGCCAATGCCACACAATGTTCTTGGATTAAATCATGCAGACATAATGGAGAGGGTAAATTAATATTATTAGAACTAGAACAACAATTATAAGGATAACATTATAGGTATTAAAATCAATCAACAAATCGGAAGCACGCCACCGATTACAGGAAGACAAAATTGCTAGTGATTTGGACAATCCCAGACAGGTTTCCACAAACGAGGATCCAGTTCGGTTCACGAGCATGCGCGCGCAACGTGAAGCGTTCAGGGAATTTTTATCGAATAGACATGTATTATTATTATTTTTATAAAACAAGGGTTGAAATTTGCTAATTAACGACCATGGCTAGAACATAGGGGTAGTTTGTTTATCACAGGTAAAACAAAACAGTTCTAAAACCACATATGAATTAATATAAACTCCTATATATTGTATTTGCAATGAGAAATTAACGACCATGGTTAGAACATAGGGGTAGTTTGTTTACCACAGGTAAAACAAAACTGTTCTAAAACCACATATGAATGAATATAAACTCTTATATATTGTATTTGCAATGAGAAATTGTTTGAATAGTTGTTCAAATGTTACATTCCTATTTATTTAAAATTTCAGTTAATGAAGATGAAAGCCAATAAGCAGCCTAAAAATGAAAGAACCAACCCAGATGATTTCGATAATGATTGGATGTTGAAGAAACAAATGTATCGCAGTGAACTAGAATTTAATGAGTTTTTAGAAGATAAAGATTTTATAGATGAAGATGAAAATAAATAGATAAAAATACATGTGGATATCTGTGTTGTTTCCCCAAACATTTTCCTCTCTAAAGTTCCTTACAAATGAGTCCAGGTGAACATTTGTGGTTCCTATGATTTATCACCTACCAAGCAAACAATGTCCTTGTACTATTTCAAATGACTTGAACTCTGCACTACACTGTTATCCATTACTTTCCAAGATTCAATTATTTTCATTTATTTATTTACACTTAATTCATAAAAATATGTGAGAAACAATGTAGTGCGTAGTTCAAGTCGTTAACTATGTCTGTCTACTATTTCAAATGACTTGAACTATGAACTACATTGTTTCTCACTTTTTTTTACGAATTAAGCGTAAATTAACAAATGGAATTAATTGAATAGAATATAAATTAATGGATAACAGTATAGTGCAGAGTTCAAGTTATTTGAAATAGTGGACGCGCATAGTTTGATTGGTAGGGGCCACCCGCCCACCCCACCTTCGCTCGTATAGTTTTTTCATTGGATACAGGTGTTTTATATGGTTGAAGCCATTCCAAGGAGAGTGTTACCCTATGGAATAAACTATGCGAACGAAGGTGGGGTGGGCGGGCTTCCCCTACCAACCTTACTATACCCGTCCACCATTTCAAACGACTTGAACTATGTATTACATTATTTTTCACATATATTTTTAATTAGTCTTAAACTTATTAATGACATTAATTTAATCATAGAAAATAACAGATAATGGTGTAGTGCATAGTTCAAGTCGTTTGAAATAGTGGACGGGCATAGTTTGGTTCGTATATATATATATATATATATATATATATATATATATATATATATATATTTATTTTCATTTTATTATATTAGTAGTAGTTCTTTCATTTAGTTTGCTTCACTTTATCGAGTAGTATGTTTTTTAATTTAGTTTTCATCATTTTTAAAAGACCTTGGTAGTATTTTGGTAGGCAGTAATGTTCCGTATTGCATTATTTTTACTTATATTCTTATCGTGAATTGCGAGTTGGGTCATCATTTTCCAGCCGTTTGCGTCCACTGCAGGACATATGCCTCCTCTAATTCTTTCCAGGCAGCACGATGTTGTGCTTTGTTCATCCAGTTTTGTGACACCCTCTTGATGTCGTCGGTCTATCGGGTTGGTGGTCTACCTCTACTTCGTTTATCGGCACGGGGTCTCCATTCCAAAAGCCGTTTAGTCCAACGGCCATCCCTAAATCTGGCAACGTGGCCTGCCCATCTCCATTTCATGTTAGAGATGCGTGTTATAATGTCGCAGACACCCGTCCTTTCCCTGATGACCTCGTTTCGTACCCTGTCTCGCAGGGAAATGCCTAGCATGGCCCGTTCCATTGACCTCTGTGTTACCTGCAGTTTTACTGCGGAACGCTTTGTTAGTGTTAAAGTCTCTGACCCATACGTCATTACCGGTATCACACATTGTTCGAACACTTTCCGTTTGAGACACATTGGTAGTTCGCTCTTCAAGATGTTAGTTAGTTTTCCAAACGCTGCCCATCCTAAACCTATGCGGCGCTGTATCTCGCATGTTTGGTTATCGCGGCCTATGCATATCTGATGCCCCAGGTATATATAGGAAGTTACTTCTGCTATATTAGCATCATCTATTTTGATTTGATCGCTTAGCACTAGGTTGGTCATAACTTTTGTTTTTCCCATATTCATCCTAAGGCCCACTTTTTCCGTTGACTGTTTTAGGTCGTTGAGCATAGTTTTTGCATCTTTGATGTTGTCAGCTATTAGGACGATGTCGTCTGCGAATCTCAGGTGGTTAAGTTTTTCTCCATCCACTGTAATTCCTAGGTGTTCCCGCGATACCATTTTAAAAGCATATTCGAGAACCGTGGTAAATAGTTTTGGGGAGATAGTGTCCCCTTGGCGGATTCCCCTGCCAATTTTAAATTTGTTGGTATTGTCGTGTAGCCTTATACTTGCTGTAGCGTTTCGGTAAATATGTTCAATTAGCTTGGTATATCGATAGTCTATTCGTGCTTGGTCTAGAGCAGCTTTTATGGCGGGTAATTCAACTGTATCGAACGCCTTTTCGAAATCTATGAAAATCAGGACAAGGGGCTTATTATATTCATTACACTTTTCAATGAGAGTTTTTATAGCCTGAAGATGGTCATTTGTCCCATACCCCGATCTAAACCCAGCCTGTTCTTTGGGTTGGTAGAAGTCTAGTTTATTTTCTTTATTTTGGTGAAAAGTTTATATAAATGTGGTAGCAAACTTATCGGTCTGTAGTTTCCGAGCTGTGTTATATCGCCTTTTTTATGTAGGATAACTGTGGAGGCGTTGTTCCATTCGCCAGGTGTAGCACATTCTTCTAAGCAGGTGTTGAATAGTGCTTTTATGGCATGTAGTAGAGCGTCTCCTCCTTGTTTTATGGATTCGATGTGTATGCCATCTTCCCCCGGGGATTTGTTGTTCTTCATCTCTGCAAGGGCGTTCTTAATTTCGGCTATCGATATACTTGGGATATATTCAGATCCCTGATTTATGACCTTCCCGGTTTGTGTTTGTGTCGGTTCCTCTGGTTGTTGTTGTAGCCGACTCATGTAGAGAGTTGCGTAAAATTTTTCCGTTATTTTCAGTATATCGTCTCTATTTGTGGTTAGTGTTCCCGTGCTGTTTCTTAGTTTGAAGATTTCTTTTCTTCCATTTGACATATTTCTTCTTAGTACCTTCATACTTCTGTTGTTCTCAATAGCTAGTTTCGTTTGTTCTGTGTTGTATCGACGTATGTCATTTTTGATATCTTTTGTAATTGTCTTGTTTAAATCTCTCAGTTGTTTTGAGTTTGTATCGCCGTTTTGTCTTAACACTCTTCTAAGTTTCATAAGCTCTTTGGTATGCTTGCTGATTTTGTTTATTTGTTCTTTATTTGGCTTACAGTATGTCTTTGTTGCTTCATTTATAACTTCGACGATTTTGTTATTTATTTCGTCTGCTGTTTTGTGCCTATATTCAAACTGTGTAGTTTCCAAGTTGGTAGTTATCATTTCTGCATATTTGTGAACTTGTTCTGGTGTTGTCCAACCAGCCTGTCTTTTCTTTGTTACCAGCTTACGTCTTTCTTTACTTAGGTTTAGAGTTATTTTTGCCCTTACCATTTTATGGTCGCTTCCTGTTGTGAAACTATTTATCACAGTGACGTCGTTGACGATAAGCTTTTTATCAGTTATTATAAAATCAATCTCATTTCTTGTGTTTCCACTTGGACTCACCCAGGTCCACCTGCGATGTTCTTTTTTGTAGAAGAAGCTGTTCATTAAGTATAGGTTTTGCATTTTTAGGAAGTTCATAAGCATTTCTCCCCGATCGTTCCGGTCCCCTGTTCCATGGTTTCCGATCACTATCTCCGCTGCATCCAGCTTCTTGCCTATCTTAGCATTAAAATCACCTCCTACCACTGTAAAGTGAGTAGGTGATTCACTCTTCGCCTGGGAAATGTCTTCATAGAAACTTTCTACTATTTCGTCTTCATAATCGGTGGTGGGTGCGTAAGCTTGTATAATTTTTATACTATATTTGGAGTTTAGTTTGAGTATTAGATATATTACTCTTGTGGATATACTCTTTATGCATATGATTTTTTTTGCATGCTTTTTGTTTATGAGGAAGCCTACGCCGCCTATGGATTTGTCTGCTTCTCCGACATGATAGAATATATTTCCCGACTTAAGTGTTCTCCATTCTTCTCCACGCCTTCTTACTTCACTTACTCCCACTATATCCCAATTTATTTGTCTCAGCTCTTCTTCCATTTCAATGAGCCTCCCATCGGTTGCTAGTGTTCTTGCGTTATATGTGGCAATGTTTAGTTTGTGTATTTTGCCTTTGGTCTTGTTTATTTGTGTTTTTGTCAACTTTTTGTCTCCCCCAGAATCCATGAGACAGCCTGACTTATCAGGGTGAGATTTTGGGCTAGCCCTACTCACCTGGGGTATATTTACGTTATAAGTTGCCATTTCATTCGTTAGAGGGGTTTGGCATTTAAACGCCGCGCTTGCCAAGCGTGTTGGCGAGTTTGAGAATTTCATTTCCTTACTTCTCGATGGAATGGTTATACCGCCATGGCTCGTTCGCCAGAGCCTCGTTCGTTATCTAGCAGCGGGCACCGGGTGCAGGAGAGGTTGACATTTGGGTCGGACTTACTTGGTGGTTTTTGCCGTCGCCCCTTACCCACCCTGTTGGGTAGGGGTTGGTTAATTCTCGTTGTTCAATTGTCGACAATAGACAGAATCATCTGTGCACTGTACACAGAAATAGCGACAAGAGGCCACCATCGCCAACCTGGACAAAGGTGCTAACTCCAGCTAACTCCAGCTGCCAATCACCGTCGAGGAGTCAGTAGCTAACACCATCCAAAGGGTAGTCGCATTGTACCATATCGTCCCATGTGTAACGGAAATTTAACACGTGAGTTTACCGGCCCGGCTGAATTCGCAATTCACGTTTCATTTTCTATTTTTTGTTATAGTATATCCATCCAGTGTTCCCGGCATAAAGAGGACACCTTAATTTTAAATTAATTCATTAATTAAACACCTTTTTTGCTTTGTTAAATATTGTTATGAACTAATTACCAAAACCCTGCGCTTGCCGCAACATTATGTTTTGTAGAAAGTAGACAATTCAATTTTAAATATCATGCAATTAAGGGTTAACTAACAATAGACTTCATTTGTAGATTTTTATTTAATTTTACTATATAGACTAAAGCATATACATGTATGTTATTATAAGATGACACCTGTTTTGTTAATTATTATCTCCAGACTAGCCCTTTGGATTTATAAAATGATTTAACATATTAATTGTATAATACAAAAAAAAAGAATAAAAAAGAGTTCAGTTAGTAAATTAACATCTTATTTACTAATAATAACCAACAGTGTTAAATCCGGATCGTGTAAATGGGTAAAGTATTTCAAATATTAAGAAATTTGGTGGATATATTTAGTTCAATCTCCGGAAAGTGTACCCTTAGAGCACTACCCTGGATCCAACAATGAAAGTTGGTTGATGCAAACTTAAAAGTAAAATTATAAATATAATAATTTATATATATATATATATATATATATATATAGATATATATATATATATATATATATATATATATATATATATATATATATAATAACTAATCCTCTGAAGAGTATTATTTTATATTAACATAAACTAAACATTAAACATATAAATGTATACATAAATAATTTCAGCCATTAAATACATTGCATTTCACTCATCAGTTCTTGTGAACTGGGTTTATTAACCCTCAGGTATTTATAATAATAATATACAATTGCAATGATAATGCATACGACTATCAAAAGTAATACAATAAAACATATTGCTATAAAAGACACCTTTCCCATTAATTCCAAATGCTGTAATTTTATTAATTCCTGAAAATATGCTTCATATGAATTGTTAATTGTGCCATTATATGTAGTAAAAAGCTTTTTATGTTCAATTTTGTTGCTTTCTAGTGCATACTGCACCTCCAAATCATCAATGGTTTTATTTGTCACATTATTACTAGAAAATGCATCTTGATAATCAATGCAGCTAATACCTTGTATACTTAAATGACGTTTTTCTGGCCCAGGGACTACAGAAACATGAAGCGACTTAAATATGTTTAACATACTGGATAAAATCGAACATCGCATATTATTACTGTAAAAGCTAATAGCACCCAGTTGTGTTATTAACCGTAGCTCCTTAGCATCGATATATTCAATTGAATTGTTACTAACATCAAGAAATTGTAATTTAGGAACGTTATGGAAAATTATTTCCTGGAATGTTCTTAGGTGATTTGTACTGATATTTAATCTACTTAGACTATGAAGTCCTATGAATGATGAAATATTTAAATAGGGAATGCAATTATTAGATAAATCTAACTTATTCAGTTTGCCTAAATGTCCAAATTGAGCGGGTTGCAATTTATTTATAGCATTTGCACTTAAATCTAGATCTAAGAGGTTATCAAGATCTTTGAAGCAATCTTGTTCTAACATTACTAAAGCATTGTTACTTATATTTAAATATTTCAATATATTTAATTCAGAAAACGTAGAATATTGTAAATTATTTATACTGTTGTATGATAAGTCAATTATAGTTAAATTGTTTAATCCTTTAAAAACGTCATGCAATGTTCTTACTTGGTTTGCACGTAAATTTAATTTTGTCAGATTATGAAGTCCAGCAAATGATGAAATATTTAAATATGAAATACGATTATTAGATAAATCTAACTTACTCAGTTTGCCTAGATGTTCAAATTGAATAGGCTTTATTTCATTTATAGAATTTGCACTTAAATCTAGATCGAAAAGGTCCACGAGATCATAAAAGCAATCTTGATCTAATTTATTTAATGCATTGTGACTAATATTTAAATATTTCAATAGATGTAATTCAGGAAAAATAGAATGTTGTACATTATTTATGTTGTTGTATGATAAGTCGATGATTGCCAATTTGTTTAGTCCTTTAAAAGCTTCATGTAACGTACTTAAGTAATTCTTAGATAAATTTAATCTCGTTAGACTATAAAGTCCAGCAAATGATGAAATATTTAAATATGAAACGCGATTATTAGATAAATCTAACTTATCTAGTTTCCTTAATTGCCCAAATTGGATTGGTTGTATTTCGGTGATCCTATTTGCACTTAAATCTAGATCTAACAGATTGGCATTTTTAGAAAAGCAATCTTTTTCTAATCTTACTAAACGATTGTGACTAATGTTCAAAAATTTCAATTGTTCTAAATCCTGAAATATATAACGATTTAAATCATTTATCCTGTTGTTTGATACGTCGATGCTTATTAAGGCATTCAATCCTCTAAATAGTCCCTCATCTAACGTTATTAGATTGTTATGCGGTAGCATTAAATCCTTAAGTTTATCAAACAATCCCAATGTACCATCTTCAATCATGTTTAAATGACTTGCATTTATTATTAGTGATGTTAACGGTATGTTTCTATTTATATGACTGTATTTTAGTTTAGGTATATTACTTTTGTATATTGATATACTGTATTCATCTATGTGGTATACATCCGGTATAGGTATATTAATTATATTAATTTTGTCATTCTCGAGTATGGAGATAAAATTGAATAAACATGTCTTCTTCCAAATGTACTTGTCGTTAACATCGTAGATGCGGTTAGTCAGGCACGATGAATCAACAGTCAAAATAAGGAAATATAATATAATCGTTGTCACCCACAACGCCTTTATTACTGAAACAATAAACAATTGTATAACGAAATTATAGCAACACAAACATATTATGTGATACCTATAGTAAATCCTCCAAATATTTTTTTAAAATTTGTTATCATTAGAGCATTGACACCACAAAACTTAATAAAATGCAGAACGTGCATATGCTTTTTTTAATAATCAAAATATGCATAAAAGGTGTTTCTTATTGTATATATTCGTGCTACAAACATCCTCATTTTTGCCGAAATATACTTTAGAATATGCCCTGATCTTTTTAAGACATTGTGTGACTAATTTTGTTGCCATTTAAAGAAAAACTACTGTACATTTTGCAACCACACATATTATACATATAATAGCTGCATATGACTATTATCTCACGTATAATAATATTGATTTTAGACTTTAGTGCACATTTATTGTGAAACTGCAATTTCAAGATTTTGAAAAAAGAGAACACGGTGTTACTTTTCTACTTATTAAATATTTCGAGTATGTTATTTTAAACAAACAAACCTCTAACTCTGGTAAGTGGTTGCTTGGGTCACATGGAATAATCAGATTTTAACAAATCTGATGTGGCTAGTGCACATACGTATCATAATAAAAAATTAAATTTATGGAAGAAATAAAATATTTAGATTTTCAATTTTCAATTGTTATGCAAATCTGTATACATTCCTATTACTTTCGGAATACATCACTGATACTATGATTGAAGGTATTGTTTTAGCAAAAACATCCTCACGTTTTCTAAGATTGTGGAAATTTGCGATAACTTTCCGAGAACAAACTACACTATAAGGCACCTTACACGGTCAATATAACTGTCAATCCTAGTACTGTCAATATGTCCTTCAATCCTCTTTTTATATTTATCAAGGTATCAATTATCCAGATAAAGATCAGTATTCTCTTCAATGCATCATTAATATACATTACACGATAAGTAATACTAGCAATATTTTAGAATAAAGAACATTTTAAGCATATTATCGTACTGCAATACTGTCATTATTCTAAAATATTGACAGTAATATTGATCGTGTAAGGTGCCTTTAGAAGGAAGGTACTGATTTTGCGAACAGTTTAGAAACAAATAAACAATACGTTACGATTTATGCTTAAAATAGTCGAAATAAATCCGATTTTTGTGATCCAGTGAAAAAATAGAGCAAAATCGGTCAACTAACAACGAAGAAAACTCGATAAAAACAATGACTGCGCATAATTGGACGGGGCTGCAAAAAAAAAACAATAACGCGCGGCGGGAAAACCAAATTACAATTCCAAATTTGGACAACTCTGACAAAATTAGAGCAAAATCGGTCCACTAACGCAGAAGAAAACTCATGCATTTTTTTTTGAGCAAATGGCAAATAATAAAAATAAAAATGTCAAAATGGCAAAATGTCAAAATGTCAAAATGTCAACATAGTACGCCATAAAACAATAAAAAAAAAAAAAGAAATAAAGAAATAAAGAAATAAAGAAATAAAGAAATAAAGAAATAAAGAAATAAAGAAATAAAGAAATAAAGAAATAAAGAAATAAAGAAATAAAGAAATAAAGAAATAAAGAAATAAAGAAATAAAGAAATAAAGAAATAAAGAAATAAAGAAATAAAGAAATAAAGAAATAAAGAAATAAAGAAATAAAGAAATAAAGAAATAAAGAAATAAAGAAATAAAGAAATAAAGAAATAAAGAAATAAAGAAATAAAGAAATAAAGAAATAAAGAAATAAAGAAATAAAGAAATAAAGAAATAAAGAAATAAAGAAATAAAGAAATAAAGAAATAAAGAAATAAAGAAATAAAGAAATAAAGAAATAAAGAAATAAAGAAATAAAGAAATAAAGAAATAAAGAAATAAAGAAATAAAGAAATAAAGAAATAAAGAAATAAAGAAATAAAGAAATAAAGAAATAAAGAAATAAAGAAATAAAGAAATAAAGAAATAAAGAAATAAAGAAATAAAGAAATAAAGAAATAAAGAAATAAAGAAATAAAGAAATAAAGAAATAAAGAAATAAAGAAATAAAGAAATAAAGAAATAAAGAAATAAAGAAATAAAGAAATAAAGAAATAAAGAAATAAAGAAATAAAGAAATAAAGAAATAAAGAAATAAAGAAATAAAGAAATAAAGAAATAAAGAAATAAAGAAATAAAGAAATAAAGAAATAAAGAAATAAAGAAATAAAGAAATAAAGAAATAAAGAAATAAAGAAATAAAGAAATAAAGAAATAAAGAAATAAAGAAATAAAGAAATAAAGAAATAAAGAAATAAAGAAATAAAGAAATAAAGAAATAAAGAAATAAAGAAATAAAGAAATAAAGAAATAAAGAAATAAAGAAATAAAGAAATAAAGAAATAAAGAAATAAAGAAATAAAGAAATAAAGAAATAAAGAAATAAAGAAATAAAGAAATAAAGAAATAAAGAAATAAAGAAATAAAGAAATAAAGAAATAAAGAAATAAAGAAATAAAGAAATAAAGAAATAAAGAAATAAAGAAATAAAGAAATAAAGAAATAAAGAAATAAAGAAATAAAGAAATAAAGAAATAAAGAAATAAAGAAATAAAGAAATAAAGAAATAAAGAAATAAAGAAATAAAGAAATAAAGAAATAAAGAAATAAAGAAATAAAGAAATAAAGAAATAAAGAAATAAAGAAATAAAGAAATAAAGAAATAAAGAAATAAAGAAATAAAGAAATAAAGAAATAAAGAAATAAAGAAATAAAGAAATAAAGAAATAAAGAAATAAAGAAATAAAGAAATAAAGAAATAAAGAAATAAAGAAATAAAGAAATAAAGAAATAAAGAAATAAAGAAATAAAGAAATAAAGAAATAAAGAAATAAAGAAATAAAGAAATAAAGAAATAAAGAAATAAAGAAATAAAGAAATAAAGAAATAAAGAAATAAAGAAATAAAGAAATAAAGAAATGAAGAAATAAAGAAATGAAGAAATAAAGAAATAAAGAAATAAAGAAATGAAGAAATGAAGAAATGAAGAAATGAAGAAATGAAGAAATGAAGAAATGAAGAAATGAAGAAATGAAGAAATGAAGAAATGAAGAAATGAAGAAATGAAGAAATGAAGAAATGAAGAAATGAAGAAATGAAGAAATGAAGAAATGAAGAAATGAAGAAATGAAGAAATGAAGAAATGAAGAAATGAGAAATGAGAAATGAGAAATGAGAAATGAGAAATGAGAAATGAGAAATGAGAAATGAGAAATGAGAAATGAGAAATGAGAAATGAGAAATGAGAAATGAGAAATGAGAAATGAAGAAATGAAAAAATGAAGAAATGAAAAAATGAAGAAATGAAGAAATGAAGAAATGAAGAAATGAAGAAATGAAGAAATGAAGAAATGAAGAAATGAAGAAATGAAGAAATGAAGAAATGAAGAAATGAAGAAATGAAGAAATGAAGAAATGAAGAAATGAAGAAATGAAGAAATGAAGAAATGAAGAAATGAAGAAATGAAGAAATGAAGAAATGAAGAAATGAAGAAATGAAGAAATGAAGAAATGAAGAAATGAAGAAATGAAGAAATGAAGAAATGAAGAAATGAAGAAATGAAGAAATGAAGAAATGAAGAAATGAAGAAATGAAGAAATGAAGAAATGAAGAAATGAAGAAATGAAGAAATGAAGAAATGAAGAAATGAAGAAATGAAGAAATGAAGAAATGAAGAAATGAAGAAATGAAGAAATGAAGAAATGAAGAAATGAAGAAATGAAGAAATGAAGAAATGAAGAAATGAAGAAATGAAGAAATGAAGAAATGAAGAAATGAAGAAATGAGAAATGAGAAATGAGAAATGAGAAATGAGAAATGAGAAATGAGAAATGAGAAATGAGAAATGAGAAATGAGAAATGAGAAATGAGAAATGAGAAATGAAGAAATGAGAAATGAAGAAATGAAAAAATGAAGAAATGAAGAAATGAAGAAATGAAGAAATGAAGAAATGAAGAAATGAAGAAATGAAGAAATGAAGAAATGAAGAAATGAAGAAATGAAGAAATGAAGAAATGAAGAAATGAAGAAATGAAGAAATGAAGAAATGAAGAAATGAAGAAATGAAGAAATGAAGAAATGAAGAAATGAAGAAATGAAGAAATGAAGAAATGAAGAAATGAAGAAATGAAGAAATGAAGAAATGAAGAAATGAAGAAATGAAGAAATGAAGAAATGAAGAAATGAAGAAATGAAGAAATGAAGAAATGAAGAAATGAAGAAATGAAGAAATGAAGAAATGAAGAATTGAAGAAATGAAGAAATGAAGAAATGAAGAAATGAGAAATGAGAAATGAGAAATAAGAAATGAGAAATGAGAAATGAGAAATGAAGAAATGAAAAAATGAAGAAATGAAGAAATGAAGAAATGAAGAAATGAAGAAATGAAGAAATGAAGAAATGAAGAAATGAAGAAATGAAGAAATGAAGAAATGAAGAAATGAAGAAATGAAGAAATATAGAAATAAAGAAATGAAGAAATGAAGAAATGAAGAAATGAAGAAATGAAGAAATGAAGAAATGAAGAAATGAAGAAATGAAGAAATGAAGAAATGAAGAAATGAAGAAATGAAGAAATGAAGAAATGAGAAATGAGAAATGAGAAATGAGAAATGAGAAATGAAGAAATGAAAAAATGAAGAAATGAAGAAATGAAGAAATGAAGAAATGAAGAAATGAAGAAATGAAGAAATGAAGAAATGAAGAAATGAAGAAATGAAGAAATGAAGAAATGAAGAAATGAAGAAATGAAGAAATGAAGAAATGAAGAAATGAAGAAATGAAGAAATGAAGAAATGAAGAAATGAAGAAATGAAGAAATGAAGAAATGAAGAAATGAAGAAATGAAGAAATGAAGAAATGAAGAAATGAAGAAATGAAGAAATGAAGAAATGAAGAAATGAAGAAATGAAGAAATGAAGAAATGAAGAAATGAGAAATGAGAAATGAGAAATGAGAAATGAGAAATGAAGAAATGAAAAAATGAAGAAATGAAGAAATGAAGAAATGAAGAAATGAAGAAATGAAGAAATGAAGAAATAAAGAAATAAAGAAATGAAGAAATGAAGAAATGAAGAAATGAAGAAATGAAGAAATGAGAAATGAGAAATGAGAAATGAGAAATGAGAAATGAGAAATGAGAAATGAGAAATGAGAAATGAAGAAATGAAAAAATGAAGAAATGAAGAAATGAAGAAATGAAGAAATGAAGAAATGAAGAAATGAAGAAATGAAGAAATGAAGAAATGAGAAATGAGAAATGAGAAATGAGAAATGAGAAATGAGAAATGAAGAAATGAAAAAATGAAGAAATGAAGAAATGAAGAAATGAAGAAATGAAGAAATGAAGAAATGAAGAAATGAAGAAATGAAGAAATGAAGAAATGAAGAAATGAAGAAATGAAGAAATGAAGAAATGAAGAAATGAAGAAATGAAGAAATGAAGAAATGAAGAAATGAAGAAATGAAGAAATGAAGAAATGAAGAAATGAAGAAATGAAGAAATGAAGAAATGAAGAAATGAAGAAATGAAGAAATGAAGAAATGAAGAAATGAAGAAATATAGAAATGAAGAAATGAAGAAATGAAGAAATGAAGAAATGAGAAATGAAGAAATAAAGAAATAAAGAAAAATTAAATAAAGAAAAATTAAATAAAGAAAAAAGAAATAAAGAAATAAAATATCAAATTTCAAAATGTCAAAATGTCAAAATGTCAAAATGTCAAAAATGTTAAAAAAGTAGAAAAAGTAGAAAGTGTTTGAAATGTCGAAAATGTTAAAAAAAATTAGTCGTGTGGTGCCGACACCAGATATTTTATTTTGGTAACTATTCTCGATAATTTTAAAACATTAACACACATAACCTAAATCGAATGTATATTTTAAATAATATTGTTACAGGTAAAGTGGAATTTCTGCGAGATATACATTTACTTTAATTTTTTATAAAATGTCGAAAAAATGATTAATATAGTTTCTTTATTAGCGATACTCTACAAAATTTAACATAAATTATGACATAATAAATAATAATAATTAAGAATTTTGTTTCAAATGTTGTAAACGTCTTGATTTTTTTTTCAAAATACAAAATTGCATTCAGAAAAATGTATCACAGACGGACTGAGGGAGGAACAGATAGATACTTTCTTCAAATGATTAGAAGAGTTAATAAAGATTTCCGAAAAAAAAAGTTTTTAAGGTAAATTTAAAATATCATCACATTTTTATGATTCATAATAATAATTATAAACCATAGAATTAATTGTTAAACAAAAATAATAACAACGGAGAATACGAAATTCTTATTAACAAATTCCAGTATTTTATTAGACATTAAAAAAATTACACCACCAGTGTCGATATTCTACAATTATAAGTCAGATAAAATTAAAGTGCGTTTTTTTAAACATCGAGAATAGTCATAATTCACAATTAAACATTAGGAATCTATACAGATTTACATAAAAATCCCGTGAATATTATATAACTATGGAAAATAATATTTTTAAATTTAATTATGATCCTTATAATATTGACTATTTATTATAAATAATAATACTTACAATGACTGTTGTAAGTTTTCACAAGCCCCATTTTAAATTCGGTCTTAATTATAGCGCAGTCCGAAGCATAATAATATTAACATCATAGTTTTCTCTCCATCCGGCCGATACCACAATCAATAACTACGCGACGGGCCGACACTATCATATGTACATAGCCGTTTCCAGTTATCTCCTATTTCTATATACATTGCATCTATAATTATAACTGGAAAATTATAAAATAAGAAACAATTTAATATAATTTTGCTGAAGAAATGTTGTTCTGTAAAAGATTAGAAAGCACCACTACCTCCAATATATATATATATATATATATATATATATATATATATATATATATATATATTTATATATATATATATATATATATATATATATATATATATATATAATAAGCTAAAAAAACTACTTGGATGTCAATGATATACCAATGAAAAATATCATCTTGTGCTGCAGATGGTGCTCATAATATAATGGGCAAGAAAAATGGCTCCTTAAAATTGATGAAAGATGCGAATCGATATGATTATTGTGCATTGTGTTATTCATAGGGAAAACTTGGTAGCTAAAAACTACTACATTCAGTAATAAAGTGTGTTAATGCTGTTAAAGCTAATGCCAAATGTGAGCGTCTCTTCAAGCTATTTTGTGAAGAACAAAATGAAGCCCATGTGAGACTTTTACTTCATACTGAAATAAGATGGCTATCTAAAGGGAACTGTTTTATGGAACTGATAGTGATTTTTTAAGCGACAAACCTGAAATGAAGTATCTGTTAACAATCGATGGTAAAGCATTTGTGAGTTATTTAGCCGATATCTTTGAAAAACTAATTATATTAAATAAGCAACTTCAAGGAACAAATAAAACTCTTGTCGGTGCAAAAGCGAAGATATTTGTTACTAATGGATCATTTATGTAGAGTCATATCTAGGACACCTCGTCGTTGTTCTTTTGGGTCCAGGTAATCCATTTTCTAGTAGGGCCTTTGGCCTATTTTTGAGTTGCCAGGGAGACGAGCGGCCTTAATCTCTTCGTCCGACATCAGGTCCGCCTCCTCTGCAGATTTTGTGTACTTTTTTATCCCTGCTTGTTGGTGCAGATGGCTAGTAAACCGTGGTCGTCCTGTGCGCTGCAAGCCTTGTAGCCTTTGCAGCACCATGACCTTCGTTATCGTATCTTCTTTGTGTTTGTTTGTTGGTTGTTTTGTTTTGTTAATGTTGTTCCCACGAGACACCAGGGAAGGTATGGTCCATCCGAGCAGAGCCCCGCGTGCCCGGGTAAGGTTGACTACAATAGGGCTGCCTGCTGGTGCTGTGAGTGACTAGGAGCAGCGTGAGTGAGTAATGCGGTCCCTGCATTACTCACCCTGACTCTATTCTTCCCTTGGCTTGTTAGCTTCTTTACACCTACATTTACTTGGGTGGGTCCACGTGTGTGGCCAGCGTTCACCAGGCGGCGTTTGAAGTTACCCCGTGCTATCGCCTGACCGACTTAGTCTCGTGAGCTATCGCGCGAGCGACACCCCCATATCGCGCAATGTTAATGGGCCTACCTACCCCGTAGAGTTGAGAGTAGAGTTACAATCCCCTTAACTCGCACTGTCCTTTGAAACCTTGTGAAAAATTTTTAAAAAAATTAATTCGCCTGGAATGAGGGTTACGTTCCCTCCCCAATTTCTCTCGCTAGGCCACTGAGCTGGGCTTTTAAACAAGGTTGATTATAAAATTGTACAATTTTGGAATGGATTGGGGGAGATGGAAGCGCAGAATAAACTGCAAGAAAGGCCACTGAAAGAGAGGCCGAAAGGGGTAGAAGGAAAGAATATCGAAAAATAAATATTCAGGATGAGTGTTAGATATGGCTGGCGAATTACTTGATAAAAAAAAGATGTAAGGGCCCGCGTACGGTGAGTTAGGGTGGGTCAGGGATGGCCAGAAGAAGGGAGTAGGAGCACGGTGAATTCAGGGTGGGATATTCGCAAATAGCAGGAAAACAAATGTTAGGGGAAATGTGGGGAAAAGAGTGGATAGACAGGATAGCCGTAGTGGGTGTGTTGGAGACTTGGGTGATGATTGGGGGCGATGAAACAAGCAAGGATTGGGAGGGCGAAAAAGGTAGCAGAGAAAATTGTAGCGGAAGTCAGCAAACTAGTAGAAGGATGATGAAGAGGAAGTCATTGATGGAAACTACATGGTTGGTAGTAGGGAAAGCAGCATTGGATATAAGGATTATTTGGGTGTAGTCTATTGCAACAAAAACATGAAGGAGCTGAGAAGGTGCTGGAGGAGTTAGAAACGGGCAGAGAGGAATGGCTCATCGGGAACAACTGGAATGTGAGGGTGATTCCAGGGCAGGTTGATCCATCAAGAAGGAAGCGAGTGGACACAATGGGTGAAAATAACGCAATGGGATCTTCTTAATAGATATACAGAGGGGAACCGTGAAAAGAAGATGTCTGTCCTCAAGGAGGCGTAATATTATTTTATATTTTAATATATTATATATTAGTAAAAGCAATGAAGAGATGGCATAGTACATTTCACAGTACAATGAACATAGATCAAGCAGAGTGGAATAGAAATTGCAGAAAGGTGACGGGGACTGAATAGGAACGGGAGAGTTCGAGATAGCTGGTACAACGTGAGGGGTTCTCTTGGAATGAGCTGGAAGTAGCACTGGGTCAGTTCAAACTGGGACAGGCAGCGAGATACGACGGGGTAAATCCTGAAGTATAGAAGAGGTAGCCAGTGGAAGTAAGATATAATCTGCTAGAAGTGCATCAATAGGGAGTGGAGTGGAGCGATGGCTGTGCTGGTAGAGTGGTACGTGAGTGTGATTGTGCCTGTGCATCACGGCGGTGTTAATGAGTGCGGTATTAGAAAGTGTTATCGATGCTCGGCGTCGATGGGGTTGGTGAAGGAAGCTGCAGTCCGTCGCCGGGGTCACCTCTTCGTAAGACAGGCACGAGGAGGGGTAAAAACCGTCAGGCCGCCTTACGGGGAAGATAGGATCAACGCTCGGCGTCGAGGATCTTCTTGAAACGGTTCTCTGAGTCGTGCTGAGGGAGAACCGTCACAAGAGGGAGATGGGGCACAATTATCAGTGTAAGCTGATAGCTGCAAAGGAATAAATCGATCCTCTGAGTCTTGGTGAGGAAGGATCGATTTACCAAAGGTAAAAAGTTAAACTCAAGTATCGGTTTCAAGGCGATAGTTGGGTAATACGAATTTGTCCTCTGAGTCTTGGTGAGGGAGAACTGACTGCCGTTTAGGGGTGCGTGCACTTTATTTATAGGGGGCGAACGGCCCCCTACTCTTAGCATCCGGTTTTACCTACCCTACTAAGCGTGGAGCAGGGGTAAGCGGCATATTCGCCGAAACGGTAACAAAAGGGAACCGCTGGTCGTAAAGGAAGTGCTGTAGTGTAATGGGGGAATGTATGCACCATTTTTGGATCTGAAAAAAACATATGTCTCAGTTCCTATGGGAAAGCTAGTGGAGTGTATAGAAAGGTTACAGATGTAAAAGGAGACGGTGGATTGGGTAAGAAGGATATACAAATAGTCATGGGCAAAACTGAATGGAGAAGTTTCGGAAAAAAATTAGAATGAATCAGGAAGTAAGACAGGGATGCCCTCTACGTCTCCTTTTAAATCTGTACACAAGTGAGGTGCAGACGGTATTAAGGAGAGGGCAACCGGGAGGAGTTGTAGGATGAACCAACGTTAGCATACACGATGAGGTAGTGCTTGTGGGAAGTGAACGAGATGAAGGAGATTCAGAAATAATCTTGATAAGAGAGGGTCAGTAGTAATTGTGCAACAACCGAATGGACGATGTTTAGTAATAAGGGTAGGATATGTAAAGCGGAAGAGTTGGAATGGAAGGGAATAGTGAGTTGTATTAAGTGTTTAGGCTTTTATGTTGACTGACATGTTTGGTTAGAAAGCATTAATAGTAGGGTGCAACCTAAAACGAGAATAGCTTGGGTGATAACCAATAGAAAATGGAAGAGGTGGGATGGTAACCTATCAATTATATGTAATGTCTGGAATGTGTGTGTGTGTGATGCTAATATTGTTGTATGAGGTGGAAATAGGAGTATGGTGAGAGTAGGATAAGATAGAGAGGGAGCAAGACTTGTTTCTGAATAATATGCTACGACTCGAAAGATCGACGGCTGTGACGGTGCTCCTGCAGGAAGCGAATCAGATTAGCATGTTGTGGGAGTGTTGTGGCAGGTTAGTAAAGTTTGAAAAAATCCTACATGAATTGTCGGAAGAGAGACTGGTGCGGGAAGTCTGAATTAAGTGTGTGAGTTGAGCAGAGAGCGGATAGAAGGAAGGATAAAAGAAAGGATAGAAGTAAGGATAGAAGGAAGGATAGAAGGAAGGATAGAAGGAAGGATAGAAGGAAGGATAGAAGGAAGGATAGAAGGAAGGATAGAAGGAAGGATAGAAGGAAGGATAGAAGGAAGGATAGAAGGAAGGATAGAAGGAAGGATAGAAGGAAGGATAGAAGGAAGGATAGAAGGAAGGATAGAAGGAAGGTTAGAAGGAAGGATAGAAGGAAGGATAGAAGGAAGGATAGAAGGAAGGATAGAAGGAAGGATAGAAGGAAGGATAGAAGGAAGGATAGAAGGAAGGATAGAAGGAAGGATAGAAGGAAGGATAGAAGGAAGGATAGAAGGAAGGTTAGAAGGAAGGATAGAAGGAAGGATAGAAGGAAGGATAGAAGGAAGGATAGAAGGAAGGATAGAAGGAAGGATAGAAGGAAGGATAGAAGGAAGGATAGAAGGAAGGATAGAAGGAAGGATAGAAGGAAGGATAGAAGGAAGGATAGAAGGAAGGATAGAAGGAAGGATAGAAGGAAGGATAGAAGGAATGATAGAAGGAAAGATAGAAGGAAGCATAGAAGGAAGGATAGAAGGAATGATAGAAGGAAGGATAGATGGAAGGATAGAAGAAAGAATAGAAGGAAGGATAGAAGGAAGAATAGAAGGAAGGATAGAAGGAAGGATAGAAGGAAGGATAGAAGGAAGGATAGAAGGAAGGATAGAAGGAAGGATAGAAGGAAGGATAGAAGGAAGGATAGAAGGAAGAATAGAAGGAAGGATAGAAGGAAGGATAGAAGGAAGAATAGAAGGAACGATAGAAGGAAGGATAGAAGGAACGATAGAAGGAAGGATAGAAGGAAGTATAGATCCTTTCTGTATTGTTTGATACAGGAAGGATGTATGAAAAAGTGTGTCTGTCGACCGTATAGATGGATGAAAAGCTGAGCGGAATGGGAAGTTTATGAACTGAGCTCAGGGAGAGAATGACGAATGTTTAGTTATAACGAATACAGGAGAAAATACCTGAGTTCGTAGAACCTGGTTGTGTGGAGGAGCAAGTACGGGAGCAACCCCTGAGCTATATAACCAAGGGAGTGTGGAGGAGGGAGGAAACAGTATCGGTGGTATGAACGAGATGCGGTTCAAAAGATAGAGGAAATAAAGTATGGCTGCAACACGTGTGCACTGTATAGTAATGGGAGTGACATGTGCTGGTACTACAGCAACGAATGCGAGGAAATGAAAGCAGAGTGGGAAATGCGTGAAAATCTGCAAATTGCTGATGTAGGAGTCGAAGTGAGTGAGGGTAGAGAGGTAATAGTGCAAGGGAAGAGGGATGAAGTGGTCTAATGCTATGTTGAGTTTGCTTTTTTGTAAGGTTATGCCAGATAATGTTTTTTTTTTTTGGTATGGATTTTCTAACATTTCCGTAAATTTATATCAATATAAAGAATTAATATTATCTTGTTCTATTCCAAATTGTGAAGGGATTACCTTCAAGCTAGACGGTATTTAATTATATATACTATACTTCTGCAAAATAAAGCTATATATAATATACTATATTATAAGTATTTGTGGGTTTTTATTCGCGCGAAAGTGGTCGGTTTTTATACGCGCGCTGGTTTGCCCGGGCGGGTGTGGAAAGCGGCGACGAAACGAAGGAACGCAGCCCGATCAGGCCGCAGACGGGAAAGTGCGCGGCGACCCCGGATATGAAAAAAAGAAAGTGGGAGAAGTTGACTCCGGAGCAGGTGAAGGACGGCAACGTCGAAGCTCTGAAAAAAATGTGGGAAGTGGTAGAAGAGATGGAGGAAGAACTTAAGAAATCTCGAGAGTAGAGCCAGAAATGGAGGAGTCTTTTAAGAGAGGAGAGGGAAGAGTCACGGATAGAGAGAGAGGAGTTGAAAAAGGAAAGAAAGGAGAGGCAAATGATGATGTATGGATGGAGGGAAATGCAGAGGGAATGGACACGGGAGACAAAGGAGATGATGAGGAAGATAGACCAGCTGGTAAAAATGGGGGAGAGTAGGAACGAACCGGAGGGGCAAGCAGCGCCAGAGTGGGTAAAGGAGGTAGAGAGGAAAGTTGTCACGATAGAAAAGAGAGCGGAGGAGAGACAAACAAATGAGAGGAAAAACAATGTAGTGGTGTCGGGGATAGGAAAGGAAGGGGTGGAGGGAGTTATACAGAAACTGGATGTTAGTGTGCATGTGCGGAGAGAGGTGGAGCTGGGGAGAAAGAGGGACCGAATGCTGCTAGAGCTGGCCAGTTGGGACGAGAAAATGCAGATAAAGAGGTCTAAACACAAATTGAAGGGGACAAACACATATATATATATATATATAGACGATGATTTAACCGTAGCGGAGAGGGACGTTCAGAAGAAAATAAGGGAGCGGGCCAAGGAAGAAAGAGCGAAAGGTGTAGAAGTGAGAGTGGGCTACCGAAAAATGAATGTGGCAGGCGAGTGGTGGATCTGGCAGGGCGATGGTCTGGCAAAAAAGTGCTGAAGGGGGTGAAGACGACGAGCCAGGAGTATGGGGTGGATGGAAGAGGTGACGAGGGCAACTGTAGGGTAGGCTTCTGGAACACTGCGGGTCTAAAGAAAAAAGTGCTGGGAGGAGTGTGGGTAAGAGAACTAGAGGATTGGTTGGGCTCAAAGGACATAGTGGGGCTAGTAGAGACGTGGCTGACAGAAGAAGAGTGGGGGCAGGTAGAGTGCTGTATGCCGACAGGATGGGACTGGATGACTCAGGGAGCGAAGAAGGAAGCTAAAATGGGTAGAGCCAAAATAGGAATCCTATTGGGGGTGAGGAAGATAGTGGGAAAATGGAACAGAGAGACGCTAAGAGAAGCTACAGGACTCGTAATAGGGAAGGTGGAAATGCGTAGAAGTGCGGTGTGGGTGGGAGTAGTGTACTGTAACAAAAACCGGGTGGAATTAATGGAGGTACTAGACGAACTGGATATGGCAGCAGATATGTGGATCATCGGGGGCGACTGGAATGTGAGGGTGGGGAGGCTGGAAGGAGGGATCGGAGAAGACGGTGACTGGAGAAAAATGTGCTCCCAGGATAAAGTGACTAACCAGGAGGGTAGATAATGGATGCAATGGGTGAGAAAGTCAGGATGGGATGTGCTCAACGGTTGCTGTGAAGGGGACTGGGAAGGGAAAAAAACGTTCTGCGGACAAGGAGGAGGCTCGGTTTTGGACTACGTGGTGGTCAAAGGGATCGAAAGGGAAGAGTTGGTGTGCTTCAAGGTGAAAAACGTAGGAGGGTCGGATCATGTACCGGTGGAGGTGGTCGTTAGGGTGAGTAACGTTGGGAAGGGAGAACATAGGAAGGGGCAGCAGAGGTTTGGATGGAGCGAGCCGGATTTGGATGCATATGAGAAAAAGCTAAAACGCGTCAAGTGGGGGGATGTGCATTCGATGCTCCAGTTGGAGAGAGTGATGGTGGCTGCATTGGGGAAGAAGAAGAGTGGGGGGCAGAGGGAGAGTTGGTTTGACGAGGAATGTAGGGTGAAGAAGTCGAGCTGGCGAAGAGCAATGGCGAAGTGGAGAAATGGGAGAGGTGAAGTGGTAAGGGCCAATCAGGCGAAGAGGGAGTTCGAGAGAACCTGCGAGAGGAAGAAGATAGAGGAGTTGCAGAAGGTATAAACGAAGTTGAGGGAGTGTGTGACAGAGAAAGGGTAATGGCAAATTCTGAGGGGAAGCGTAAAAAAGGGCAAAGTTAGCATAGAGCTGGCAGAGTGGGAGAAGATCTGTAAAGAGATGGCGGGGTCAGAGGTGGATTTAGGGAGTCCGAGACCGGTGGTAGGAAGGGAGGCGTTTTCGCGGGAAGAGGTCGACGTGGCCATAGGGCAGCTGACACTGGGAAGGGCGGCGGGGGAAGATGGGCTGAAGGCAGAGGCCTTCAAAAGATTAACAGAGGAAGGAAAAGATAAGTTACTGCAGGTTTTGAATAGAGTCTGGAGCGGTGAGGAAGAACTGCCGGAAGAGTGGCGTGTAGGGGTGGTGGTCCCGGTACACAAAGGGGAAGCAGCATCGGTCGTAAATAATTATAGGGGTATTACGGTTATGAATGCGGGGTACAAAGCGATCATGACAATTGTGAAAAATAGACTAGCGAGGGAAGTGGATAGCTGCTGCCGGAATACCAGGGGGGTTTCAGAAAGGGAAGAGGGACGAGGGAGCAGATTTTCACGCTTGCGAGAATGGTGGAGGAAGCGTTGGAGTGCAAAGGAAGAGTGTATGCGGTGTTTGTGGATTTGAAAGCGGCGTATGATTCAGTTCCTAGAGGAAAGCTCGTGAAGTGTATGGATAGATTGGGGATGGAAGATGAAAGTGTGGAGTGGGTGAGAAGCATATATAAAGATACGTGGGAAAAATCGAGAGTGAATGGAGAAGTGTCTGAGAAGTTTAGGGTGAATGTGGGTGTAAGGCAAGGGTACCCGCTAAGCCCCCTCCTATTCAATATATACACAAGCGAGTTAGAGGCTGTGCTGAGGAGAGGACAGGCTGAAGGGGTAGTGGTGGGGAGAACTAAGGTGTGGATGCTGGCATATGCGGATGACATAGTATTAGTAGCCAAGAGAGTGGAAGAAATGCAAGAGATGTTGGAAAGAATGGGAATGTACATGGATAGGAGAGGGCTAGTAGTGAATGTGGAGAAGACTAAATGGATGATGTTTAGGAATAGAGGTAGAAGGGGTAGAGTGGAAGAGCTGAAATGGAAGGGAAGGATGATTGAGAGAGTGAATGTCTTTAAATATTTGGGTTTCTGGTTTGACAGTGGAGGAGGATTTAGGGTGCATGTGGAAAATATGCAAGCGAAAGCGAGAATGGCTTGGGGAATAGCGAGAAGGAAATGGGAGAGGTTGTGGGGCGGTAACCTCGTAATGGCGTGCAAGATCTGGGATGCGTGTGTAAAACCTATTCTGTTGTATGGAGTGGAAGTGTGGGGATTGCGTGAGTGGGATGTGATGAGAGAGAGCAAGGTGTGCTCCTAAAGAGTCTGCTGGGTCTCGAAAGGTCGACACCGAGAGCAGTGCTGTTGCAGGAGACGAATCGTATGAGTATGTGGTGGGAGTCGTGTGTAAGGGTTGTGAAGTTTGAAGAAAGATTGCAGGAATTGGGTTAGGAAAGACTGGTGCGGTAGGTATGGATGAGGTGTAAGAGTAGGACGGAGAGTGGTTGGAGAAAAGATAGAGGAAGGATGTATGAAAGAGTGGGTATGTCTGAGGTGTGGGTAGAGGAGAAGCTGAGAGAAATGGGAAGCCTAGGAACTGAGGTAAGAGAGAGATTGAGAGATATTGAGTGGCAAGAACGGCAGACTAGAATGAATGAGAGCTCTTACAACCCTGGCTACGTGGCAAGTGAGTGGGAGACTCCCGAGTTACTTAGCCAGAGGTGAGTGGAGCAGGGAGGACAAGGTATGCATGGCAAGAGCGAGGTGTGGGTCAGACGAGAGGGCGGAAAGTGTGGATGGGTCTAGGGTACACCGCGTGTGCGCTGTGTAGTAAGGGAAGCGACACGTGGTGGCACCTTAGCGAAGAATGTGAGGGTGTGAAAGCAGAGTGGGTGGGAGACTGCAGAAAGCTCAATGAATGGTTATGCGAGGATGGGGAAGGCGTGAAAATCTGCAGGAGGCTGACGTGGGAGAGGAAAGTGGCAAGGGCAAAGGGAGCGGCGATAGTTGGGGGTAATTTGTAATTTTTGGCGGAGTAGTACTTTTATTTATATTGTATTTTTATTTTTATTTTTGTATATTTTTGTTGAGGTTTGTGATGTGGAGGGGCAGTAAGGGAAATGCCAATAAAGGTCTTTTTTTATATAATATACTAAATACAATCCATGCTTTTTAAATAAAATATACAACTCACATACCCCTTACAAATAAGATTTCTATAATAAAAACAAATATAGACATAAGTGTACCAATACTGTGAATAATAACAACTCCTAGAAAATGATCTATAGTTAATGGTGTAGCTTTACTATCATCACGATTTTCATGTATCCTTTTATTATAAATATCCCATTTTACAACGAATCCTCCTTCAAGTAACCGCGTTATTATTTCATTATAGCGCAAGGTAAACGGCGAATCCTTTTGAAGATAAGTATGCGTGGCAAGCTTTATACTTATAGAATCCACAATATAATGTGGGAAAGTCCAATTGTTTTTCATCATGAGATATCTAGTAATTCTTTCATCTGCTAATAGAATCAAGTCTTCTTTTAAAAATAATCTATTATAACAATCATCTAAAGTACATTGAGTAAATTGATTGTATACTTGAGATATCATATTAGATTCAGTTGGATCTATATGAAATAATGCTACTTTAACACCACCAAAAAAGTAACTGGATGTTAGAATGTCCTCCAATGATCCTACTAGATTTTCATACGTTGGTTTAAATAAAAACGAAATTAATAAACTTTGGTATGAGTTTATCAGCACAAACGATCCAATAATCCAGAATATAAATATTGCACGCAACTTAAAACCTTTGGGAAACATATTTACCGGAGATATCATAGAAGACACTACAAATATAAAACTATATGTCATATTTGTGTTTGAAAAAAAATTCCAAACACTTGTCATTATAAGAATTGATACAAGTATGCCACACCAAACTGTTGGTTTAAATATCAAAAAGATTTGTTTCCACGGCCTTGTTCTCTTAACTCCGGGTGCAGTGAAACTCCATTTTATATCATAATATATTTTGGAGTAATCAAAACTTGCTACTCTCACTGGATCCGACCGTAAGCCGCCTATCATAATATCCTTTTGTTTCGTTCGTAATGTTTCAGATTCAATAGAAAAATTTGCTTTGAGCATTTCTACGAGTGTGGTATAAATAATTTTCTTAAATTTTAGTTTACGCATTATCTCACGTAAAACAGTTGCATCGATACCCTCATTTATATTAATATTATTGGCTAAAATGTAAGGTTCAAGAAAAAATATGTACGGACGAAAGATGCAGTTTTCAAAATATAAATAATCGGTAGCGTTGTATAACTTAGGGATCGTGGTTATATTGTTGCAGTTACAAATAAATTGCGCGTTGCTTGATGCGCATCCATAATTGTTTAAAGGAAAGAATGTGTAGATTTCTAAGGAGATTTTAATAACAACTACGTTTATGAAATTATAACGTAATGATGCTTTAAATACTTCTTTAGGATCATTCTGAATTATTACTAATAATTTTATTTGTGTATTTGTATACTTTGTTAAATGGATTTGATTTAGTAAGTTGTCAAGTTTATTAATTTCCGATGGTATAATAATATAAAAGTCATATTTTCTATGTACTTTCAATAAGCGTTCGTTAGGTTGATTTATTATCACAACAGTTTTATTGGACATATCAAGAATTCCATAATCAATATTAGCTTGATTTATAATTAAAATTCTTTCTTTGGCGTAAAGAATTAATATTTTGTTAATACAGTTACTCAAACCTAGGTAGTTATTTTCATTACTGTCACAATTGTGAAAATGCATGATAACAATCAATGTTGTTATACTAATCATTTTATTTACGTACAACTATTTAGTGAATACAGTTGAGTAATGAACATATTTTAAAATGTTAAATAACTTATACATTTATTTCAGAAATAAATGTAATAATATATCATTATAAACTTTTCTATTAAAATATTACTTACATCCAAGAACTTATATACAAAAACATATACTTAAAACTAAATTTAAACAATATTTTATTGTTCAGCAGAACTAACAAAGCACATAATAGTTTATATAGTTTATACATTTTTAACGTATGATATTTATAAATCTTAAAAAAAATATTATTAAGTATTAGTTGTAAAACAATATCAATTGTAGTTCAATCAATAATAAAGTATTCATAATTACCGCATAGAGTTTTACTCAACTTAACAAAATTATCGCCAGGATAACACCTTGAAAAGGTGTGGGGCCCAGTGAGTCGACATCCCGAAAACGCCCTGTTTCGAAAAATTAGGACATAGCAGGGACCAAGATGTCGTGGCATCGCTAAGATGTTCTGGTGCTCATCACAACTCCTTCCGTGACCGAACCTACCTTTTTTTTTCATCTGGGGTGGAATCTTCGCAAGACACCCATGCCTCCACTATCACCACTATGGTGATAGGCATGGGTAGTGTCGGATTCACCCCGCGTATTGGCCGGGGCATCTACCGACTAAACCAAAACCCAGGTTCTATCGACTAGGGGCTTGACCGCCTAACAGGCATTCCTAAGCCCCTCGGACCGTCTTACGTCAGTTCGTTATTCGGGTCTCTTGTTAATAAAAGCGGAAAAGGTATAAAAACAAATGGGGGAACGTGGTCAGTCCGTCAGTTTCCGTCTTTCGTCTGGGTCCGTTAGTCTTGTGGGTTCCGCAAGTCGTTCTCCCCATCACTGTCCGAGAGAACGCGTCCCACTTTGTCCTCGAGTATACTCGTACCTATACTCTCCGGTCCTGTCTCTCTTGTCTGCAGCCAAAGGTGTGTCCTGTTGGTCTCCCAGCGGGGGCAATAGAATATGGTGTGGACCGGATCATCGGTACCACCACAGTATCGGCATTTTGCGGATTCCGCCTTCCCTATCGGTAGAGGTATGATTGGAACACTCCATGTCCGGATAGGGTCTGGGTGGTCCAATGATTCAGGTCCCCATGGCCCCTCGTGATCCACGGCTCGATCTGCGGGATCACCCTCCTCGTCCATGCACCATTTTGGCTGCCTTCCCACCTCGTCTGCCACGCTCGGTAGGTGTCCTGCCTTGCTTGGTCCTGGGCTTCTCTTCGAGTTGCTCCGCCCCTCCTCCTCTCGTCGATTCCTGCGCGTTCGATGACGAGGAGGTCGCACGTTATGGTGCCGGCAATTACCTCCACCGTATCGATCGATACAGTCCTGTACGCCATACTTATTCGGAGCGCGCTGGTTCTCAGCGCCCGCCGTAGCCTCTCTGCGTTCATTTTGGTCTTCGTAGCATCCGCCCAGGCGGGGGCATCGTAGGAGAACTGGGCTCGAGAGACCAGCGCTAGCAATCTTCTCCTTCCCATGCTAGGACCTCCAAGATTTGGGAGTAGTCTCGCCAATGCGGCCTCCGTTCGGGTTGCTTTTGCCGCTGCTTCCAATACTTGGGCAGTGTGGTGTGGGTTAGACTCCAGGACCGTACCCAGATATTTTATCCTTCTTAAAATGGGCTGTGTCACTCCCAGTAGCTCGATGGTTCTGGTGGCCTCGTGGACACCTGCTCTCTTAGTGGAGAGCACGACGACCTCCGTTTTGGCAGCCGCGATGGTTAGACCGTTGCCCGTCGTCCACTCAGCCACCATGTCCACTGTGTCTTTCAGTTTGGTTTGCCCTGGCGACCACCGCTAGATCGTCAGCGAATGCCACCAACGATGTTTCCTCCGGCAGCTCAAGCTGCAGGACGTCGTCAAATGCCACGTTCCATCCAGAACAGGTCCCTGGGGTAGCCCCCCCCCCCGTGACCTCATAGGTTCCGAGTTCTGCGGTGCCCTCATAGGTGACCCGTCGGTCGCTGAGGTAAGCCCTGACAATGTTTTGTAGGGCTCTGGGAATGTTCTTCCGGGCGAGCGCTGCATTAATGGTCATCCATGGTAACGTGTTGAATACGTTTGCTACGTCTAGGGTTGCCATAATGCAGTGGGCTCGCCTTCTCCATGTGCCGGTGTTCGCGCTCTTAACTTGCTCCCTCACCGCCAGGATCGCGTCCGTGGTGGATCGGTTCCTCCTGAACCCGTATTGCTGGGTGTGGAGACCGCCTGGAGGCTTCGATCGCCTCCGTTAGTCTGTCGGCGATCATCCTCTCTACCGTCTTCACAAGTACGTCGAGTAGGCAGATAGGACGGTAGGAGGAAGGGTTCTCTGCTGGCTTCCCGGGCTTGGGTATCAGGGTGAGCTTGGCGGTTTTCCACTTGCGTGGAAAAATGCCCACCCTCATGCATTGATTCGCTATGTGAGCCAGGGCCAGGGCAATACCCTGGGCTGCTGCTTTCAGCAACTCATTGGGTATGCCGTCCGGCCCTGGTGCCTTCTTGTTGGGAAGTTTCCCTAATGCTTGAAGCGCCTCCTCCTCTTACCATTCAACGGGTTCTACGCATGCATCCCCATCGTGTGGGGACTCCGGGTTGGGGTGATGGTTTGGCGGAAACAGGGTGGTGACCACTTCCTCGATCCCTCCCGGTACAGACGCCTCTGGGCCCGGTGGTCTTGCTGCTATCTTCTTTGTTACGAGTTTGTAGGGGAGTCCCCAGGGATCGTCCTCTACTTCTCTGCACAGCTGCTTCCATGGTACTCCGCCCTTAGATGTTCGGTCGGGGCACCTGCTGCTCTAGGGCCCTTCTCCTGGCCCTGTTCGTGAGGATGCGGAGGTCCGCTACTTCTTGGCACCACCAGTAGACCCCTCTCCTCCGGCTACTGGTGGCCACCTTTGACTTGACCCGTGCACCCGCCTGGCTGCCTGCGGTGATGCAATTGTAAGGTCGATGTGGGACGTCGATTCCCCTCTTCTGAAGGTTGGCGTCCTTCCCTCGTTTTAGACAGCCAGATTGAGTACTGCTGCTATCTCCAACACTGCCTCCCCCCTAGCATTGGTGGAACGGGAGCCCCACGCAGTTGCCCATGCGTTAAAGTCGCCTGCGGCTGTACATGCCCCTATTGTCTCTCTGAGCGTCTCCTCCAGTGTTATCAGCCACAGGCGCTCCTGCTCCCTGCCACAGTTGGGTGACAGGTAGCACGCCGTTATGGTGATATCATCAAAGCGGACCCATGTGATTCCCTTCGTGGGTGTTCCGAAGGCGTTAATGCGCCCATGGAGGCTGCCAAGCGATTTTATGGCTACATCCCCTTGGGCCCGTCAGTCACCCACGATGGGTCCAGCCTGGCGTGGTTAGGCTCGGAGGCTATGATGATATGCGCCCCCATCTTTCTCGCCTCCGCTAGCAGGAGCTGGTGGGCGGCCCTGCCCCTGCCAACGTTGGCTTGGAGGACCTTGATTATCCTAGTAGTTGTTTGGGCGCACTCCCTCCGGCGCCCCTCCTGCGTCTTTCTATTGCCTCCGCCTTGGCTGGACAGCGGAAGCTAGCTGCTGGTCTACGTTACACACCGCGCAGTGTGGCATCTCCGCCTTGCACGTTCGTGCCTGTTGGCCCTCCTTGCCGCAGCGGAGGCATAGTTTCCGCCTGTGTGGGCCGATACATTTGTTTGCTCCATGTCCGTCAAGCCAGCACTTAGGGCATCCGCTTGGGACCTCCTCGCGACGGGTGGGCTTCACCTGCACTACTTTGATCCTTTTGGATGTTAGCAGGTCGGCCACGACTGGTGATGTTGTCACCGTGACCGCCTGTGTGCTTCCGAAGGCCGGTCTCAGGGGGCCCACTCGGAACGCCTTCTTGTGGTCTTGGGGGAGGGCCTCCTGTATAGCTCTTTCCACCTCCTCTTGGGTGGTTACGCAATCCAGTCCCCTGAGGTGCAGGACTGCGCCCGGTCTGCTAACTCGTGCGGACGATCCCCGGGTGGTGTTTTGGATGATGGAGCAAAGTGTGTCTACTCTAACCCCGGAGCCTCTGACTTTTATCCGTAGGTGGCCATTCTCCGATCTGTCCATTCGGAAGATGTTCTCCGATCTCTTTAGCCACTCACAACAGAGGAGGTCACAACACTTCTCTACATCTTTATAACAATAATATATTTTTTTAAATTAATACTATCAAAACACAGACAAAAGCGACAAAATCACCACAAAAAAAAACCATAATCATATTAAAACAAAACTAAAAATCTCTCCCTTTCCAACTGTTTCCACCCCATGATGCTCAATCTACCGGCATCTAAACCAGGTACCAATACACTTGTCCTCAGGCCAGGTTGGTACCCAGAATTCACTTCCTCAGCCATCTACCTCGGACACACAAGCAGTGCTCCGCCCTTTCCAGCTTCCACCACCCCATGATGCTCAATCTACCAGCATCTACATCAGCTACCAACACACAAGCCCTCAGACCAGGTTGGTAACCGGAAATTACTTCCTCAGTCGACTGCCTAGGACACACAAACAGTGCTCCACCCTTTCCAGCTTCCACCACCCCATGATGCCGAATCTACCAGCATCTACATCAGCTACCAACACACCTCGGGCCAGGGTGGTAGCCGAAATTTACATCTGACGACCACCTCCAATTACAACAACAGACGATGAACCTTTCCAGAGATGGTATTAGAAAAAAGATGGGAGAATCCTCGTAAGCGAGAGAATCTTGTCAGTAGATTGAAGCTTTTTTAAAACGAAGCAACAACCATATAGCCCACGGGGTAAACGATAAGGCGAATATGGCAGATAATGACATATTCTAGAAAACGGTGCAAAAAGAAATAGATAACGGAGTGGACAATATTGGCCAAGATAGAGTTCTGGGCCATAATTGCGTCCTACCTGTCGCCAAACTTCCGCAGGGAGCTCGCGAAAGCGTGGATCGGGACCTTTTTTTTTTCCGTCTGGGGTGTAATCTTTGAAAGACACCCATGCCTCACTATCGCCTCGTGGCGTTAGAGGCATGGGTAGTGTCGGATTCACCCCGCGTAATGGCGGGGGTGCCTACCGACTAAACCACCCCAGGTTCTGTCACGAGGGGCTTGACCGCCTTGAAGGCATTCCTAAGCCCTCCGGACCGTCTGTGTTTGTCACTCGTCAGGTCTCTTGTGCTTGTCCGCGGAACGATGTGTCGTCGGTTCCGTCTCGGTCCAGGTTCGTTAGTCTTGTGGGTTGCGCACGTCGTCGTAGAACTTCCTTCCCATCACCACCCGGGAGAAAGTCGCGAACGCGTCCCACTTGTCCTTGTCACTGAGCATGGCTGCACTGATCTGCTCGGGGGGTGTCTCCCCTTCCATGCTGATCCACATCCTGGTCCTCTCTGCCTGCCAACGGGGGCAGCGGTAGATTGTGTGGACCGGATCATCAATACCACTACAGTAGCGGCATGTCGGTGTCCTCGCTTTCCCTATCCGGTGCAGATAGGCCTGGAACACTCCATGTCCGGATAGGGTCTGGGTGGTCCAATGATCCAGGTCCCCGCTGAGATCGGGACCTTAGAACGGACAGAGAGGCACGTGGGCGGATAGGTCATGAATGCCAAATCCGCCCACTGGGGCTCCCTCATAACATATACCCCTCCGCGTGTCTATTACGAGAGATATCTGTTTGAAGTATGCCGACCTTCGGAATGGGCAACTCGGCATACTTCACAGATATTGACTTCGCGTCAATATCGCTGATGGGTAGGGTGCCAAGCTGGGCCACGTGCACATAGCATTGAGGATAAACAGGGATGGAGTGGCCACATACCCAGACACCCACGGAACCAAAACCGGATATCGCCCTCGCAGATCACGAGATGGGCTGGATACAGCTAGAGATAGCGCTCGAGGGCGCCACCTATCGGCAGACACACGAAATAGACGTGAAGGT
Source organism: Lordithon lunulatus (assembly GCA_963942505.1). NCBI lineage: Eukaryota > Metazoa > Arthropoda > Insecta > Coleoptera > Staphylinidae > Lordithon > Lordithon lunulatus. The sequence continues at coordinate 10,954,653 of OZ012675.1, forward strand.
CGAGGAATGCTAGAACCTACAAACTGACGTGAATAGGGCCTAGAGTGCCTCCGAGGCGGGCAAGCCCCGAACAACCGAACATGAGGTTAAGGGTGAATCCTACACCACCCATGTTTCTAACACTAGGCGGTGATAGAGAGGCATGGGTATCTTTTGAAGATTTCTCCCCCAAATGACAAAAAAGGGTGGAAGACATTGACCAATGGCCACCTTACACGTCATCAATGCCGTAAACTCCATCCCCTGGAGTTGTTTTAACGAAACACTGAGGGAGCTAGGCATTTCGTACCAGATGAGAAAACTTATGAGAGTATATCTGAGCGATTGTCAGATTAAATACGAGAGACCACGGGAGGTCTCAAGTTCCAAACGACAGAAGGAGTTCCGAAAAGGTTGATCCTGGGGCCGCTGTTATGGAACCTCGTATACGACGGGGCCCTGAGACGGACAATACCAGGCAGAGTGTAGGCCATTGCCTTTTTAGATGATATGGTAGACCTGAGGACGGGCAAAACATGGTGGAACTGAAAGGCAGAACCAAGTGAAGGCAAGAGGAGGCTACTCGCAACAGTATCTAGAAGCAAGCTGCGTACGTTGCAACCGAGCGAAATCTGGAGCCGTTGCGTAGGGCTACTCATCACTAGAGCGTATCGGACCGTCCCCACAGACGCCGTTTTTTTGTCCTGTGCGGTGGAATCTTCGAAAGACACCCATGCCCCGTCACCACCCATTCTGGCTGATAGGCATGGGTAGTGCCGGATTCACTGCGCGTTCTTGCCGGGGCGCCTACCAGCTAAACAAAAACTAACGTTCTGTAGTTAGGAGGCTTCCGCCTCTCAAAGGCACCCTAAGCCCCCTAATACTATCCCGGTATTAGGTAGGTCAGTCCTGTCTTCTGTTCTGTCTTGTTTGTCCGTTGTCATGTCTTGTGTCTGCAAGTCGTCGTTATAATTCTCTTGCGTTGAAAATTTCAAAACCGCATCTCAATGCTCGGATCTCTGTATTATTTGCTGGAGGAAGGGTTCGCCCGCTCACAGTTTGGCCCCTAAAGTGGCTCGTGCATTATACCACCGGTACAACATGTGGATCGGGTCGTCGCTCTTGTTGCAGTAGCGGCACCTGTGGCTTGTCGCCTTCCCAATCCTGTATAAATAGAATTACGTCAGCCGATGGTCTGTATCTCCGTGTTTTCTGTCGATAAATACTTTACCCATGCGGCGTTTGGTATCTAGTCCCAGCGCCTTTGTGGTTTTATGATGGCTTGCTTCCTTTCCTCGTCTCTCGCTATCTTGAACAGTGTTCCCCCTTTAATTCCTCGGCTTCCCTCTCTTCCACCATTAGGTGCGTCGGAATCGTGACCGCCAGAACTTCCACCGCCTCTGGGGAGGTGATCCTATATGACTGGGTGATCCGAAAAGCGCTGATGCGCAACACCCTTCTTAATCTGATCACATTCCGCTGGGTCTTTATTACATTGACCCAGGCCGGAACTGCATACAGAAGTAGGGCGCGCGACACCGTCGCCAGCAAACCCCTCTTCTTTTTACCCGGGCTTCCAATGTTAGCCAGCAGCCTTGCAGTCCGGGCTGCCTTCTTCGTCCCTTTCAACACATGCGCTTGGATTCCAATATGATTTCCAGGATTCCCAAGTACTTTATATGCCTTTTGAGCGGGAATGTCGATCCCAGCAATCCAATCTCGGTGACGGCCTGGACATCTGCTCTCTTAGTGTATACAAGTACCAGTCGAATGCGATGGCGTCGATATTCTATAGGAGGGGGCCCAAGAACAGAGAACTGTGATAACCCCGAGGGCGAACCTTGCTGTCATCCATCGTTTCGAAAACTTTCCATTTTCTAGGCAGCTGTTTGCGATCATTTGATTTGTTCGACCATCGGCGGGGCGGCTGTCCAGATTATTTCGTTTGCCAGTCCGGCAGGTCCTGGCGCCTTCCTGCCAGCTAATCTGTGGATGGCTGCCGACATCTCAGCTTCCTCCCACGCGTTATATTTCTCAAAACTCGATGAATACATGTTTAGTTTCTCTAGGTGCTCTGCGAGCACTAAAACCCCAATATCCGTATAATACACACCAGATTAAGAAAATATATACTTCTTTGTAATTGAATTATCTGGATCCCGCGTTCATTTTATTTGGGTACCAAGTCATGTACGAATACAGGGAATGAAAAAGCAGACCATTACGCCAAGTAGACTGTTCTTAATCCTGATTACAGTTTGGTCTGTTGCCGTTGAAAATGCTCGGTATAATGTTCGATCCAGCGGTAACCGATATTGGCAGCTTCTGTAGACGACACTGTCGAACAAACTGAGAGGCGCAAAGGTATTTTTTCCTGAAAATCACAGAGGAAGATATATTGACTTGACTACGAATTGGTTATTGTAAGTGGACTCATTTTTATATTTTAATGGCGGATTAGGCTCATGTTTGTGATACTTGTGGTGTTTTAGTGACGGTGTTCCACATTTATTATAGTGCATCCAATTCAATAATGTGCGACGAGATGTTGGTCTTTCCGACGGCAAGGCTGAGCTTCTTAGGATTGCCTAGAAAATGCCGAAAAGATCCTTCGTTTCGGCCGTTTGGCTGGTCTTACAAATTAATTTGCTTGTGGGTGTAAGGCAAGGGTGCCCGCTAAGCCCCCTCCTGTTCAATCTATACACAAGCGAGTTGCTGAGGAGAGGACAGGCTGGAGGGGTCGTGGTGGGGAGAACCAAGGTGTGGATGCTGGCATATGCGGATGACATAGTATTAGTAGCCAAGAGAGTGGAATAGATGCAAGAGATGTTGGAAATAATGAGAAGGTGCATGGATAGGAGAGGGCTAGTAGTGAATGTGGAGAAGGCTAAATGGATGATGTTTAGGAATAGGGGTAGAAGGGGTAGAGTGGAAGAGCTGAAATGGAAGGGAAGGATGATTGAGAGAGTGAATGTCTTATATATTTGGGTTTCTGGTTTGACAGTGGAGGAGGCTTTAGGGTGCATGTGGAAAGTATGCAAGTGAAAGCGAGAATGGCTTGGGGAATAGCGAGAAGGAAATGGGAGAGGTTGTGGGGCGGTAACCTCGTAATGGCGTGCAAGATCTGGGATGCGTGTGTAAAACCTATTATGTTGTATGGAGTGGAAGTGTAGGGATTGCGTGAGTGGGATGTGATAGAGAGAGAGCAAGGGGTTCTCCTGAAGAGTCTGCTAGGTCTCGAAAAGTCGACACCGAGAGCAGTGCTGTTGCAGGAGACGAATCGTATGAGTATGTGGTGGGAGTCGTGTGTAAGGGTTGTGAAGTTTGAAGAAAGATTGCATGAATTGGGTGAGGAAAGACTGGTGCGGGAAGTATGGATGAGGTGTAAGAGTAGGGCGGAGAGTGGTTGGAGAAAGGATAGAGGAAGGATGTATGAAAGAGTGGGTATGTCCGAAGTGTGAGTAGAGGAGAAGCTGAGAAAAATGGGAAGCCTAGGAACTGAGGTAAGAGAGAGATTGAGAGATATTGAGTGGCAAGAACGACAGACTAGAATGAATGAGAGCTCTTACAACCCTGGCTACGTAGAGTGGCAAGTGAGTGGGAGACTCCCGAGTTACTTAGCCAGGGGTGAGTGGAGCAGGGAGGACAAGGTATGCATGCCAAGAGCGAGGTGTGGGTCAGACGAGAGAGGGAGGAAAGTGTGGATGGGTCTAGGGTACACCGCGTGTGCGCTGTGTAGTAAGGGAAGCGACACGTGGTGGCACCTTAGCGAAGAATGTGAGGGTGTGAAAGCAGAGTGGGTGGGAGACTGCAATAAGCTGAATGAATGTTTATGCGAGGATGGGGAAGGCGTGAAAATCTGCAGGAGGCTGACGTGGGAGAGGAAAGTGGCAAGGGCAAGGGGAGCGGCGATAGATGAGGGTAATTAGTAATTTTTGGCGGAGTAGTACTTTTATTTATATTGTATTTGTATTTTTATTTTTATTTTTGTATATTTTTGTTGAGGTTTGTGATGTGGAGGGGCAGTGAGGGAAATGCCAACAAAGGTCTTTTTTTTTTTAGTCGGCTCCATATTGTCTCAGGGAGACGTGTAGTTCGTTATATTATCCAATATAAAACGCCCCACGCTTTGGGTGCCAATTGTTATCGATGATCGGCGTCGACGGGGTTGGTGAAGGAAGCTGCAGTGCGTCGCCGGGGTCAGCTCTTCGTAAGACAAGCACGGGGAGGGTTAAAAACCGGGTTGTAAAGAAATATTAATTGAAATACTGACATTTAAAGTGCTTTATTTGTTAAATACAGTTTCTGGTGTTGAAATATTTATTTGTATGTGATAAGATTAATTACCTATGTAATACTAAATATGTGACAAGAAACTAATCGTAATCTTCATCTGATACTGTTGCATTAATAAGTGACTAAATAATGTGATTTAATCGTTTTTTTTTAGATTAAATAAGTCCAGTCAATTATCATCTCCAATACTCCTCACCAGGGTTAGAATTGAAAATATTGTTTTGATTACCTACAAAGTATAACTATGTACAAACTGATTCATCTACTCGAATTCCTCTAAAACACATACAAACTACTTACAAACTTGAATTTATCTGTATGAATACGGAATAGAGATTGGAAATCAGACTCATTTCTGGAATTCTAAAGATCACCCCTGAATCTTTGCCAAGAATCACTCGCTGATTCGACTCAGTACCTCATGATTTACTTTATTTTAATTTATGAAACAGGATACATTGGATATTACAACAAATATTAATAATATAATATATATATATATATATATATATATATATATATATATATATATATATATATCTATATATATATATATATATATATATATATATATATATATATATATATATAGTCATTGGCAAAAGCAAGAGTGAATGGAGAAATATCTAAGAAATTTAGGGTGAATGTGGGAGTAAGGCCAAGAGAGTGGAAGAGATGCAAGAGATGTTGGAAAGAATGGGTAGGTACCTGGATAAGAGGGGGCTAGTGGTGAATGTGGAAAAGACCAATAGGATGTTGTTTAGGAATAGGGGCAGGAGGGGTAAGGGGGAAGTGCTGAAATGGAAGGAAAGGCTTATTGAGAGAGTGAATGGCTTTACATATTTGGGTTTTTAGTTGTACTGTGGAGGAGGATGCAGGCGAAAGCAAGAATTGCTTGGGGGATTGCGTGCAGAAAATGGGTGAGTTTGTGGGGTGGTAACCGTGTGTAAAACCTATATTGTTGTATGGAGTGGAAGTGTGGGGATTGCGTGAATGGGAGGTAATAGAAAGGGAGCAAGGTTGGTTCCGGAAGAATCTGCTAGGGCTCGAAAGGTCGACACCGAGGGCAGTGCTGTTGCAGGAGACAAGTCGTATAAGTATGTGGTGGGAGTCGTGTGTGAGGGTTGTGAAGTTTGAGGAAAGATTGCAGGATTTGGGCGAGGAAAGACTGGTACGGGAGGTATGGATGAGGTGCAAGAGTAGAACAGAGAGTAGATGGAGGAAGGATAGAGAAAGGATGTATGAAAGAGTGGGTATGTCTGAGGTGTGGGTAGAGGAGAAGCTGAGAGAAAGGGGTAGCCTAGGAACTGAGATAAGGGAGAGATTGAGGGATATTGAGTGGCAAGAAAGGCAAGTGAGTATGGCTGAGAGCTCATACAACCCGGGCTACGTAGAGTGGCAGGTACAGGGGAAATTCCCGAGCTACTTAGCCAGGGGAGAGTGGAGCAGAGGGAACAAATTTTGCATGGCAAGAGCGAGGTGTGGGTCAGAAGAGCGAGGAAGAAAAGTGTGGATGGGGCTGGGGTACACCGCGTGTGCGCTGTGAAGGAAGGGTAGTGACACGTGGTGGCACCTTAGTAGAGAATGTGAGGGAGTGAAAGCAGAGTGGGTTAGAGAGTGCAGAAAGCTGTACGAATGGTTAGGAGAGGATGGGAAAGGCGTGAAAATCTCTAATTAGTATTTTTTAAGCGAGATGAGTAATTTCCTTATATTGGAAAATTCTTAGCGTGCCAGGTGTATTAAAATATCAATAATGATCATACAATAATATTCATTTTACTGTTATGGTAATCAAATAGAATCTGCAGTGAAAGGCCCCAGACCAGATGGACAGGCGACATAAAACCGTCGGCAGGACGTGACTGGTTGCGAGATGCAGAACACTGAAATAAGCTGGAAGGGTTACATCCGCCGATTTATGATATAACTGATGATGAAAGAAAACATATCTTGGAGTTAAGTCGGGTGATCGTAGGCACGGATTATCAGAATATCTTCATATACAACGCTTTGTAAATCCTGCGTCATATCACGGTCTTACTGGTACACTTGTGTGAATTGAGGCCCCATCTTATTGAAAATGCAAACCTTCTAAAGGTAGATTGTCCAGATATTCAGATAGAAATGTTTACAATATTTCTAAATATCCTTCGGAATTTAAAGTTTGGTTTAAAATACAGGTATCAACGTCATTCAATATCCCGCACCAAAGTTTTAATGAGTACTGATTTCAACTTTCAATTTTATGTGTTTTTACAAGAACAACTCAATGAGTACTTTTATTGATTGAGGAAAAAAAAGGGTTTGTGCAATTTTCGATATCATATATATATATATATATATATATATACTGCAATATTAAGTGAAAAACAATTACGTTTCACAAACAACTGTTATAAGAACGTTACTTTTGCAAGTGCTGGTATTTGTACGGAAAAATCTCACAAACTCAAAATCTAAAACCGGAAACCGACTTACGTTTGCAAATGTTGCTGTATTAATTTCCACTATACCACCAGCCGTAATCGACACATTCTGTTGCGCTCTCATAATGGCTAATGTTACACATTTTTGGACTTGTGTGGTATTAGTCTCCCAATTGCACGAGTAGAATGCTGTTGAAATCTGGTCTATCTAAAAACAAGAACTCCAACTTTGACAAAAATACAGGAATATGCTAGATATGGTTTATAATATGTGTTCGCGCCAGAGACGCTTTTTAGTTTTACTGTACTTTTATTCTATTATATTATGCTGTTCAAGGCTTCCATTAGTTTTATTACCCTTTTCCATTCGACGGAAAAGCCCGTCGGAACAATATTGAGTAGTTCAGTATACTAAATACTAAATATTTAACGTTACTAGTCGCCTCGAACATGTATGCGACCAACTTGAACGGAACTCAAATCGAAAACGCTATTCGTCAACACGAACTAAATGTTGCCAATTAATCAATAAATAGATAGTACCCTGAATATTCAAAATATACTTACGGCATCACACATTAAAGTGGCTGGAAAGCAAAATAATGCGAACTGTACTAGTAGAGCTAAGACGTATGAAACACTGGTTAGTTTGTCGTTAAAGCTGCATGGTCTAAAATATAATTAATTGCTTTAATTGTTGAAATGGTCAAATCAAAATAAATAACTACAATATATAAATACGATGCAACGGGTTAATATAATATTATTGACCATTCGTGAGTCATATTTTATTTATAAATGTATATCATTATTTTTCATTTGTATTGTATTATATCATGATCAGAAAATCTATCACATCTTAAAAAAAGGTCGGACTTTTCAATACTCACATATCAATGACAGAGTATAGCTCCACACAGGTATCCCCAATAGTTATGAAATATTCCAATAATAACGACAACATGAAAATCTTCTGAATATTGTTCACATACCTTGAAAATAAAAATAGGGTTTAACATTACCACCATCAAGATGAGGAAACATGGAGTGGAAGAGTTGAAATGGAAGGAAAGTATAATTGAAAGGTCCACAGCTAGGGCAGTGCTGTTGCAGGAGACAAATCGGATGAGCATGTGGTGGGAGTCGTATATGAGGCTTGTGAAGTTTAAGGAAAGGTTGCAGGAATTAGGCGAGGAAAGACTGAGATGTAGGACAGAGAGTGGATGGAGAAATGATAGAGAAAGGAGGCATGAAAGAGTTGCTATGTCCGAGGTGTCGATAAAGGAACAGCTAAGAGATACTCCAAGCCTTCATACGCCAAGTAACTCAGGTAAAGGATAGACTGGAGGATGTTGAGAAACAACAAAGGCACGTAAGAATGGATGAGAGCTCGTATACAACACTAGCTACGTAGAGTGGAAAGCGCGGGGGAAAATATTTTGTGGCACCGTTTTAAAAGTAGTTTTCGAACTGGGTTTCTTACGTTAGCTTCTCTTAATCTGTTTTTGTTTGGTCAGAAATATCCACTCTAGCAGTAATCCTGAATGTCACATTTTATCATGCTCTGTAATGATACGACTACGCAAGACAAAAAACTAAATATCGGGCCTAATGGTTTTTCTCTTGCACATTGCATCTCGTACATGGTCCTGGCTCTCTATAACGATTCCGCGCTGCATCACAGATGAGCTGACTTTAAACATCTTGCTGCTTCTTGAATACCTGTCTCATATTCGATAACTTACAAAAATACCTCATTTTGGCGTAGTTTATGTAATACTGACATCTTTCAGTGTTTCTTGGCCAACCATACATATTGGTGCGGCAAGCGCAGGGTTTGGTAATTAGTCCACAATAATATAAAAAATAAGGCAACAAAAGTTGTCTAATTAATTAATCAATATAAATGAAGTTTAATTATGATTCCTGTGAACGTCGAAGGGCACTGGGTGGGTATACTATAACAAAATACAAACGTTAACATGAATTGCGGAATCAATGGGGCCGGACAACTCACGTGTTGGATTTTCCGTGCACATGCGATGTGGTACGTTGCGACTCCCTGACGATGGTGTTTACTGACTCCTCCAGGCTGATGATTGGTAGCTGGAGTTAGCACCTTTTATTCAGGGTGATGGCGATGGTGGCCTCTTATCGCAAATTTGTCGCTATTTTTCGCTATTTTGTCGCTATTACTATGTACAGATGCACCGATGTCTTGTCTATTGTGTCTACGGAACAACGGTCATTGCCCAACCCCTACCCAACTATCGCAATTCACGATAAGAAAATATTTATAAATAAAGCAATACGGAACACACATATATATATATATATATATATATATATATATATATATATATATATACCGTTTAGAACTAACGGAGATACTGGAAGGGCTCGAGACAGAGGCAGATGAATAGATCGTCGGGAGTGACTGGAATATGAGGGTGGGGGAGCTGGAAGGAGAGATCGGAGAGGGCGGCGAATGGAGAAAAAGACGATCGCAGGATAAAGTGACCAACCAGGACGGTAGAGAATGGATCCAATGAGTAAGAAAGTTGGGGTGGGAAGTACTGAATGGCTGCTGCGAAGGGGACTGGGAAGGGAAGAAGACTTTCTGTGGACACAGTGGAGGTTCGGTTTTGGACTATGTGGTGGTCAAAGGTATCGGAAGGGAGGAGTTGGAGTGCTTCAAGGTGGAAAATGTGGGGGGGGGGGGGGTCGGACCATGTGTCTGTGGAGGTGGTCTTGAGAGTGACAAAAGGTTTGAAGAGGGAGGAGAAAAAGGGGCAGCAAGGGTTTGGAAGGAGCGAACTAGAAATGACGGTGTATAAGAAAAACCTAAAGGGCGTGAAGTGGAAGGAGGTACAGTCGATGCTCCAGTTGGAAAGAGTGATGGCGGCTGCGTTGGCGGCGAGGAAGAAGAGTGGAGGCCAGAGAGAGTGTTGGTTCGACGAGGAGTGTAAGATGAAGAAGACGAGGTGGCGGAGGGAAATGGCGAATTGGAGGTACGGCAGATGTTCAGTCGAAAACGTTAATCAGGCGAAGAGGGAGTTCGAGAGGCAGTGCGAGAGGAAAAAAATAGAGGAGTTGCAGAAAGTAGAACAGAGATTGAGGGAGTGTGTGGTGGAGAAACGGATGTGGGAGATCTTGAAGGGTAGGGTGACTCAGGGCAAAGTGAACATAGAGCTAGCAGAGTGGGAGAGGAGTTGTAAACAGATAGCGGAGTATGAGGTGGAGCTGGGCAGTTCGAGTGCGAGACAGGTGGTACGAAGGGAGGCGTTTTCGCGGAAAGAGGTGGAGGTGGCACAGTTAAAACTAAGAAAGGTAGCGGGGGAAGATGAGCTGAAGGCAGAGGCTTTCAAAAAGCTACCGGAGGAAGGAAGGGAGTAACAAAAAAAAAGCACATTTATTGGCATTTCCCTCACAGCCCCTCCACATCACAAACTTCAACAAAAATATACAAAATTAAAAATAAAAATACAATATAAATAAAAGTACTACTCCGCCAAAAATTACAAATTACCCCCATCTATCGCCGCTCCCTTTTCCTTTGCCACTTTCCTCTCCCACGTCAGCCTCCTGCAGATTTTCACGCCTTCCCCATCCTCGCATAACCATTCATTCAGCTTTCTGCAGTCTCCCACCCACTCTGCTTTCACACCCTCAGATTTTTCGCTAAGGTGCCACCACGTGTCGCTTCCCTTACTACACAGCGCACACGCGGTGTACCCTAGACCCATCCACACTTTCCTCCATCTCTCGTCTGACCCACACCTCGCTCTTGCCATGCATACCTTGTCCTCCCTGCTCCACTCACTCCTGGCTAAGTAACTCGGGAGTCTCCAACTCTCTTGCCACTCTACGTAGCCAGGGTTGTAAGAGCTCTCATTCACTCTACTCTGCCGTTCTTGCCACTCAATATCTCTCAATCTCTCTCTTACCTCAGTTCCCAGGCTTCCCATTTCTCTCAGCTTCTCCTCTACCCACACCTCAGACATACTCACTCTTTCATACATCCTTCCTCCATCCTTTCTCCAACCACTCTCCATCCTACTCTTACACCTCATCCATACCTCCCGCACCAGTCTTTCCTCACCCAATTCCTGCAATCTTTCTTCAAACTTCACAACCCTTACACACGACTCCCACCACATACTCATACGATTCATCTCCTGCAACAGCACTGCTCTCGGTGTGTCGACCTTTCGAGACTCAGCAGATTCTTCAGGGGCACACCTTGCTCTCTCTCTATCACATCCCACTCACGCAATCCCCACACTTCCACTCCATACAACAGAATAGGTTTTACACACGCATCCCAGATCTTGCACGCCATTACGAGGTTACCGCCCCACAACCTCTCCCATTTCCTTCTCGCTATTCCCCAAGCCATTCTCGCTTTCGCTTGCATACTTTCCACATGTACCCTAAATCTTCCTCCACTGTCAAACCAGAAACCCAAATATTTAAAGACATTCACTCTCTCAATCATCCTTCCCTTCCATTTCAGCTCTTCCAATTTACAACTTCTACCCCTATTCCTATACATCATCCATTTAGTCTTCTCCACATTCACTACTAGCCCTCTTCTATCCATGTACGTTCCCATTCTTTCCAACATCTCTTGCATCTCTTCCACTCTCTTGGCTACTAATACTATGTCATCCGCATATGCCAGCATCCACACCTTGGTTCTCCCCACCACGACCCCTCCAGCCTGTCCTCTCCTCAGCACCGCCTCCAACTCGCTTGTGTATAGATTGAACAGGAGGGGGCTTAGCGGGCACCCTTGCCTTACACCCACATTCACCCTAAACTTCTCAGACACTTCTCCATTCACTCTCGATTTTGCCCACGTCTCTTTATATATACTTCTCACCCACTCCACACTTTCATCTTCCATCCCCAATCTATCCATACCCTCCACGAGCTTTCCTCTAGAAACTGAATCATACGCCGCTTTCAAATCCACAAACACCGCATACACTCTTCCTTTGCACTCCAACGCTTCCTCCACCATTCTCGCAAGCGTGAAAATCTGCTCCCTCGTCCCTCTTCCCTTTCTGAAACCCCCCTGGCATTCCGGCAGCAGCCCTTTTCTATCCACTTCCCTCGCTAGTCTTTTTTTCACAATTGTCATCATCGCTTTGTACCCCGCATTCATAACGGTAATACCCCTATAATTATTTACGACCGATGCTGCTCCCCCTTTGTGTACCGGGACCACCACCCCCACTCGCCACTCTTCTGGCAGTTCTTCCTCACCGCTCCAGGCTCCATTCAAAACATGCAGTAACTTATCTTTTCCTTCCTGTGTTAATCTTTTGAAGGCCTCTGCCTTCAGCCCATCTTCCCCCGCCGCCTTTTCCAGTTTCAGCTGCCCTATGGCCACGTCGTTCTCTTCCCGCAAAAACGCCTCCCTTCCTACCACCGGTCTCGGACTCCCTAAATCCACCTATGACCCCGCCATCTCTCTACAGTTCTTCTCCCACTCTGCCAGCTCTATGCTAACTTTTTTACGCTTCCCCTCAGAATTTCCCACAACCCTTTCTCTGTCACACTCCCTCAACCTTGTTTCTACCTTCTGCAACTCCTCTATCTTCTTCCTCTCGCAGGTTCTTTCGTACTCCCTCTTCGCCTGATTGGCCTTTTCCACTTCACCTCTCCCATTTCTCCACTTCGCCATTGCTCTTCGCCAGCTCGACTTCTTCACCCTACATTCCTCGTCAAACCAACTCTTCCTCTGCCCCCCACTCTTCTTCTTCTCCAATGCAGCCGCCATCACTCTCTCCAACCTTCATCTGTTCTCAGGAAGGGAGTAGGTGCGGCTGATTATTAATAAGGTGTGGAGTGGAGAGGAGGAAGTGCCGGAAGAGTGGCGTGTGGGGGTGGTGGTCCCGGTACATAAAGAGCGAGCGGCCTTGGACTTAAAAAACTATAGGGGTATCACCATTATGAGTGTCGGTTATAAATTAATGATGACTATGGTGAAAAATAGAATGAATAGGGAGTGGAACAAAAAGGGCTGCTGCCGGAATGCCAGGGTGGGTTCACAAGGGGAAGAGGGACAAGGAAGCAGCTTTTCACGCTGACGAGAATGATGGAGGGAACGCTGGAATGCAAAGGGAGAGTGTATGCAGTGTTTGTGGATTTAAAAGCGGCGTATCACTCAGTTCCTAGGGGAAAACTGGTGGAATGTATGGATAGATTGGGTATGGAAGAGGAAGGAGTGGAGTGGGTGAGAAGGATATATAAAGAGTCTTGGGCAAAAGCAAGAGTGAATTGAGAAATATCTGAGAAATTTAGGGTGAATGTGGGAGTAAGGCAGGGGTGCCCGCTGAGCCCCCTCCTGTTTAATCTGTACATGAGCAAGTTGGAAGAGGTGCTGAGGAGAGGACATGCAGGAGAGGTCGTGGTGGGTAGTTTCAAGGTGTGGATGTTGGCGTATGCAGATGACGTGGTGCTGGTGGCCAAGAGAGTGGAAAAGATGCAAGAGATGTTCGAAAGAATGGGTAGGTACCTGGATAAGAGGGAGCTAGTAGTGAATGTGGAAAAGACCAAATGGATGTTGTTTAGGAATAGGGGCAGGAGGGGTACGGGGGAAGGGCTGAAATGGAAGGAAAGGCTGAGTGAAGATCTGGGATGCTTGTGTAAAACCTATATTGTTGTATGGAGTGGAAGTGTGGGGATTGCGTGAATGGGAGGTAATAGAAAGGGAGCAAAGTTAGTTCCTGAAGAATCTGCTAGGGCTCGAAAGCTCGACACCGAGGGCAGTGCTGTTGCAGGAGACAAGTCGTATGAGTATGTGGTAGGAGTCGTGTGTGAGGGTTGTGAAGTTTGAGGAAAGATTGCAGGATTTGGGCAAGGCATGACTGGTACGGGAGGTGTGGATGAGGTGTAAGAGTAGAACAGAAAGTAGATGGAGGAAGGATAGAGAAAGGTTGTATGAAAGAGTGGGTATGTCTGAAGTGTGGGTAGAGGAGAAGCTGAGAGAAAGGGGTAGCCTAGGAACTGAGATAAGGGAGAGATTGAGGGATATTGAGTGGCAAGAAAGGCAAGTGAGAATGGCTGAGAGCTCATATAACCCGGGCTACGTAGAGTGGCAAGTACAGGGGAAACTCCCGAGCTACTTAGCCAGGGGAGAGTGGAGTAGAGAGGACAAAGTATACATGGCAAGAGCGAGGTGTGGGTCAGAAGAGCGAGGAAGAAAATTGTGAATAGGGCTGGGGTACACCGCGTGTGCGTTGTGTAGGAAGGGGAATGACACGTGGTGGCATCTTAGCAGAGAGTGTGAGGGAGTGAAAGCAGAGTGGGTTGGAGAGTGCAGAAAGCTAAAGAATGGTTAGGAGAGGATTGGAAAGGCGTGAAAATCTGCAGGAGGCTGACGTGGGAAAGGAAATTGGGCGAGGGCAGAGGGGGTTTATTTTAGTGGTTAGAATAATGATGTATTTTATGTTAATTTGTATTTTTTTGGTTTCTTTTTGATTTCTTTCTGTGAAAGTGTTGTTTTTTTTCGGCTGGAATTAGTAGATGAGTGTATATATATATATATATATATATATATATAATATATATATATATATATATATATATATATATATATATATATATATATATATATATATATATATATACACTCAAAAAGAGTGATCAACATTTAGTTTTTAGATATATCCTTTAATTCTTTGTTATATGTTTTTGCCTATTTATGTAGAAAATGTGTCTTTTATATTTCAAATTTTTAAATGCCTAACATTTCGACTTAGAAAGTTATGTATATCCAAGTTTCCCCTAATTATTTTGAGCTGTATATTTACAACACGTTTAGGATAATTCAAATTAGATTAACCGATATGAAGCATTGTGAAATTATCCTAAGCTTACTTAATTATTTTAGTTAAATATCAATAAAGCAAAAAAGCCACACGCCACTTATTTCCCTAACTAGTTTTTGGGAAATAATACTGCCTCATAACTAAAAATTACAAATTCGTAGTTTTCTAGACTGGATTTATTATTATTGCGAAAAACTACATCACTGCGTTTATATTGATGAGCATGAACGGAAACTGAATACACAAAAATATGTATACTACCTTAAATGCTTGAATATTACTTACCGTAATAAAATATCATGATGCTCAATACACCGTTTCAATCCATCAAAATCACCCCGCTTCAAGTTGATTAAAGTGTAACACAATATCTTACTCTGCGCAACTCCATCCAGACACAAAGTTACGAAAAACGAGACAGTTCCAGATACTATTAAACCCACTACAATACAAGAATAGTACTGTAATGCCAAAATTATCTCAAACGCATAAGGTATGTCCGGTGGAACCCACATCATCAACATCAATTCAAACACAAACACTGGCTTGACCATGTAAGTCATTCCAGTCAAGTAAACCATGGTGCGAAATATACGAAGAAACATGTAGCCTTTGTAGTAAATCTGATAAATGTCTTTATGGAGATCAGGTTGAGTTTCCAGGTCAGGTTTCCAAAAATGTTGACGATCTGCAATTAGCTCGTTTACTATGTCCCGATGGTATAGGATTGGTATCAATTTTAGTGTCAACTGAAATAATATAAGAAATCATAGTATTGTACGTTCACTGCAAGTTACTTATTTTAAATTGACAACTTTCATTGAAAGTGTCAATTTTTTTGGACCTTTTTTGAATCTGCAAAGACGTCATCGACAAGTTTTTCAAATGACAACCTATATTTTTATTACGAATTCTGAAAGGGATTATTTTTCTGCGATCAAAAATATATTTTATGATATAGGTTATATATATATATATATATATATATATATATATATATATATATATATATATATGGAGTTCACATTTAGTTCTGGATAGTTCTGGATAGTTGGCTGGAGGATAGCATAGCTACAGACACCTAGGCCTCAAAATGGGCCCATTGTGAAACCTCCCTTTAAGGCTGCTCACTCGTCCCACCAGTCAATCTCTGCGAATTCACATTTAACGAATGTATTGTTTTTGTTGCATCACATCTTTAGAGGTTCTCCGTAAAATTAATCTAAATGCTTGGATGAAACTTTAGGGGAAGTCCCCGTGCCTGATAGCCTAACAAGAAGTTTAAAAATAAAATAAATAATAAATAATATATCTCGAAATAAATAAATAATCTTAAAACAAACCTGAGTAATTGAACAAGTGGCCGCCACAAGTTTGGTAACCCTTATAATATCATCTTTCTTCACGTGCAAACAATCCATATAAATAAAATAATATAACGGCAAAATCATCAAATATTGAAAGGCTGCTGATAAGCGCCTTTTTATTTTCGTAGACTTCACCGGATGAAATTGCAGGTACCCCAGTATGTTCAATGCCACATCCAACATAGCTTGGGAATAATCCTCGATTTTTGCCCGCTTCCAAAAACGTAGCATTGTCAACTTGTATATCAGGGGTAGTCAAAGCATCGACTGCGTAACTATTCCTAACCGCCCGCCTATCTGATATATCTGATGCCCGTCCTACACATCGATTACTTAATATATACGATGATGGGAGATCGCCGCGTATAATTTAAAAAACAGGCTGCCCGTGGTGTATAGTATTGCAATGACGAGATTATACAAAAATTGTGTTTTGCAGGTAGTTATTAAAATGTTTCATTTATATCCAAAAATGTGGATGTTGGCTTAGTAAACGAGTATACGAATATAAATTCAATTGTGTGGTAATAGTCTTGAGTATACAATCATATTACTTTCAAATTTCTCCAAAGTTTTTGAAATTATAATTCATGATTACATTTATCCAAAGGTCAACCATTTAATATCTTATCATCAACATGGCTTTATGAAGAAGAAACATCACAAAGTAAATATAATCAAAACATAAAGATGAAACTGAGCAGAAGAAACATTAACTTAATATCCTTCTTCTTACTACATTACTCCAAAATGTTATAATATATTGCCACCAGAAATATAAAACAAACAAAACTAAATTGTTTAAATTGAGGTGTCACATTTTTATAGTGGATAATATAAAAACTTTTAAAAATTGTATGTACAGTCACTTACTACTACAACAGTTACATGCTACTACAACATACTATCAATATTGTATTTTTCCAAATTCACTACGACTACGTATGCAATATGTTTATTTTATGTTTATTTATATCTTAGAAATCACAAACATGTAAATTATTTGTAGAGTCACTTACTACTACAACAGTCACATGCTACTACAACATACTATCAAAATTGTATTTTCCAAATTCACTAAGACTACGTATGCAATGTGTTTATTTTAAGTATATATCTTAAAGTTAGTCAAGATGCGAGACAATCTATATTGTCTGCATATATACAGCAAATAATTTGAAATATTGAATTGGATGGTAGATCGAATGGAGAGATATAACGCGTTCTATTTGTCAAGGACAAATTGTATGGGAGGAGGATATATGAATTCATTTCTTGAACAACTTTTGAGCTAAGAAATTGTGTTGTCTAAAACGACCTTTAGAAATATCAGAGCACATACAAGTACTACGTATTTAGGTGTATTAATAAAATTATTATAGAATCAATTATATAATAACAATAAGTGTATATATAAGTGAAGTAAATATGTTAAATTTGTTGTAATATGTATACACAGTTAGTGAAATTCCCTCTCCGGAAATTTATATTAAAAAGCGTAATTATTGACTTCTATGTGATATAGTAGCGCTAACAATAACATGTAATTTATGGTTTCAATTGCATACATGATTTAATATAATATTCAAATGATGTATTGTTACTCTCATGCTGACGCGGGGGCGGAATTATTTAAATGCTCGGGTTTTTTATTACCATGTTATTTTTATTTTATCATAAGAAGTATATACATACATGATGATATCTTTCAATCAATCACAAAATATGCTTGACTTTGCATTCATTTAAATGTCTCATTATCGAATCCTGTACAATGTAATAAAACAGCTGACACATGTTTGCACTTTCCACTGAGTCCAGCTTTACAACTACAAACCATCACTTAGACAGTATAGTAATTGCCAAGACATTTTTATAAGCACCTTTAATTACACTTGGGGCCTATGATAAATTACTTGTTTGTAAATATAACCCATCCAAATGTAACCTCTGCCACGTCGGCAATACTAAAAGAGCAATACATTTAACCGATCCATCGATATTTACAATAAATATACTAGACGACACACAGGACAAGCCAATAATAACACGGGAAAATAACCAATACACTCGAAAACAAGACACGTAGGCATGGCTGGTCCTAGACGTGTTAGGCGCGACCAAATTCAGCATGGGGCATGAGCTATCGAAAGAGTTCTAAACATAAATCTTACCACCCTCCGTGGCGCAGTTGGTAGCGCGACGGCCGCGATAGCCGGAGACGTGGGTTCAAGTCCCACCGGAGAGTGAAATTTTTGAGAAATTATTAATTAACATTCATACATCTGGTGATTCTTCATTCAGATAGCCGACAATGGCAAGAAGTACTTATCTATATATGTATATATATATATATATATATATATATATATATATATATATATATATATATATATATATTATCTATTTGCCTTTTACCTTTCGGTGTAGGCTATTACATTTACAGTACTTAACAATTATTGTTGTTGTTTATACATTTGTAAATTTTTACCACTCTTTTCTGTTCTTTGCCAGTTCTCATGCTTATATAACTGTCTTTCCTTTCTTGATTATTATTTCCTCTATTTTGTTGTCCCACTCGGTTCTTGGTCTACCTCTTCTTTTATTTCCAGTTCTTGTTTCCCATGCTTTTCTCATGTTTTGTTTGATTATTTTTGTCCATCCTAATTAAATGTCCCCACCAGTTTAGTTGTTTCTTTTCTATATACTTTTCTATAGTTGCAATTCCAAATTCTTCTCTGATGTCATCATTTCTTATTCTGATGCTTCTCAGCCCTAGGGGGAGTCTGAAACCCCTACAGGGCGCGTCCCCAGGTGGCGGATAGGGGAAAGCTCGGCAGATATGCCGGGTAGGAGGAAAATAAAATACCTCCCGCGGACCAAACAGACACAGCAATGGGTAGCAGCATTGTGGTAGTAAGTCAGGTGGATGCTAAGATAGCTGGTACAGTTGACGTACAAGAAAACTTGAGGCGTGGGACGAATAATGTCGAAGCGGCGATAGTACTGCAATGGAGAAGGCAAGGGGAAACCACTCCATTATTTTCCCTAGTATATATCAACATGGCAAGAAATAACAAAACTACGGCCCTTAGTCCCTGGCAGCCCTTAAATGGGCAGAGGGTGCGAAGAATCTCCGGGCTTGCCAAGAAAATATGCACATGGAACGTCAGAAGTATGTGGGAAGACGGAAAGACCGCAAACGTAATCCAAGAGATGAATAGAATGGAGGTAGATATTTTAGGAATAGGTGAAATGCGATGGAAGGGATCAGGCAAATGCACCGTACAAGATCGAACCATATTTTACGCTGGAAAGGATGATACACATCACAGAAATGGCGTAGGTGTAATTGTAACGAAAGAAGTAAATGCATCCGTGAAGAATTTTATACCTCACTCCGATAGAATGTTGCTATTACAGCTAAAGGCAACACCTGTGGACATTAATATCATCCAAATTTACGCGCCCACAGCGGACAAGGACGAAGCAACTATCGAAGAATTCTATGACGGATTATCGACTCATCAAATACAGAAAGAAACGTGAAGTTACTATAATAATGGGTGATTTTAATGCGAAAGTGGGGCAAGGTATGGAGGAGAATATAACAGGAAATTTTGGCCTGGGTACTCGGAACGAAAGAGGCGATAGACTAATACAATTTTGTAAAGAACAAGATCTAATTCTCTCAAATACATTCTTCAAACTGCCCCCTCGGAGACTATACACGTGGAAGTCTCCAGCAGATACACAACAAAATATAATGCGCAATCAAATTGACTTCATAGCAATACCCAAAAGATTCCGAAATTCAATAAGATCGGTTAAAACATACCCGGGTGCAGATGTATCGTCAGATCACAACCCCTTAATTTGCAAATTAAACATCAAACTTAAAAGAACAACAAAAGCAAAAATCACTCCAAAACCAGACATGAGGAAGCTTCAGTGTCAGGTAGTTAAGGAACAGATGTGTAAATCATTAAAGGATGGCCTAGAAAGAGCAAAACTACTACCACGCACGGACCACCTAGGCAAATGGAATGCAATGAAACAAGTCATCCAGGAAACATCCGACTCTTGCCTTAAACAGGAAAGAACCAGTAGAAAGGAGTGGATGACAAATGACATTCTCGAACTTATGGAACAAAGACGACTGGAAAAAACAAGAAACCCGACTAAATATAAAAGCATTCACTCAGAAATAAAAAAGAATATCAGACAAGCAAAAGAGAAGTGGATGTCAGAAAAATGCTCCGAAATCGAACAACTAGATCGAAAGTATGACCACTTTAACATGCACAAGAGAATAAAAGAAATGACTAGTACAGATAAAAAGCATAACGTGGGAAACATAACAAATACCGACGGCACACTAATAGGGGAGAAAGAAGAAAAGCTCAGAGTATGGAAACAATATGTAGAAACACTTTTTGATGATAATCGTGACAACAACCACGCACTGAACGTGGGTAACACCGGTCCAAAAATCACAAAAGATGAGGTATCAAAAGCACTGTCATCAATGAAGAACGGCAAAACTTCAGGGCCAGATAATGTTAACTCGACAATCTTAAAGCTACTCTGCGATACGGATAACAATTTCTTGGACACCGTTATAGCCCTCTTCAACCAAATCTACGATACAGGAGACATTCCCCAGGACTGGCTTACTTCAGAATTTATCCCAATACCCAAAAAACCATCGGCAAAGTCATGCGACGAATATAGACTGATAAGCCTAATAAATCATATCCTCAAGATATTCTTAAAAATCATACATGGTAGGATATATAAAAAATGCGAAGAGCAGGTGGGGGAGACGCAATTTGGATTTAGGAGTGCCCTGGGAACCAGAGAAGCTATTTTTGCAATCCAAGTGCTTATCCAAAGATGCCGAGATATGAGTACCGACGTGCATATATGCTTTATTGATTTTTCAAAAGCCTTCGATAAGGTGCAACATGAAACCATGATCCAAACTCTAAAAGATACAGGAGCTGATGACAAAGACTTAAGAATAATTGCAAATATGTATTGGAATCAGAAAGCAGTAATAAAAATCGAAGGTTCCAATACTGACGATATTAACATCAAAAGGGGAGTCCGACAGGGCTGTGTTCTCTCTCCTACTCTATTTAATATATACTCTGAGAGAATTTTTAATGAAGCACTGGAAGATCTAAACGAGGGAATCAAAATGAACGGGGAAAATATCAATAATATCAGATATGCCGATGACAGTGCAATACTAGCCAGTAGCTTAGAGGGTCTACAGATAATGATGGATCGCATCCATGATGTAAGCAGTAAATATGGTCTACAACTAAATACCAGTAAGACGAAATATATGATCATCACCAAACATCCAACTCAGCTGGTGCCATGCACACTTCGTATCAACAACGAAAACATCGAACATGTAAAAAAGTATTCGTACTTAGGTACAGTCATACACGAAAACTGGGACCAAGCTGTCGAAATCCGTTGTAGAATAGAGAAAGCAAGAGCTGCTTTCAACAAAATGAGAAGTTTCTTTTGTGGTGGTGATACCAATGGAATTGAAAATCAGAATGATTCGATGCTATATATTTCCTGTACTGCTGTACGAAGCCGAGGCATGGACTTTGACAGACGCCAACATGAAAAAAGTCGGAGCCTTTGAAATGTGGATCTACCGACGTATTCACAGAATATAATGGACAGAACACGTTACTAACTTGGAAGTCCTCAGAAGAATGGGAAAAGAGAAGGAAGTACAAAACACCATCAAGCAGCGGAAACTAGAATACCTGGGCCATGTGATGAGAAACAGCAAGTACCGAATTCTCCAACTCATAATACAGGGCAAAGTAGATGGGAGGAGAGGCCCAGGCCGAAGAAGGCATTCTTGGCTTAAAAACTTGCGAGAATGGTTCGGACTAACATCAATCCAACTATTCCGACAAGCGGCAGATAAAGACCGCATAGCTATGTTGATAGCCAACGTCCGCAACGGATAAGGCACGATAAGAAGAAGAAGAAGATGCTTCTCGTAACTTGTTTTACTCCTCTGAGAAATTTCATTTTCATTGCCTGTATTCTACTTTTGTCCCTCTTCGTTAGTTTCTACGTCTCGCCCCCATATGTCAGTATACGTTTATATATGCTTTTGTATATATTTATTTGAGACATGTGGTACGAAGATAAGCACAAACAAGAAACAACAGACAGCCTGGTGGTCGGAGGATATACGAGAGAAAACAAAAGAAAAGAAAAAAGCATGGCAAAGATACATAAACGACAAAAATAGCGAAAACTACAAAAAATACAGAGACAAGAGAAAAAGACGACGTAAGAATAGCAAAAACCAGGGAATGGGAAAAGTTCGGAGAGACAATGGAAAAAAAACGCAAGGGAAAACCTAAAGCTACCTTTATAAAACCCTAAAATATTGCAGGAAAGAAAAAGGACAAGAAATGACATACATACAAGACAAACAAGAAGGAATCCTGAAGGAAAACGAAGAAATATTAAAAAGATGGAAAGAATAAGGGAATTAAAAATAGGAAAAGCACCAGGACAAGGCCAGATTACAGCGGAAATGATCAAGCACCTGGGCCCGATAGGTAAAGAAAAACTACGGAAACTACTAAACAGCACATGGAGCACAAATACCATACCAAAAGACTGCCAAACAGCACTAATCGTACCGATACACAAGAAAGGGCATTAGATGAAATGCTCAAATTATAGAGGCATAACACTAATAAGTATAGGGATGAACATATTAGAAAAGACAATAAACAAGAGGATAATAGCAAGAATAGACCAGGTACTAGAAGATTCACAGTGTGGTTTTAGGAAAGGAAGATCCACAAAGGACATCTTCACAATAAAACAAATCATAGAATAAAGAACTACAAATAATAAAAACACATATTTAGGATTCATAGACCTAGAAAAAGTGTTCATCATGATCCCAAGAAACAAGTTATGGAAAATCCTGGAAGAGAGAGGTGTAGAAAGAAGGACAGTCGAATTAATACAAAACATATATAACCACACCCATGCAATAATACACAAGGGACAAACATCAAGAACATTTGTCTACTCCGCTATATATTATTTTATGTTTGTTATTGATTGTGTATATTCCTTTGCCTTTTCTTTTTGTCTCCGGTATTGCCAATATGTCTACTTCCATTCTTTCGAACTCATTTTCCAGTTCTTCCTCTTTTCCGTATATACTCCTTATGTTCCAGGTTGCTATTCTCCATATTTTGTTTTTCTCTTTTTCGATTTTTTTTACCTATTGTTTCTCTTTCGTTTTTTCTAGTTTCTGTCTGTGTATGGTTTGTTTTGTTCACATTTTTTGTTTTACATTTTATACATTTATTTTATTTACATGGCTTAGTTCTGTCTTACTTCCCTTTTTCCTTAGTTTTTTGTACTCGTTGCAAATGTTTCTTGTTCTTGGTTCCAATTGTATCATTTTTCATTTATGCACATCTTTTTGTATCCTATTTTCGCTCTTTTTCCGTCCTGCCTTTCCTTCCTTGCTATCTTTCTTATCTCGTATTGTATTTCTCTCTCTTTGTGGGTCAGGTCATCTTCTATGTATATTTTTTGTCCTCTCAGCTTGTATTTGGTTGTCATTATTTTCATTTTATCTTCAAAAGATTCCAATTCCGCTATGTTTATACTATTTCCATCATTTTGTTTTATCGTTCTTACCATTTTTACTTTCGTATTTACTCCCAGCTTTTGCTGTATGAATTTTCTAGCTTCTTCTTGCCTGTTTCCATTGTTATTCCAAGTTGCTCCTTTAATTGTGATGTTATTCTTTTATCTCCCTTTTCTCTGGCTGTTCCATCTTTATTTCCAACCTATTCACCATCTCATTCATACTCCTTCTTTTTTCTTTCCATTTTTTTCTGTTTGAATCTTCATTTCTTCTCTTAATAGTTTGTTTTCATTTGTGCCTACTTCTACTTTTTCTATTAGTATTGCTATCAAGTTATTCCATTTCTTCATTTTCACTAACTTTTCTCTGCTGTGATTTTATTATATTGGATATAATATAATATATTATCCTAATTATATATAAATTTCGACTACATGAGAAAATTGACGATATAAGGTTAGGTTCCGTGTCAAAATTCTTAGAACAATCTAACATGTTTATTTAATACATATCCTATTTATATATATATATATATATATATATATATATATATATATATATATATATATATATATATATATATATATATATATATGTATTCTAAACAAATTATAATCTCTTGATATAAATAATGAATTTTTGATTGTTGTTTCCTTTCTTGCAAAATCATAGCATAAAATCGAACGGCAGCTGTGACGATTCTTTTAACCTTCCTCTTCTTCTTCTTCTTCTTCTTCTTCTTCTTCTTCTTCTTCCTCTTCTTCTTATTCGGGATTTTCTGATTGAGGGCGATCTATTACCTCCATCAACTCTTCTAATTCATGATTTGAGAGTGGTTGGTCATGCACGTCTAACAATTCGGTCACATCTTCGGTTGCTACGTCTTCGAATCCACATTCGCCTGTAAGCCTGATAATGTCTTCGTTTATGTTAGAGTTATCTACCTCTTCTACACTTGCACCTTGTAGAAATCCAGGCAGAAATTTACGCTGTTTAAACAATTGGTTGTCACTTCGTCCCAAGCAGACTTCAGATTTATTTCTTTTAAAATGTCGTATGACCACCAATAATATTTAACGGTCTGATTGGAATTAGTATCTATCGCCTTAATCATGATATGTACAACTAATACGCTTTAAAGGTAGAAATTACCCCCTCATCCATGGGTTGTTGATTGACGCAGCCCTTTTTATTCCATCTCCAAAAAACTGGCAAGAAGCTTTTGTCAAGACCTTTTAAAGCCTGTGTATTCTAGGAATGGTACACTATCATTGGCTATTTAGTATTTTTAGTATTTTTAGTATTTTTAGTATTTTTAGTATTTTTAGTATTTTTAGTATTTTTAGTATTTTTAGTATTTTTAGTATTTTTAGTATTTTTAGTATTTT
Organism: Lordithon lunulatus; assembly: GCA_963942505.1. Taxonomy (NCBI): domain Eukaryota; kingdom Metazoa; phylum Arthropoda; class Insecta; order Coleoptera; family Staphylinidae; genus Lordithon; species Lordithon lunulatus. The sequence continues at coordinate 10,979,619 of OZ012675.1, forward strand.
TAGTATTTTTAGTATTTTTAGTATTTTTAGTATTTTTAGTATTTGTAGTATTTTTAGTATTTTTAGTATTTTTAGTATTTTTAGTATTTTTAGTATTTTTAGTATTTTCGTATCTCGTATCTCGTATCTCGTATCTCGTATCGTAGTATGTAGTATGTAGTATGTAGTATGTAGTATGTAGTATGTAGTATGTAGTATGTAGTATGTAGTATGTAGTATGTAGTATGTAGTATGTAGTATGTAGTATGTAGTATGTAGTATGTAGTATGTAGTATGTAGTATGTAGTATGTAGTATGTAGTATGTAGTGTGTATTGACAGGTTTGCGCCGTCGCTGAAGTAAGCCTTTTTGAATACAAGTCGTAAATAATTATTTCTTCATAATTTATTATTTTAAAATTGATACAAAAACAGTGTGATATATTTATTTATTTCTCAATTTCATCCTGTGTTTCGGACGCTTCGGGATATGTAGGAAATTTGGCAACCTCAACTTTATCTTTGACTTTAAAACTAGGATACAGACCAACCTGCCGCGTTCGTAAATTTGTACCTTTACTAAAGCCATTCCAGTGATTTCCAGCAATACCGATTAAATCACCTACTTGCATATTTAATTCGTCGACTTGCTGCGCTTCGTGCGGTATAACCGCTATTCTTTTATGCTTCCTCTGACCCCCAAAATAGTATATTTCATCTAATGATTGAACTTTATCAGCAGCATCCGGGAAGTAGTTTTGCATGAGTCCGTATGCCAATCTGCAAACCTACAACGCGAATATGAACTCAGAGAAATAGTTATTATTAAAATTTTACCGTTGATGAAAATGTGCATACGATATAATCACACATAGATAACATGTGTACATCTGATATAATTCCATCCAGTGCGAAACTCGAGTATCTGCGTGATGCGGCAGCTGTTTTTGCAACATCAGGATCTCCCAACACTTCATAATTTGGATATTTGAATGTAGCATCCGATATTACTTTAGGATCGTCCGTTGCTAAGTAAATGCGTCGTTTGTTAACTTTTTGTTTTAATTCTAGCTGGTTGTAGTATTCATCCACATAAGTCATGTACTCTTCGATTCCGTGAAACGATGCCTCTTTGCTACGGATTTTATCTGTACGACGCACATGAACACTAGCAATTGGATACGCATCTAAATATTTTTATGCACGAACAAAGTTTATATAGGAAAGCTTACCCAACAATTGGTCTTTGAAAACCCATATTATCAATAGTTTCCTGAATTAAATTGGACGTTCGATGTTGTGGCCTGAGAAGGTATTTTAGAATTTGACCGATCCACCACACGATTGGATCACCGTGTATTCTGATTAACCGAGGCGCTAGATCCTCGGGTACTGCTAGGGGTAAGAATCGTGGCCTTGGTGAAATTAAATCTAGTATGGGTAATATTAAAACTTGTGTATCTGGTGTTCCTAAAACATAGAACATTATTAGAGTTAATAATATCAATTCTAATAATAATAATCATTATTAATAAGCATTATTAACGACAAACGCTTTGAATTATGTCACCTCTTTATTCAATAAACATAAATATCAGATCAAGATCGTTTTGATCTGGACTCACACAATTGAAACTATATACGCTATTGCGCCCTGTGCGAGATCGAGGGCAGCGCGGCGGGGAGCTACAGGTCTCCCCTCAAACGCAAAACCTACGAGGAGGCCAAAAAAGGCGAGCCGTGCGGAGTTGGCCACCCCCTAACCAAGTATAAGAACAACTATACATCAGGCGAACCTGGGCAGGGGTAGGGCGGCTCAACAGCTTCTACTTGCCACTGCCACGTCAATTGGGGGCTCACGTCGTCATTGCGAGTACGCCTAATAACGATACACTGGATGCCTCGTGAGTGACGGATGGGGGATGTCACGATCAAGACACTGGGCGGCCCATCGTGGCCCATGACTCACCCACGAGGGACATCGCATGGGGCAAGGTGGCCTGCTAGCTATCGCCAAACTGCGGCAGAGCCAATGCCGCGGAGTAGCTAACGACACTGGAGGTAACCCCCCAAACCATGAGCGATCAGAATGTTGTGGCGGGCGACCTGAACGCTAATTCGCCAACATGGGGGGTCACCATGCTCGGACACCAGAGGAGACCCGGTTGTTGAGATGGCAGCGACCCTAAGTCTATTCGAAAGAGGGAATTCGACTTGACATTCTTCATAGACGTTACAATTACATCAGCGCAGCTGGTAGGCCGGGTGAGTAGATGGAGAGTCCAACAGGGCAAGAAGGAGAAACCAAGAGCAGCGGGGATGGAGATCGAACACCTTCAGCTACCGGGCACGACGGAATGAGTTCAGGCGGGCGATTGAAAGGAGTCAAAATGTATGCTGGCACAGGCTTTGCAGCGAGGTAGAAGAGGACACCTGGGGCCTGCCATATAAATTGGTCATGAAGAAGATCGGCGTCCCTAGAGGCGTGGACGATTACTAACTGCCCTATTTCTCTCAGGACTGACGAACCCCAAGAGGAGAAGGACGCAGAAAACAACTTAATACAGACACCCACAGCAAATAGGACGGAGGAGGAAGTGTAAGCAGCACTTGTAAACCTCCTAGGGAAAAAGGCTGACTAATATCATCTGAGCAAAGCACCTTTCCCAAGCGCTCGAAATCCGCCCGCCTAGTTCTGATCCCGAAGCAGGGGAAACCGCCGAGAAACCCTGGTACAAACAGACCGCTCTACCCCCTTGTTAGACTACCCAAGGCCATGGTGAGGCTGATAGTGTACCGCCTCACAGTGTCCATCGATGTGGCTAGGGCATAAACGACCGGCAGTATGGCTTCAGGAATGGGAGGTCTACAGCTGACGCCATCCTAGCACTCAGGAAACTGGCTGAAGGGGTGAACACGGGGCCGAGGAAAACAAGACAACTTTACATGATGGTCACCCTCAACGTGTTTAATACGCTGACCCATGACCATCAGCCAATTTTATTAGGGCGTATCTGTCGGACTTGTGTTCCAAACAAGAACAGGGACAACAAGAGGTCCTACACGAACAAACCCCGGACGGGACAACAGCCATAGCGTTCGCGGACGATATGGCAATAGTCTGCTCTCAACAAACAGAGCTGGTATGCGGGGACAGTCATGGAAATCGACATTGGGCAAATGATCCAAGTGAAGAGATACTTGAAATACGTCGGCACGGTCCTCGAGGCAAATACTAATCACACCGGCCAGGTCCTGAAAGCCGCCAAGCCACCAGAACTGAAGCGACAGTCGCGCACTAACTCCCTAACATCGGAGGTCTGGGTGACCAGAAGTGGAAGTTACTCGCCACGCGCCTAGCTATTATACGCGGACCCAGCCTGGGCAGGAGCGACGTGGACACGAATGACCTCCGAGCGATTTCGCTAAGGATCACCTGGGCCTACTAGAACAACGACAACTGACACAGTCGAGACCCTCGCAGCGATGACACTAGGCGACCTGACAGTGGAAGAGAGGGCGAAAACCTACAAAAGCAAAGAACAGGACACTTCCCAAGGAAGCTATACTGGAAGAGTAGCAGACAAAATGGGAGACTACAGAAAACGCCGTATGACCAGATCGCTCTTCCCCAACATCAAATTGCTGGTGGACAGGAAACACGGCACGATGAACCATTGGACGACATATTTGCAGGACATGGGATGTTACACAAGATTGGAAATCTGCAACGAGACAGAAAACGCGACAGATAAGACATACAGACAGCGGTCCGTGGCGGAGTGGTCTAAGACGACGGTCTGAATTCATTGCTGCTACGTTGGTGGTTCGAATCCACCGCTAGTCGGGAAACTTTTCTACAAAGAGTTGACCCGGCTAGCATACCATGGATGTTGTATGAGGCACAATACGTCCGTGAAGGACCGTAGTGCATACGGCCTAGGGGCGGGGGTTGAACTCACCGTAGCAAAAAAAAAATACATACAGATGCCAGCGGTGGTACCGCGAGCGGGCCACCTTGTGGACGAAGCTGGGGGAAGACGAACCAAACCCACATAGACTTGGAAGCCGACCTACCCGAGCACTGGGAGGCACTGGCCAATTTCACCGTCATGAAGCATAAATTCTTGGACGACCTGCGGGAATGAGACAAGATACTAACAAACGGAACTAGACAAATACGGGATGAATGAAACAGATAATGGCGATGCTGCGGGCTTAGAAGTCGAGCAGTCCCTCTGGCTTCCGAGCAAACCGGAATCCTTGGGGTCCTCCCGGACCTTGGGCGGCAGAACCCCTGGATAGAGGTGAACTAGTGGCTTCCACCACGCGGAGAAAGCCACTAGGACAACTCCTAATTATAGGCCTCCGTGAAGGAGATGTCGAAAAGGTTAGGGATAGGAAGTGTCGTGAGTTTTGGATATCTATCCCTTTCTCTGAACTAAAATCAGCTACAGAAGCTGAAAAAGACGATGGAACAAACAGAGTCGACCCTAAGGCCCAATTCACACATAAGCGGCGTCGGGCACAAGAGCGGTGTAGACGAGACGCAGGCGCAGGCGCGACGTCGCACATGCGATTATGATGTCCATATGCAGTGAAAGGGTGGACATTGCACCTTATGTTTACATAGAGGCGGCGTGGAAGAGTTATGACTCTCGCCTCTTAGCCTACCATGTCTTAGGCGAGGACGCGGTGCCGGCGCGGCGAGAGGCACGAGGTAAATACCCGCGCCTCGTCACCTAAGTGGGCATTGCACCACATGTTTATATAGAGGGGGCTTGAAGCGTCGTGCCTCTCGCAGCGCCGGCACCGCGTTTTCGCCTCTTCGCCTAAGACACGGTTGGCTAAGATAACTCTTCCAAGCCGCCTCTATGTAAACATAAGGTGCAATGTCCACCCCTTCACTGCATATGGACATCACAATCGCCTGCGCGACGTCGCGCCTGCGCCTCGCCTACACCGAGCCTGCGCCCGACGCCGCTTATGTGTGAATTGGGCCTAACGGAGAAAGACTGATCAGGTGGCAGACACCTAAGCCGGAGAAGGCAGCTCCAATTGAAGAAGGACCCGACACGATTACCCAAACTGGTCCTATTTGTCAGCCCACGGCCGTCTTATTTGGAACCACTTTTAAGCTGGTAAACACAAGTAAAATATCTAGAAATTGTTCTAGATAGCAAACTAAACTGGGCATTGCAATTCAGTATAAAGACCCAATTAACAATCAAACCTTTCTTGTCAGTGTCGCAGAACCGGGGACTCCCACGGCCGAACCGGGGACTCCCACGGCGGCACCAGCCGGCGTAATTGTGAATCGGCGTAAATAGAGCCGGCACAAAACAACGATTACCAGTATATTTACCTGGCCACTTTGTAGTACTCTCCCCAGACGAATCAGTACAAGTTTCACTAAGAGGTTTAAACACCTCATTCCATCCGCCTTTATGGTACTTCCAACCCGTCGAATTCAATATCAATGTACGTTCCGTACCGTACGCCATCAAGAAACAATATGTAACATGGTGAATCTGACAACTAAATCCACATTTCTACAATATGTTTGTTATTACAACATAATATAATCAAATGTTATTATTCAAACAAACCCTTTCTAGATGACAAACCAACTTCTTCGCAGTTTTGCAATCTTTGGGATTTTGAAGGGTTTTAAATCTAGTTTGCACTAAATTATGCAAGTCGTTCGATTCTTTTTCTCGCCATGTCGCATAACCATCTACTTCAGCTAATGTTTGTAAATCATGTAATAACAATCTGTAAGTTAATAGTTAACAGCTCCCTATAAATATATATATATATATATATATATATATATATATATATATCATGTGAGGTTGTGAAAGCAGAGTGCGATGGAAATTTCACAAAGCTGAATGAATGGTTAGGAGAGGATGGCAAAGGCGTGAAAATCTGCAGGAGGCTGACGTGGGAGAGAAAAGTGGCTAGGGCAGAAGGGGTATAGAGTGACTATGTATTTTATGTGAATTTGTATTTTTGCTGATTGTTACTTTTAATTTTAATTTTTATGTATTTTTGTTTTGTTCTTGCTGTTATGAGCAATGTTTATTGGGGGATTTTTGTAAAATAACAATGAACAGCTATTACTGTATAGTTATATATATATATATATATATACTAAAAAAAAAGACCTTTATTTGGCATATCAGCCAAACCCTTCCCTTTACAAATTCCAGCCGCAAAAAAAAACAATACTTTCACAGAAAGAACTAAAAAAAAAAAGAATACAAATTAACATTTTCTACCCACCAAAATAAACTAAACCCCCTCTGCCCTCGCCAATTTCCTTTCCCACGTCAGCCTCTTGCAGATTTTCACGCCTTTCCCATCTTCTCCTAACCATTCGTTCAGCTTTCTGCACTCACCCACCCACTTTGCTTTCACTCCCTCACATTCTTTGCTAAGGTGCCACCACGTGTCTCTCCCCTTCCTACACAGCGCACACGCGGTGTACCCCAGCCCCATCCACACTTTTCTTCCTCGCTCTTCTGACCCACACCTCGCTCTTGTCATGCATACATTGTCCTCTCTGCTCCACTCTCCCCTGGCTAACTAGCTCGGGAGTTTCCCCTGCACTTGCCACTCTTCGTAGCCAGGGTTGTATGAGCTCTCAGCCATTCCCACTTGCCTTTCTTGCCACTCAATATCCCTCAGTCTCTCCCTTATCTCAGTTCCTAGGCTACCCCTTTCTCTCAGCTTCTCCTCTACCCACACCTCAGACATACCCACTCTTTCATACATCCTTTCTTATCCTTCCTCCATCTACTCTCTGTTCTACTCTTACACCTCATCCATACCTCCCGTACCAGTCTTTCCTCTCCCAAATGCTGCAATCTTTCCTCAAACTTCACAACTCTCACACACGACTCCCACCACATACTCATACGAGTTGTCTCCTGCAACAGCACTGCCCTCGGTGTCGACCTTTCGAGCCCTAGCAGATTCATCAGAAACCAACCTTGCTCCCTTTCTATTACCTCCCATTCACGCAATCCCCACACTTCCACTCCAATACAACAATATAGGTTTTACACACGCATCCCAGATCTTGCACGCCATTACGAGGTTACCACCCCACAAGCTCCCCCATTTTCTGCACGCATTCCCCCAAGTCATTCTTGCTTTCGCCTGCATACACTCCAAGCCCTCCTCCACTGTCAAACCAAAAGCCCAAATATTTAAAGCCATTCACTCTCTCAATCAGCCTTTCCTTCCATTTCAGCCCTTCGCCCTTACCCCTCCTTCCCCTATTCCTAAACAACATCGATTTGGTCTTTTCCACATTCACCACTAGCCCCTCTTATCCAAGTACCTACCATTCTTTCCAACATCTCTTGCATCTCTTCCACTCTCTTGGCCACCAGCACCACGTCATCTGCATACGCCAACATCCACACCTTGGATCTACCCACCACGACCCCTCCTGCCTGTCCTGGAGGGGGCTCAGCGGGCACCCCTGCCTTACTCCCACATTCACCTTAAATTTCTCAGGTATTTCTCCATTCACTCTTGCTTTCGCCCATGTCTCTTTATACATCCTTCTCACCCACGCTCCTTCCTCTTCCATACCCAATCTATCCATACATTCCACCAGTTTCCCCCTACGAACTGAGTCATACGCCGCTTTTAAATCCACAAACACCGCATACACTCTCCCTTTGCATTCCAGCACTTCGGCCACCATTCTCGCCAGCGTGAAAATCTGCTCCCTCGTCCCTCTTCCCCTTCTGAACCCACCCTGGCAGCAGCCCCTTCTGCTCCAATTCCCTATCCATTCTATTTTTCACCATACAATCGAGAAGAGGGAGGAAGCCAGGCAGAAAATGGAGAGGGAAAATAACGTGGTGGTGTCGGGTATAGGAGGACGAACATATACATTGATGACAGTCTAACCGTAGAGGAGAGGGACTTACAAAGGAAAATTAGAGAAAGAGTTAGGGTTGGATATCGAAAACTGAACGGACGTCTGGTGGATCTGGCAGGGGGACTGCTTGTCAAAAAAGGAATGAAGGGGGAGAGGCCGACGAGGCGGGAGTATGAGTGGAGCAAGTGCAGGGTGGATTTTTGGAACGTTGCGGGGCTAAGGAAAAAAGTGCTAGCGGGAGTGTAAGGAAAGGAACTGGAGAAGTGGTTCATTTTAAAGGACATAGTGGGGCTACTGGAGACGTGGATGACAGAAGAGGAGTGGAGGCAGGTAGAAATCTGCATGCGACAGGGTGGGACTAGGTGATGCAAGATGCAACGAAAGAAGCGAGAATGGGGAGAGCCAAAAGAGGAATCTTGTTAGGAGTGAGGAAGTCAGTGGGACAATGGATCAGAGAGTCTTCAAGGGAAGCGGCGGGATTGGTAATAGGGAAGGTGGAAATGTATATAAGGTCGGTGTGGGTAGGGGCCGTGTACTGTAACAAAAACCGTTTAGAACTAACGGAGATACTGGATGGGCTCGCGACGGAGGCAGATGAATGGATCGTCGGGGGTGACTGGAATGTGAGGGTGGGGGAGCTGGAAGGAGGGATCGGAGAGGGCGGGGAATCAAGAGAAAGACGATCGCAGGATAAAGTGACCCACCAGGAGAGTAGAGAATGGATCCAATGGGTGAGAAAGTCGGTACATCCCACTGAATGGCTGTTGCGAAGGGGACTGGGAAGGGAAGAAAACTTTCTGTGGACACGGAGAGGGTTCGGTTTTGGACTATGTGGTGGTCCATGGTATCGGAAGAGAGGAGTTGGAGTGTTTCAAGGTAGAAAATATGGGGGGGTCGGACCATGTGCCGGTGAAGGTTGTCTTGAGAAGGACAAAAGGTTGGAAGAGGGTAGAGAAAAAGGGGCAGCAAGGGTTTGGATGGAGCGAAGTAGAAATTTCGGTGTATGAGAGAAACCTAATAGGCGTGAAGTGGGAGGAGGTACAGTCGATGCTCCAGTTGAAGAGAGTGATGGCGGCTGCGTTGGTGGTGAGGAAGAAGAGTGGATGCCAGAGGGAATGTTGGTTCGACGAGGAGTGTAAGTTAAATAAGACTAGGTGGCGGAGGGAAATGGTGAATTGGAGGTACGCCAGATGTGCAGTCGAAAGAGTTAATCAGGCGAAAAGGGAGTTCGAGAGTACGTGCGAGATAAAAAAATAGAGGAGTTGCAGAAAGTGGAAAAGAGGTTGAGGGAGTGTGTAGTGGAGAAACGGATGTGGGAGATCTTAAAGTGAATCAGGGCAAATTGAACATAGAGCTAGCAGAGTGGGAGAGGAGTTGTAAAATAAAGTTGATGGCGGGGTCTGAGGTGGAGCTGGGCAGTTCGAGTGCGAAACAAGTGGTACGAAGGGAGGCGTTTTCGCGGAAAGAGGTGGTGGTGGCCCTGGCACAGTTAAAACTAGGAAGGGCAGCGGGGGAAGATGGGCTGAAGGCAGAGGCTTTCAAAAAGCTACCGGAGGAAGGAAGGGAGAAGGTGCGACAGAGTATTAACAAGTTGTGGAGTGGAGAGGAGGAAGTGCCGGAAAAGTGTCATGTGGGGGTGGTGGTCCCGGTGCACAAAGGAGGAGAGGCCTCGGACGTAAATAACTATAGGGGATCACCATTATGAGTGCTGGTTATAAATTACAAATACCCTTATTTTATACCCTTATATAATATATTTAAAAAAAAAATTCAAACCACATTACCTTTTATGCTGTGCAGCCAAATTTAAAACTGGACTAACAGATTTCATGAGATCTGGAGCAGCAAATTTCAATTGAGTTTGCAGACTAGTTAACTCCGTATTAATATATGACCCAAACTCCTTTACATTGGTGGTTATCCTACGCCTATACACCTCATACTGCAAATTTGGCTCCTCTTTAGGATATACATATCCAAAATCTTGAATCTTATTAACAGTCCGATTTGCTTTAGTTAATCTCATTTTTAAATTCTCAATCACCTCCTTTTCATCAAGCTTCAGCCCCCTGTAAAACAATTATAATTATCATAGTAATAACAAATGTTTTACAGTATTAAAAATACAAAAGTTGGTACTCACCCTATATTCAGATTTTTCAATAGCTCATCATTCTGTTTCCTTAAAAGCTCTAATTCCATAAGGGTCCTGTATAAGCGATCTGCAGTCATAGTGTCTTGATTGGAAACAAGAGTTGTTGTCATCTGCAGTGCAGTGAAGAAGAAAACTATAAGCCAGACTGTGAAGAATATGAGGAAAGTCCTCTTCCAACCCAGTGCACTTATCTGACGAATAATTGGGTTCATTTTAGGAACATGATGAATACTGTATTAGGTTAAATGTACAGCACAACATCATTATTCACGACCGGTTATTTAAATTACACCATTTTTAGTTTTCAGGGCACATTTTGCTTTTATAAATTGTATGAACAGAAACAAACATGGGAGGAAACATTAATCAAAATGTGACACGACTGATTCATAGAGAACTAGACTCTCAAACTAATAAATAAATATAGGGTGTGTAAATTGATGAAAGAACTTCAGGTGGCGATGTTGGTCATCGAATTCGAAAATCTAAATACAAGAATATTGTAATGCTCCTGCGGTCGTGGATTTCGGCTCTTTCCCTGATGAGAAGGTCCCCATGTATTGTGGCCACGAGGACTTCGACTGCGTCGCTGAAGATTGTCCGGTAAGCCATGCAAATCCGGACAACGCTGGTGCGCAGCGTCCTCCGCAGTCGCTCCGAGTTGCGCCTGGTCCTGGTGGCGTCGACCTAGGCGAGTTGGGCCCGTGACACCAGCGCCAGCAGTCTACGTTTCCTCGCGGTCGGTCCGCCTATGTTTGGGAGGAGTCTTGAAAGGGCGGCCTCTGTCTTTGCAGTCTTAGCGGTGGCCGCAAGTACCTGGGCTGAGTGGTTGGTATATGTTGGATTCCAACACGGTGCCCAGGTACTTCATCTTGAGGTTTATCTTTAGCGTCTGCCCTAGCAGTGGTATGGTCATGGTGGCCTCGTGGACTGCCCTCCTAGTAGAGAGCAGGGAGACCTCTGTTTTCGCAACGGCGATGGTGAGGCGTTACTTGTCGTCCACTCGGCCACCCTTTCGACTCCTGCTTGTAGTATAATTTTTGTTGTATTCAGTTCTCGCCCCTCGTCACTGCGCAAACGCCACCAGCGTGCTGTACTCCGGCAGCTGCAGTCGCAGGACATCATATAAGGCGAAGTTCCGCAGGAGACAGATCCCTGGGGAACTCCCCTCCCCCCGTTACCCCGTACGTCGTGTGCCCTGGTGCCTTTATAGTAGATTTCTCGGCCGCTTAGGTAGTCCCTCACTATTCCCCGGAGGGAGGGTGGTATTCGCCTTCGGTTTAACGCACTGTTTATGACCCTCCAAGGCAGAGTGTTGAACGCATTAGCTACGCCTAGGGTGGCTATCAAACAGAGCGTTCGACATCTCCAGGTTCCGGTGTTTGCTACTTTCACTATTCCGTACCTTCCGTACCTTGGTGAAGGCATCCGGTGGCGTCGAGGGCCTCCTCCAGGCGGTCCGCAATCAGTCTCTCCAGTGTTTTGGCCAGGCCGCTGAGCAAGCATATGGGCTGGTACGAGGATGGGCTCTCCGGCGGTTTTGCCGGCTTTGGGACGAGTGTGAGCCTAACCGTCTGCGCGGGAAGACGCTGATCTTCATGCACTCGTTCGCCAGGTTCGATCGAGTCCAGGGTGGGGTGATTCCCTCGGCTGCCGTCTTTAGGAGCTCGTTTGGGAGCCCTTCCGGTCCCGGTGCTTCTTTTCCGGCAGCCTTTTCAGCGCTTAGAGGACCTCCCCCTCCTGCCAAGTCGTTGTGTGGTCTGGTACGTTTTCGTTGTTATGTTGTCTCCCCTCGTCTTGGTCGTCTGGGGGGTTTGGGTGATTGTTCGGGGAGAATAGCTCCCGGGTCACCGCATCCACTCTACCCTGGTCCGAAGCCTCAGCCCCGGCGGGCCGGCCCCCACCTTTTCCATGACCACTTTATAGGGCAGGCCCCATGGGTCTCCCTACAGAGCTCCTTCCAGCACAAAGTTTGACTGCGTTTAATGGCTTGTCGATATTCGATGTGCCGTGCCCGGTACTTGGCCCTTAGGGTTTCCGCTCGCCTTCGCCCTCTGCTCCCTACGTCTTGCTCTGTTTACTAGTGTGCGGCATTCCGCGACCTCCGGACACCACCAGTAGACCCGCCTCTTCCGTCCACTAGTGGTCTCCGACCAGGTGACGTGTCTCTCGCATGCGTTGATGATGCAGGTTGTCGTGTGTTCTGCTCTGGAGTCGATGGTCGTGTTCGTGCCTGTGTCTTGGTCCGGGTTGTTGATGCTGCGGCAGATCGCTTCGCCGTCCACCACGTCTATCCTCCACCTGCGCCTGGGGGTTATAAACGGTCCTGGAGCTGAGGTTGGAGCTGAGTGACGCTGGTACGACGGTGAACGAGATGTACCGGTGGTCGCTCAGGGGGTCCTACCCCAGGACTCGCCACCCGTGTACTCGCCCGGCTGCCTGTGTTGATGCCAACATCACATCAATGTGGGACGCCGAGTGGCTCCTGGTGAACGTCGGCGCCCCGCCGACGTTGCAGTCAGCCAGGTAGCTCCAGTACCGCCTCTCCTCTTGCGTCTGTGGCGCCCTCTCCACTCTCCCCATGCTGTGGTTTTGGTGTTTAAATCTCCCGCGATGATCAGAGTCTCTCCAATGCCTCTGGCCGTTGTCTCTAGTCGATCTAGCCACTGTCTTGCGTGCTCGCTGCCGGTAGTTCGGTGACAGGTAGCACGCTATAACCGACAGGCCTGGGAGGCTGTTCCAGGCAATGCCCCTCGCAGGTGTTCCGACGGCGGTCGCGAACCCATGGAGGCTGCCAAGTAGCTTGATGGCTACGTCCCCCATGGGTCCATCGGTTATCCTCGAGGGGTGCAGCCTCTTGTGGTTGGGCTCTGAGGCAACTATTACCTGGGCCCCCATCCTGTTTGCAAGCAGGAGTTGGTGGGTAGCCCTGCCTCGCCGACGTTGGCTTGCAGGATAGTTGTGTCTATGATCGGGTTGTCTGGGTCGGAGATACACCTCGTGGGCCCCGTCTGCGCCGACGCGAAGCTTCACTTGTATTAGTTGGTTAGCTCCTTTTTCTATGATGACAGCCTCCACCTCTGCCTGGGTCGTGAGTACGTCAAGTCCCTTGATGTGTAGGGTCGTATTAGGCCTCTTGACCCTTGCTTAGGCACCGTCGGCCTTCTCGGTTATGGTCCGGCAAAGTTGGTTCTGGGGGTTCTGGGGGGCGTTGTTGTTGCGGTCCTCGGGCTGCGGCCTTAGTGTGTGTTGGGGGGGCTCTTGGGCGTTGGGTTGATCTTTCATGAACACCCGTAGGTCGGCCCCGGCTAGTTGTATTTCTAAGAGTTTGCGGGCGATCGTGGTAGTATCCGCTTTACCCCATTCGGCTCTGGCTGCCCTGTGTCCTGCTGCTAGCAGGAATCTGCGGACTATGGCCCGCCCCAGTAGCTCGGTCACTTTTCTGCCTTGTCTGCCTGAGGCGTTGATGGAGCGGCATTCCTCATCCACTAGCCGAATTAGTGGGACGGGGATGGTCGCATGTCTTGTTGATTGAGCAGTATGGTGGATTCATAGGTGGGCTCGGGTCACTCTTCTTCTATGACTCTCTTCGCTTGGTCATTGTTCTCAATGAGCCGGTTTATTTCCCCTCTTAGACGCATTGTTCTGTCTTCTTCCGTTTCCCTTGGTTTCTGGGACTGTGGGTCGCGTTTAGTTAATTGTTCACGTATAACCGCGATTATGTCTTTTGCTCGTAGCTTGTCCTCCCTAAGAGTTGCAATCTGTTCCCTGAGGTCGGAAGTTGAGTCTCGGTCCGGTGAGCCGTTGGGACTCGTATGGTGGTCGATGTTAATTAGCATCGTGTTCCTCCCAGATCCGTTGATAGATCTCTCGGGGCTGGCGTCCACTTTGGCTTCGCTTCGAGCTGCCTTACAATGGCCACGGATGTGTCCTTCTTGGCCCGTCTTTTGTTTGGGCCTGTCCTCTGATTAGCTACTGGGGTGTGCCAGCTTTCTGGAGGTGATGTGGCCTTTCGTTTCCCGGTGTCCTCCTCCACTTTCTCTGGTTGTTCTATCAGCCGTTCGCTGTATGGTTGCTTGGGGGACTTGGTCGATCTCCGTCCGTCCGGGCTTTCGGCAGCGGCCGTGTGGGGTATGGCTTGGTCTGTCGTGCCATCCCGTGTCGGGGATTGGTTTTGGTGGTCGTCGGATGACGGTTGGGGGGCACCCACTCCGACGCCCTGGGGTATCCCTCCCCTGAGCGGAAAACTCTAAATCTATGTTGTTGTCATATTGTATTTTGTTGGTTACCGTTAGCTCGCCGAGTCATCATTGTATGGCAGTCCTGGACATCACGAGACTTCACTTAGCCATCCACGAGCGCATGGTAGTGTTGCGTCCCGGCGTCCCGATCCAGTCGTGGTCACCGTCCCGGCTGGACTCGTCGGGGTGGGGATCAGTTTTTTTTGTATAGAGAAGTAAAATCGGTTTGACCCCTAGCTCTCGAGAGGCTCTAATAGCGTTGGGGTCACAAAATAGCCAAGAGAGGCTGAAGAGGTTGGCCAAGAGAGGCCGATAGATCAAATGTGTGAAATTACTCCACCGCGCTAGGAATTGCAGTGGGCTGCAAAGGTTTAAGACAGCAGGCTCGACCCTAGCCCTCGATCCCTAATAGCATCGGGGTCAGGACGAAGCCGAGAGTAGCTGAAGAGGTTGTTCCTAGTTTGTTGCTGGTGACTTTCTGTTGGTTTAGCAAGCGTGGATGTGTTTAATAATAACACACCGAGTAACAACTCGCACACAATATTGATATTTAACACGCAATGGCGGCCGATGAGGTTTTGCCGCTGCAACTGGGCCATTTATTATTACCGTACGTCAGTACCTCCTAAGTTTAAGTGTGAAGTTCTATCCATGTGGGGCATGACGCTCCCTATTTTAATTGTAAAGGCCACTGCTTTTTATTGTTGACCCACGTGGCATGTGTCCGCTGAGGTCGAAGGCTTTAGCAATTTCCGTAAACTCGTTATTGTAAGTATTGTGTGGCTTAACTGGTCAGCCCTTAGCATACCAACTTGATGTATTTTTTCCTCTCAGTGCTGTCACCAATCCACTGACCTGGACAGCCTGGTGTGAAGGAGTTCTTGTTGTTCTTGTTTTTGTTGTTGTTGTTGATGGCTGTGTTGTATTTTGTTTAGTTTTCTTGTTTTTCTTGATTCTGAATTAAGAGGTCTTTTAATTGTTGTTTAAATGATAGGCGGTCCGCAATTGTTATCCCGCCCAAGAGGTCAATGGGTCGGCAAGCGGTAGGGTTGATCGCTGTCTTCCCTGAATTAGGTAACTTCACCAGTCGTGCTGTCTTCTATTGTCCCGGGAGGACGCCTTCGTCCATGCGCCTGTTGGCTACATCTTTGGTGCTTCCCGCGACAGTCGGTCCATCTGCCTTAATGAGTTCGTTGGGTATCTGGCGCCTTGTTTCTTGGTAGTCTGGTGATTGCATCCAGCACCTCTTCCCCTCCTCCCATATTGTTGTCGTTTCAGCTTAGGTATCTTGCTCTTCGTTGTAGTCGTCTGAGTGTGTGCTGTTACCAGGCCGGAATAGAGCTATAGAGAGACTACAGCCCTCAGCCCACCACGCACTGTGGATTCCGGTCCAGGGGGGCTTATTCATTACGATCTTATACGGTAGGCCCATAGGCCGTTGTCTTTCTTCTCTTCAATTCTAAACAATCTTCATTCTAAAATTAATTTTCGTTGTTGTCTTATATTATTTTTACCATCGTAGATGCTTTGAAGTTGAGGTTAATTCTTCTAGATTGGCTCTCTACGTATCTACACTTGTTACTATCCATGATTTTTATGTTCTTCGCACTTGGTTAAGCGCGTGCTTTGTTTATAACAATAGGTCAGCATACAATTAAGAAATTAATAAAAAAATACAATCGTCACTGTATAATAAAATAAATATGTTAACAATACTATTATACAAAATACTTTTAATTGGATATGTAGATTATAATAACTAGTGCTCTATATTACAAGGAAATATTGCTTTATACGATTTTACATATAGCGTCACAAAATAAAACTGTTATAGCTTAGGCATAAACATATGTGTGTTGTACCTCAGAACTTATTTAATTTTCTTAATATAGGCCTTGTAGTAGAATTTGCTGAACAGCACGAACATGTAGAGGTTCTGCGTTACTGCCAATAATGATACGAAATAGCTGAATTTGCAGTCCCTGCGTATCATAGGCTGGACGTAAAGGAATGAACAAACCACAAATTGGACCTAAAAAACACAAATAGGAGGGTAATATATAAAGCACTTTAAATTATACATATAAGTGCAATCTATCATAATCTAATTCTAAATTTTTATATACTGGATAGATCTGGATAGTTGATAGTTGCTAGTTAGATGTTTATATACTAATACAAACTCTATAAAGCAATTCAAAGCCAGGCTACTTGCTCTCTAGAGAGAAAGTTTAGCGCCATCTGGCGGCAACAACAACATACTCATGCCATCAGGATCACCAAAAAACATTTATATATGTTATAAGATTAGGTTTGCGCTGATATCACAAACACGCCATTGGAGTAGTATTCGAAGGGCACCGAAGTTTGAAGGTACATATGAGGAGCTGTCTGTGTCTACTTGCCGGTGTAGCCCAATGATCTGTAATAGCACCATACATACCTAAGGGCACCACACGGTGATTCATATGGCATGAGTATGTTAAATGATAAATATGGGTAAGCGTCATTCCCTTTTGGGGAATCTGTAGCCCCCATAGGGCGCGTCCCCAGGTGGCGAATAGAGGAATGCCCGGTAGATATGCCGGGTAGGAGGTAGATATGCCTCCCGCGGACCAGCAGATCTGGTAATGGGCACCAGTTTTACCAGTACCGTGCAGAAGACTACTGAAAAATTATTTCTTTAAAGGCACTTGTTTCGGAAAGCTATGGGCGCAGCTGTAAGCCAGCATAATCGGCTACAGTGCAATCATGACGAGAAACCAAATAGAGCTGGCTCCTAGTCCGTGGCAGACCTTAAATGGTCAAATGAAAATGAACTTAACAAAAACAAAGATTATGAGTACGCAGAACACCAACGTCACTATCGAAGATCAGGCCATAGAAAAGGTGAACGAATACATATATTTGGGACATAAGATCATGTTAGGCAAAGACAACCAAAAATAAAAAATAAAAAATAAAAAACCTCCTGACGAGACGAGTCCAGCCGGGACGGTGACCAGCCACTACACAGCCGGGTCGGGACGCCGGGTGCAACACTATCGTGCGCCGTGGATGGCTTGCCGATCCCGGTGGGCCGCCAAGAAAAGGAGAAGACAGCGCCAGACCCAGACCAGGAGTTGTAACAAACTGAAGCAGGAACACGAGTCGGCCCTAGTGTACGAAGAGAAGGAAAACTCTCTAAAACCAAGCACATAATATGACATGAACAAGGAAATAGAAAGGATCCATACCGAACAGGGGAGGGACACCCCCAGTTCCGGTGGTCATGCATTCCGTGGTGGGATGCACACCACCATCATCCAGCGACCGCCATGATCCTCCAGCCAGCCGGATGGGGGGCCTACAAGAAGCGACCGGCAACACTGACATGGGAAACGACGAGATCTTCATAACCCCGTCGTCACCAAGCAAGAAGAAGGCCACGGAGAAGACGGAGACAAGGCCGAGAAGGAACAGTAAGGAATCTTTAAAATACTGGCTAAGGGCCAACAACCCGGACAGCTCAGACTCGGAGGAAGGAAACAAAGCTCAAACCACCAAGAGGAAAGCCTCCTCGCCACCGGAAGGAGGGAACGGGAAGGCTGAACAGGGGCAAGAAAAAAGCAGTCTAATTACCAACTGACTAGCAGTGAGAACGAGGACGAGTACCAATTGGCCGTCACACAGTTGGCGGGACTAAGGTTGACTTACACGGCAGTAACCACACGAAACATCTCCAAGGACGCGGAAGTGGACGCGGCAATACACCGAGAGGAATATGAGCGGGCCTTCGGATAAATCTGGAACCCCGCTCAAATTCCCCAAGAATAATAAGGCGGAACTAAGGCGGCAGCTTGAAGATCTGAGGGCTGAAAAGCGAAATGGAACAAGGAAATGGAGAAAATGAGAGCAGAAATTAAGGAGATGCAGGCACGGTTGGACCAAATAACTAGCCAAGCAACCCAACCAGTCCCCACGTTAGAGAAGAAAGAACCACCGGAAGAAGCAATAGCCAGAATAAGGAGCACCTTTAGCAGGTACCGCAAATACAACGCGGTGGTTGCGACACTAGATGAGAACTGGCCCGAGGGCACCTTCCTAAACGTGAAAGTGACGGGCAGGGAGACCACAAAATGGCCACCATGCATAGAGGTGGTCAAACACATCGACACACAATACAGAGCTGCGACAAGTGGCCGGAAAAAGAAAACCGGCAGACTGATACAGGAACTCGCAAGTCTAAATTTAAAGGTGGGGGACGTAGCCACAATAGCCCACACCACAGAAGTGCATCCTAACGAAGGCCCAACGGAAAAAACGGAGAGGTTCACCCACTATATTGTGTGTGATACCACCAACGAGCTTAGTCTAAAGGAGAGCACCTACCGGGACATTCAGAAAATAAGATCAATCGCAGAGGCGAATGAAACAGCGGAGCTGTCAATCGAGAACCCGAGGCTGCAAGCACACGTTTTGAGGAAGATGGCCGAGTTTGTCCTAGTAGGTTCAAGAGTTTAAACGATAGTATGGGATCTTGAAGAACACCACACACCGAGTAGTCCCAAAGGAACAGCCACAGAGGCAAAACCTAAAGCAAGGAAGGAAGAGACAATCCTGATAAAGCCGGCAGAAGGACAAAGTTACGCAGACCTAGTTCGGCGGATCAGGGACATCACCAGCGGGGACAACAAGATCGTCCGACTAGAAAGAACATACAATGGTAACATCAAGATCAGGATGAGAGGCAGTGGCGCCAAAGTGGATGATCTGTGCGACGCCATCAAGGCACGGGAACCGACCACCGAGGCCAGAGTCAGGAGGTCCGGCGTAACCTTGCACATAAGGGGGCTGGACCTCCTGACCACGAAAACTGAGGTCGAGACGGCCATCCAGAAGGCAACAAATTGCGGAGAGGAGTACTGGATAGACGAGCCGAGACCGGCTTGAAATGGGACAATCAACATAACGGTTATAACAACCGAGAGAGGTGCCAACGAACTCGAAAGAACGAGAATAAAAGTCGGCATGGTACAAAGCAGAGCCACCAGCCAAGAAGAGGTACCGCAGGGCTGCAGCCGCTGCTGGCTGGACGGCCACCGGGCCCGCGAGTGCAGCGGGGAAGACCGACGCAACCTGTGCCTGAGATGTGGCGAAGAAGGCCACCAGGCCAGGCAATGCAGGAAGCCAACCGCCTACTGCGCGATCTACAAAGCAGAAGGCCATGCAGCAGGGGGTCCCCGATGCCCGATCAAAAGAAGAGCCAGAGATGAGGCCAGGCACAAGACCAGAGCCGATGGCGGAGGGGGGCAAGTCCCCGCAACTTAGGAGCCAAAAAAGGGATTACATAAGAGAACTAGGGTGGGTAAAAGGTAAAATGACAACCCCGAACACCCCGGGATCCCAACCCTAGGCCCAGGCAGCGCGTGGAGCGCTTAGGAGTGCATCGAAGGCGGACAAGCCTCCACCGTGGGACGTGAGAAGGTTTAGTCGGTAGGCACCCCATCAGAATGTCGGGGTGAATCCGACACTGCCAATGCTCTCTAATTAGAGCATGGGCGTCTTTAGAAGATTCCTCCTCACGAGGAAAAAAAAAAGTTAAAGACAACCAGACCGCAGAAATTTCAAGACGATTACAACATGTTTGGGCTGCGTTTGGCAAATTGGGCTACATACTAAAAAAACAGAGAAATTTCCAATGGTTTAAAGCGGCGGGTGTATGGAAAATGAATCCTCCCGGTAACAACATATGGTTTCGAAACCATGGCATACACCGTAAAAAGTGTAAACCGATTACGCACTACGCAACGAGTGATGGAACGTGCCATGTTAGGCGTAAGCTTGAGAGACAGAATTCGGAACGAAGAGATTCGCAGAAGATCAGGCGTAACAGATATCATGGCGTGAATTACAAAACTCAAGTGGAGCTGGACAGGGCCCTTTGCCAGATAAGAATACTGTCGATGGACACATCGTATAACGTCATGGCGACCAAGGGAAACAAAACGAGGAATCGGATGACCTCAATGGAGATGGTTGGACGACGTTAAAGAGGTAACAGGACGTGCCTGGTACCATCTAGCCTAAGACAAAACATCGTGGAAAAATCTAAAGGAGGAATACGTTAAGAAGAGGACAAAAATGGGCTGAAGAAGAAGAAGATGAAGAATCTATTTCGACTAGAAAAGTCATAAAACTTGGAGACAAGAGATTTTTTTCGCGAAAACTTAACTTAACTTAACTTCCTTATACTGATGGTACCTTGAGGCCGACTTATGGGGATACTGAGGCTGTCACAGTAACAACGTCCGCTGAACTGGCGAAGCAAATCGCCGACGCGAGGGTGGTACGAGTGGGACTGGTCCACTGCCGGTTCACGAAACGGGAAATGACCACGAAGTGTCATCGGTGCTGAGAGTCAGACCACTGGAAGGCCAAGTGTAGAGGGCCGGACCGGTCTAAGGACTGCCAGCGATGTGGGGAGACGGGGCATTTCGCGAGCAGGTGCGGAGCTGAGTCTCCGTACTGCATCTTCTGCAAATAAATGGGCCACAGCTAAAAGCAATGCAACCTTTAAATATATACACCAATGTGGGTTAACCCCCATAGTAGTAGTGCTGGAAATATTCCATCTAGTCCTGGGGAGATGAAAAGCTTGATATGGCCCATTCTATTTTAGTTATACTTATCATTTGGTCAGCTAGCAGCCAATCTTCCTCATCAGGTAGATGAGGATCAGTTGCCAAGTTGAGACCTCCAGGTTGATTGCCAGGAAAGTGGGTCTCTAGGAGTACCTCGATAGTTTGGTAGGGTGTTACCGTGAAGGTGCCATCCTCCTGTTTTAGCGAGTTACGTTGTTGTACAGGGTCTTTTGAGATTACTCTCTTCAGACGAGCAGCTGCCCCCCATCTCGAAAAGTACACAATTGTCGGTGGGGACTTTAATGCAAAGTCCCACGAGTGGTGGTCACCGACAACCAACAGGAGAGGGTTGGCATTAGAGGAATGGATGACCATGAATACCATGGTGATTCACAACCAGGAGAACACCCCAACATTCCGAAGAGGCGACTACACTGCGATGTTGGATCTGACTCTGTCCACCGAGGGCATTGCAAGCAGGGTGAATGAGTGGCAGGTACTGGAGACCGAAAGCCATAGCGACCACCAGTACCTACCATATGCTATAATGCCTAGGGAACAGAACGAACGCCCGGAGGGGGCAAGAAGCCGAAGGAGCAAGACATTTGACGCGTCGCGCCTCTATAAAAACCGGCTAATAGAGAAAATGAGTAGCGAACTGGCACGGGGCACAATGTCTACCGCAGAGCTGGCAGACATAGTTCAGCTAGCATGTCATGCCAGCATGCCGTGCAAGGACGGGGGAAGCAGCAGGAGGAAGGGGGTATATTGGTGGTCAGAGGAGATCGCCACGTTAAGGCGCGACTGACTGGCGGCCAGGCGCCGAGCCACGAGGGAGAGCAGAGCTTTGGGCGGAGTACCGCGGGGCCAAGAAAGCTCTGAAGACGGCCATACAGGGGTCCAAGAGCAGGAAGTAGACAGAACTCCTTGAGTCCGTCGAAGGAGACGTCTGGGGCCAGGGATATAACATCGTCATGAGGCGCCTCAAAGCTTGGCCCCCCCTACCAACAATTGAGCCGGATATGGCGGAGGAAGTGGTAGACACGCTGTTCCCCAAAGCGGCGATACCATTACGGGCGCAGGCGCTACAGTCGCAGGCAGATGAGCCAGAGGACCTGGACACTACGGAACCTTTCTCGGCCGATGAGGTCGAGCGAGCTAGTAGCAGAATGACTTCTAACAAAGCACCAGGACCGGACGGCGTACCTCCTGAGGTGATAAAGGTAATCGCGGCTGAATTTGCATCCGAGGTGGCAGTCATCTACAGCCAAGCCCTACAAAAAGGCACCTTCCCAGAGATCTGAAAGGGGGCTTGCCTGGTGCTTCTGCCGAAAGCAGGGAAACCGTTGACATCCCCGTCCTCATACTTGGATAGATAAATGAAAAATCCTAAGAGACCTTTTTGTAGAACATTTCACAAATTGCCTACGAGAATTTCTGTACGTTCAATGAGTGACGAGCTATAATTTTTTTTCGTTTGTGACTGACATAAAATGAAAAACTATCATCTTGCTAATTTTCTAGAGGTGCCTGGAACCAATTTTTCAGTATTGGAACTGAAAAAAAAATAATGCTGCTTACTTTCAATCACTTCTCATTCTCCCATTCCTCACGCTTGAGCTCCATACAACTTAACAGGCTTTACACAAATATCCCACACATTACGCGGTAAGTACATACTTCCCTTCCACCAAGAGTCCTACTTGTACAACGCCGATATCCATGACAACCGCGCCGTGACCATAGAGCCGATGACATACTTGAAATATTCAACCTTCTCTATCATCCTGCTCTTCCACTACAATTCCTCCAAGTTCGCTGGGGAAACTCCTCGAGTATCTAATCTTGGGGAGGTTAACCAGCATGGTGGAGCGACCGGGTGGACTGTCAGAACGCCAGTACGGCTTTAGACCAGGAAGATCCACGATTGACGCGGTGGAAAGGGTGCTCCAAATAGCCAGGGAGGCAGGGGAGGGCCCACGGAGATCGAAGCAGCTCACGGCACTAATAACAAAAGACGTGCGTAATATCCTCGATGGATGCCGAAACATGGGGATCGGCGGTATGCTACTAAAGATGATCCGTAGCTACCTGGAGGGGAGGACAGTACAGCTTACCACCGGGATGACCAACATCACCAAAACACTTACGTGCGGAGTTCCACAGGGATCGGCGCTGGGACCAACACTGTGGAACATCATGTACGACGGCGTACTGAACCTTACTCTACCGGAGGGGGCCACGATTATCGGCTACGCCGACGATCTGGCACTGGTGGTCGCGGCAAAGGATGTGCCGGAGATCCAGACTCGAGTGAACGAGAGCCTAGCACGGGTCAGCGAATGGCTAGCAGGGAGTAGACTCAGCAAGGCCGCGGAAAAGACGGAGGCGGTCCTGCTGGTAGGTAGAAGGCGAATTGGACAGGCCTCCTTCATGGTCCAGGGAAAGACGGTCACTCCCAAAGAGTCCATCAAGTACCTAGGCATCAGAATTGACCGTGGAATGGACTTCGCCGCGCACGTGGCAGAGGCGGCCGGAAGGGCAAGCCAGGTCACAACGGCTCTTGGCCGTCTAATGCCGAACATTCCAGGGCCGCGGGAGAAGAAGCGAAGGATGCTGGCGCGAGTAGCCGACAGCATCATGCTATATGGAGCCCCAGTCTGGGCCCATAAGATGACTGTAGAGAGGACGAAGAATTTTATGGGAGCGGCCCAAAGACGAGCGGCCCTCAGAGTGGCAAGTGCCTACAGAACCACGTCCATGGAGGCAGTGCTCGTGGTGGCCAGTAGCATCCCCATCGAGCTCCAGGCAAGGGAGCGAGCGAAACTGCACGGAAGGAACAGGGAGTTGACAGCCACTAACAGGACAGAGGAAAGAACTGAAACCCGAAGGCTATGGCAGGAGCAGTGGGAAGGCATTAGCGAGCGAGCTGCGTGGACCCGGAGGTTAATCCCGGACGTCGAGGCCTGGACAAGCAGAAAGCACGGCGAGGTCAACTCCCACCTCACCCAGGTCCTCACAGGACACGGCTGCTTCCGGGCATACCTCCACCGTATGAACCGGGCAGTGACGGACATGTGCAGTTATTGCGGAGACCGCAGAGATAACGTGGAGCATACCATCTTTGCATGCCAGCGATGGGAGGGCCAACGGTCGGCTCTGAGCCTGCGGATAGGGACCGAGATAACACCATGACACTATGGTGCCACTGATGCTGGAGGATGATGGTAAATGGGAAGCCATCACCCACTGCATCCGGGAAATTATAAACCGTAAGGTAGAAGAGGCGAGATAGGACGGAGATCTACCCAGGCCTGAAGTAATGCGCGAGCGGTCCCGGGCCTGGCGGTGGAAAGAGGTGGGGGTTTAGATGGTAGGTCGACTCAAGAGAGTCGGAATCCAGCACATCCCGGGGGAGAATGCCAACAAGCCCCCACGGGCGTCTATGAAGATTCCCCCCCTCATGCAAAAAAAAAACTTCCTTATACTGTATTCGGAAAGTAATAATAATATAAAAATAAGTTTCTAAAATTGAAAGGACATAAATTGATTGGTTTTATTACTGTATTTGTTATCATTTGTAAGTAGCTATCAACCTTCGAATCCTTCTGCTGTCTTTTAGTGTATATGTTGTGCTTTGTTCCCGAGTTTTCTAAACTGTCGTTAATTTTATCCCAAGGACTTTTTATTTTTTGTTCCATTAAACTATTATTCTAAAAAGTTCTTACCAGTTGTACCTGTGTGATATATTTCTTCCACCAGAGACTCTTCTTGTATTTCTGGTTATAATTAGAAATAAAGTAGTACGAGTACATGACGACATGCACGGCACTGTTGATATACGCCATGTAACACGAGTGTCCTCCGGCGTGATGCTTGAATACAAACCATGTGATTATTGTCATACCAGTGTGGTGGTACACGTGCAAGAATGTAACTTGGTTCATCTTCTTGCGTAGAACAAAAAATACCTAGAAAGTAATTATATTAAAATATTAAGTTGGGAGTTTATATTTTGTGAGCACAAATGCTACAAAATAAGAATAATTTCTATTGATTTATGTATGTAGTTACTTATTTCATGTCAACTTAAACCTACTTAAAGAAGGGTTTATGGTAGCAGGAAATAAGATATAATAAGGAAGAAATCATTAAAAAATAAACGATTCTGCTCAAAATATATCTAACTATAATTAACTGGCGAGTATTAGGTACATCAAACTAAATACTTGACTCGAATATTTCCAAACTTTTTAGTTAACGTACGTCACAAAAATAAACTATCTTAATTCTTGATTGGCAACCCTAATAATTCACAATAATATTTAAAGCAAAACTTATTTTTTGATTAAATAAATATCCAATGGTTTTCTATTAAAATGTTCGTATTCTTTCTCTGTCTAACCCACCTATCGTCATCTTACTCTTAAGAGTGACTGCCCAATATTGTGAATAAAATTGTGGCACAGAATGTCTTTGTTGCAATTTAATAGCTAATTATAATTGGTAATTTAGTACCAATAAGGAACAATTGGAAAACATAATTAAAATATCTAACATACCGTGTCCAAAAGATCGACGAGTTTCAGGATGAAGTAGGCATATCCAAGTCGTACTAATAATGTGTCTGATGACGAAAAGTCAATCTCTGAACAGCGCCAGTCCAGTAATATCATTCCTGGGGACGCCTACAAGAAATATTCCATAAATAGATTTTCACCTGGGATAAATCGGCTTATATAGCAATTTCACTGAAAAATGCCAATTTCATAAAAAGACACCAATTTCTTAATATTTAGAACAACACCTTTAAACAGGGTTGCTTAAGAAGTCTTGGAAATTATTATGAAAAAGTACCACGAGCGAACGTTTTTTAGCTATAGAAGATACCTTTCCAATATCGCGGGTAATTGAACGATTGGTTGGCACTAAATCACTGAAGAGTATCAATCTTTGTTGTTTACAAAAGAATCCTTGCTTTAGGCACTAGATTCTACCGTCCATTCTTGTGTCTATATCTCACTCCGAATCATCGCACTGCAAGGCATGATTGCTGCAGAGAATAACTACACTAGATTCACGAATGGAATAAAATTATCTTAAGTGATATGTCACGTTTCTTTTTGTGGCACATGATGGTCGCAGTTATAACGCCCTTATTCAGGGAGTTATTGTTTGAGTGACAGTAGCAGATGGTTGCCGATCTCCTCTAGTTTATGTAAAGAGAAGTATAAACTTGATTCGATACACTGAAAACATTTTTAGCCAGTTTAAAAATACTTGCTATTCTGATTTTTGAAAGAGCTCTTAAATGTAATAGATGTATTACATTCAAGGGCTCGATATGTCGATATATAACTAACAATCTTACCATTATAACAAGTATAAGACATGTAAACACTTGAAAGGCATTGTAGACTTGAATTAAGTGGTCCAACTTGTAAGGTTTTCGGTGCTTCATGAACGCAGGCCCGATCTTCTGCACGAATAACTGGTAGGTGATTAAGATGAACAGCAGTGGTATGGGGGAGGATATCAATGGATATGATACAACTCGAGGATCTAAAAAAATATTATATAGATGGATCAGTGTAACCCTGTTAAGAAACAAATGTTCTTTCTGAGTAATAATGAATACAAAATTATACATCACATCACTTTACAGAGCTTGTTTTAACACTCATTGCTTTACTTGTTGTAAATATTAATATTACATACAAAAATATATACATATACAATACAAAACACAATTAATATACAAAAAAAAAATATTGTATTATTGTTTTGCAAATGATATAAGATAATAATACTAAGACAACAATTCAAAAATAAAACCTTTTACTTCCTAAGATGGGTTACATGTGAGCTTACATGAAATAAGAAATAAGACAGGATAAATCAGTAAACATATTTCTTATTGTGCACCATTTATGTTAAGAATGTACAATTGTCCTTTATTATTTTTATCACAATAATACTACATTAATATTAGTTCTTTCGCTACCGTACAAAATGTAACATAAATTATGACAATTTATATCTAATACATGGACAAAATGAATATGTACTTTCGTTTACAATCTTAAATATAAAACTATTAATCTTAATTCTGCTTACAATAACTAAAATATAAATGTTCACCGACATCTGATATGTAAACCGAACTCGCTGCTGTTAGTGGACAGCGGGTACGGGTACCTACCCCTAACTGCACGGGCCGGGTATAATGATACCCACACTAAATAGTGTCTCCAAGCTAAAGGAGGTACAGCCTATGCCCACAGCTGCATGGCCAAGAGAAAGCATTGCTATATTATTGAAGGAAGTGATGTACCTCAGTTTCACTAGCCTTCTCCTGGTACTGCGGGGCTCTGTCAGAAGTGACCGGATTTTTCTCTAGTTACTCGTGGGACTCGATAACGATAATGTGGCTGCTGGGGGGAGAAGTGGTGAGTTCTGGACGAAGAAACACTAAGCGATCACCAGCATATAACATATAATGTATATATGTAGCAGAGTGGCGATCCAGTCACCACACTAAGACGACCAACAGAGGAGGTGGACAATCACAAACATGGATGTCAAGGGTAATGTTGTGGCACTCGCCCAAATACACAACCAATGACCCAAACAGGCTGGTAGAAGAGCTGAATAATCAGTTGCAAGAGGCATGTGAAACCGCGATACCGCGAAAGAACACAAGCACTCAAAAAAGAGCCAGCTATCGGTAGAACGAAGAAGTAGCTGAAGCAAGTCGAGAGGTCAACCGGGCGAGAAGAGCGGAGCTAAGTGCAAGAACCGCTGGGGCCGAAACCGAAACACTCCACAAGCATTACAAACTACGGCGGAAGGAGTTCAGGCAGGACATAGAGAACAGACAAAAGGCACCAGCTTTGTAGGGAGATCGAGTACGACTATAAGGATTTCCCCTACAAGCTGTTAATGAAAAAGATCGCAGCTCGTCCGCCTGTCCCTGAGAGTACGGTACCCGGAGGAATGAAGAAGGTGGTGGCAGCCCGCTTTCCACGTAGCCACACGAGGACATGGAGCCCGAGGACCAAGCTTATACAGAACAGCCTCAGTCGGAATGGAGTAGGAGGACGTACTGGCCACCATCATTAAGCTACCCATCAGGAAGGCACCCGGCCCCGATGGACTACTACCCAAGATAGCAAGACAAAAACTGGCGGCAAAACTAATCAAGATCGCAAACATATGCCTTGAAACGGGACCGATCCCAACAAGATGGAAGACGGCCAAGCTGGTTCTGCTGCCTAATCCCGGTAAACCAGCAGAGGACCCCAACTGCTATCGCCCGATTTGCCTACTCGACAGCACTGCAAAGACATTAGAAAGGCTAATTGTTCTGCAATGGTGCTCACAGATGCCTTAGAAGCGGCCGAAGGACTCAACAGGAGACAATTTGGATTAGTTAAGGGGAAATCGACAATGAACACCATCCTCGGCGTCCGGAGGATGTTGGATGAGGCCAACTAAGGAACATGAAAAACTAGGCAGCACTGCATGATATCATCATAGAAATTGCGAATGCATTTAACACGCTACCATGGCTGACCATCATGCACTGAGAAGGAAGGGCATCCAAAAAGCACTAACCAGGGTCATCGCAAGATACCTCAGCGACCGAGAGGTAACTTACATGAACGGAGGACAAATTCACTACGAGGTGACAAGCGGGGTAACATAGGGAACGGTCCTCGGACCGCTTCTGTGGAACGGCTCGTATGACGACGTGCTGAGATCCGACTGCAAGACGACGTAATAGCACTGGCGTTCGCGAACGACATGGCTCTGGTCGTCCGCGAGCGGGACAGTCAGAAAACCCAAGGAGGTAACGGAAACGATGGCAGACTGGATGGCTAGCATAGGACTCAAAATCGCTGCAGCCAAAATGGAAGTCGCCCTGCTATCTTCGAAGAGAGCAGGTGATCAGTCTACCACCGAGGTCGAAATGTGGGAAAACCTTCCAAATAAAGATCCAAGTTAAGTACCTTAGCACGGTAATCGAGAGAAACAGCCACCACACAGCTCAATTACTTAAGGCAGCCCAGAAAGCGGCACGCACAGAGGCGGCACTGGTGAGAGTGAAAAGAAGCGACTACTGGCAACCGTATCGAGGACACAGCTACTATATGCATAAGTGGGTTCAGTAAAAGAACCCTGGATTGTTAAAAACAGGGTATGCGGATTCGGCAACAATAACAGCAACCTGCTTTACAGTGCTGCTGGAAACAAACCTAGGACATGCATCTTAACATCTTCTAAAGTTACAGGTACACTCCTACGCCAATTCAGCTCTGCAGACCTCACAGTTGTGAGACTGAAAAGAGACGATGACGCAAAGATCTACGTAGCCTCTGCGTATCTACCGTACGACGCAGCTCAACCACCTCCCAGCCCAGAACTGGTAAACTTGGTGGAACACTGTGAAAAACTAAAGATTGACCTCATCATCGGATGTGATGCCAATGCTCACCATGTGGTGTGGGGCAGCAGCAACATCAACAACAGAGGAAAGGCTCTAATTGAGTACTTAACCAGTACAAAAATAGAGATATTAAACAGAGGGTGCGAACCAACGTTCGTAACACAAAAACGAGCTTAGGTGATAGACATCAGTCTGACACTGGGCAATATCTCAAGCAAAACAAAAAACTGGCACGTATCAAGTCAGGTATCCATGTCTGATCACCGACTGATACGCTACGACCTAGATTTCCTACCACGTGAACTACCGTCCTACAGAAATCCACAAAAAAACTAATAAACAACTATTTTGCAGATACCTATCGGATAGGATGGAATATCAAGCAGTAGACAAAATTCCAGAATCAGTGGACGAGTTGGAGGCCTGTGTGAAACACCTCCAAAAATCACTGATTTCATCATATGAGGACTCCTGTCCCATAAGAAAGGCGGGCTTGAGAGCCTCTGCACCTCCTTGGTGGAGTGCAGAGCAACTGTCTCCGATCTAAGGCCAGAAAAACTTTCAACAAGGCCAAACATAAAAATGATATAGTTCTATGGGAAGCTTTTAGGGAAGCCCGTAGACAATTCAAAAGTGAAGTCAGGAAGCGACAAAGTAATACATGGAGAGCCTACTGCAATGGCATTGAATCCACAGCAGCAGCTGCTCGACTGAAGAGAGTAATCTCAAAAGACCCTGTACAACAACTTAACTCGCTAAAACGGGAGGATGGCACCTTCACGGTAACACCCTCCCAAACTATCGAGGTACTCCTAGACACCCACTTTCCTGGCAATCAACCTGGAGGTCTCAACTTGGCAACTGATCCTCATCTACCTGATGAGGAAGATTGGCTGCTAGCTGACCAAATGATAAGTATAACTAAAATAGAATGGGCAATATCAAGCTTTTCATCTTATAAGTCCCCAGGACTAGATGGTATATTCCCAGCACTACTACAATGGGGGTTAACCTACATTATAAACACATTGGTGTATATATTTAAAGGTTGCATTGCTTTTAGGTACATACCCAATACATGGAGAGAGGTCAAAGTGACCTTTATACCCAAACCAGGCAAAGTAGATTACACAGTTGCCAAGTCATTCAGGCCCATCAGCCTAACCTCATTTCTATTAAAGACGTTGGAAAGGCTCTGTGATCGTAAAATCAGGGACAGGCCGCTGAGAACGTACCCGATACATCCGAAACAGCATGTCTACCAACCAGGTCGCTCAACGGAATCAGCCCTACATCTGGTGACCTCTAAGATAGAGGAAACACTAGAGCATAAAAGTTCGTTGCTTGCCACCTTCATTGATATTGAAGGTGCTTTTGACAAAACAACATTTAAGAGTATTGATAATGCTCTAACATCTCACGGGATTCACCCCACTATTAGGGACTGGATAAAAAATATGCTTGGTCTAAGAACAATCCAAGTAACACTAGATGACGTAACATCAAAAAAAGTTGCAGGAAGAGGCTGTCCTCAAGGTGGAGTCCTCTCACCCCTTTTATGGGACCTGGTAGTTGATAGCCTCCTCCTGGAATTAAACAACTCAGGATACTATGCCGTTGGCTATGCCGACGATATAGTGATCATGATAAATGGCAGGTTTGAAGGTGTACTCTGTAATCTCATGCAGAGTGCCCTACAGATTGTTGAGAACTGGTGCGATAGCCATTCGCTAACAGTTAACCCAAAAAAGACAGAGCTGATATTGTTTACGACGAAGAGGAAACTCGAGCTCATGAACATGCCAACTCTTTTTTAGGTCCCTCTGACTCTCACAGATAAAGTAAAATATCTAGGATTAATCATGGATACAAAACTGAAATGGAATGAGCATATAACATCCAAGCTGCAAAAAGCTTGCATCTCATTCTGGCAATGCCGCAGGGCGGTTGGTAAAACATGGGGCCTGTCTCCCAAGATCACCCAATGGATATATACCACGATCATAAGACCAACTATCGCATATGGTGCAATAGTCTGGTGGTCGAAAACCAAACAAGTTACAACAATCTCAAAGCTATCACACATCCAGCGGATGGCGTGTCTTGCCATCACCGGCGCTATGAGAACAACGCCCACAGCAGCTCTTGAAGCACTGTTATGTCTACAACCACTCTACCTTCTTATAAGGGAGACTGCAGTAAAAACAGCATTAAGGCTATCTTCACTCAACCTGTGGCATGATAAAGGTAGAATCATTGGACACAGGAGCATACTGAGTGAAGCTATCAAACTAGACCCCCTCATAGAAGATAAGTGCGACAGAATTCTACCCAAATACAGTTTTGTCAAACACTTTCAGACCATCATCACAATGGATGGTATCCCACAAGGCGCCAACATAACCATGTATACTGATGGATCCAAAACTAAGACGAGAGCTGGCTATGGAATATTCTCACCAGAACTCGATCGCAAGATAAGTGCACCACTTGGAAAACTCACGACAGTCTTCCAAGCGGAATTAACAGGAATACTAAAATGTGTTCAAATTTTAGCTGAACGGAATATTAAGGATAAACATATCCAAATACTCACCGACAGCAAAGCAGCTCTAAATGCACTAAATGATAACACATTTGTGTCGAAAGAGTTATATTCATGTCTACACAGCCTGGAGGAGCTATCTAAATATAACAAACTAGAACTCTGCTGGATAAAAGGACATAGTGGCATCAAGGGGAACGAAATAGCAGATGAACTTACCAGGAAGGGATCCTCACATCCTCTAACAACCCAAGAGGATGAAATACTTTCTGCAGGTACTCTGAGAAAAATAATAGAGCATAGGACACATGCTCTACACAAGGTAAGATGGCGAGAAACGCCGGGCTGCAAACAATCAAAGGTAGCAATTAGGCAATCTTGTAAAATTGCAGCCACGGCCGTCTTAACTTATCTAGAACTAATCTGAAATTATTGACTAACATCTTAACCGGCCACTGCCGGCTAAACAAACACCTACACACGATGGGTCTGGTGAACAGCCCGTTATGTAGAGGGTGCAATGAAGAACTAGAAACAGCAGAGCATGTAATATGCCTCTGTCCAGCTCTAGTAAACACCAGGCATCTAATACTAGGGGAGTGCTGGCCTAGTATGCTCAGAATTGGCAGCTCCTCACCCGCCAGAGTTTTGCGGCTTGCACGCAAAATTGACTGGTGGAACGAGTGAGCAGCCTTAAAGGAGGGCCCATTTTGAGGCCTAAGTGTCTGTAGCTATGCTACCCTCCAGCCAACTATCCAGGGTTCAGTAAAAACAAAACAAGTACAGACAGAATGAGAAGGGCTCTGGGTAGATCCCTCCAAATGGCTCGTCGGAGAAATCCGATAGGCCCAACTCTGGAGGCAACTCCTGTCAGTCGTTCAGGGTCGGCTGACAAAATCAAAGGTAACGGAGAAAAAATCAACTATTGTTTTGGGCAGGTAACTCTGAGAGAGCGAAGGAATACTCAAGGACCTCAACAGCCTGAATCTTCCTCTGCCTCATCGGAGACAAACCCTAACCGGTGAAGGTGCCAAAAAAGCTCGTACTGGCTCAGAGGCGACAAAGATAAAGGATACCGGGTCAAAAGGAATTAAAGGCCGCAAAACGGTCAAGGGTCACGATAGAGAAAGAAAAAACAAATTAAAAATATGGTGATAAGGTGCAACTAAATCAACCTCCATCATACAAAAGTGGCATCGAGTTTCCTACATTGGAGCTTCAAAGAAAGACAGGTTGGTATAGGCGAAAGGTAGAAATACAGGAGCCATGCATCAGACAGACAGATCCGGAACATGCAGACGACGTGCTGGGGAAAGGCACACTGAGAGGGTCTGCCCGCGGGATCCAAGATGCACGAACTGCGCGGACATGGGAGAGATAACAAGCCATTTCCAGGAAAGTCTAAGATGTATCGCAGCGGGACGGGTAGCTCTTAGAACTGGCGGTAAGTGTCCGGGGGCCCAACGCGATACTGGACTTGCGCAGGTTCATTCAGGTTAGTCTCGCGGCCTAAGTTCTCCTGGAAGCAACAACCAAGGAGCGAAAGGCAGATAATGTGCTCGCCTCAGAGATATACCGGGGACTGGGAACCAGAAATACGTAATGGTATATGGACAAGGTAACCGACGTGGCGATAATCCTCACGGGCCAAGTAAGAAGAAGGGTAAAGGCACTTGGTAACCCGGCGCGTGGCACATTATGGGTCCAGCTAGGTCAACCTTTACAACGTGGATAACGACCCTGGATGGATGTATCGCAGAGCTACCAGATCACACCATCATAGGGGGGTTACGCTAACGCCAAATCACTAGAGTAAACCGCTTTTTATAAATGTAATCAGAAGGAAGGTTCTTGATCTGACTCTAGCTGATACATTTACGAGTGTCGCAATTCCAAGTTGGCGGCGCGTGTCCGACGAGTCGGATCACCAATAGATTGTTTTCAACTTAGGTGATACTGTGCAGTGGAATGTAAAAATCTGAGGGAACCTGACTGGGATCTTAACCAGGAATCCTTCAAAGACCGGAGGCCTCAAACACAATATAAACACCACCGACAAGCTAGACGCGGCAACGTTTCATCTCAAGGGAATTATGACACGTGCCCTTGAAATCATCCACTGAAAAAGTGAATTCTCTCTCGAGATGTTGCACAGTTGTATGGAAAGCCCTCAACAAAGCCAAAAGGACAGGCAATTGAAACGCCTACACGGCGACACTAACGGATTACAACAAAGAACTGAGAAGGTCTAAGCGCAAAACTTGGAGGGATTTCTGTGAGGAGATATATTCCCAACAACAAGGCTACATAAGGTACTTGCGAAGGCCCACTCAAATGAAATAGGGCTGCTAAAGACCCCTAGTGGCAGGTATAGCAAAGATCCAGAGGAATCTAGATATTTTATTACAAACACACGTCCAGGGAGCAAGAATAATGACAACTGGTGAAAATAGGTCATAGGCTGTAATAGCTTCAAACTCCACAAGTCGCTAGGGCCAGATGGTATCTTTATTGCAGAAGAGAATCGACGTGATCGCCCCATACATGGTGGAGAATTTCAAGGCCAGTATTTTCAGGCCGGAAAATAACCGCAAGACTGGGGGAAGCGTTTAGAACACGGTTGCGATGAAAGCATGTCCACAGGATGGGGTACAATCACTCCTGCTGTGGCGCCTCGACGTAGACCACCTCGTCAACCAGCTAACCGAGAGCCGGTTTAACACAGTGCGCTATGCAAATGACATTACCATCATAAAAGGTGTAAATTTGTACGACAGTTGCAACCTTGCATAACGTGTAATAAATACCATCAACTCTTGGGGTAAGAAGGATGACCTTAGCGTCAACCTAAGCAAAATTGTGATGGTTCCTTTTATACGGAAAAGGAATTTTAATTTAAGGACTCCTCCCTGAATGGAAAAGTACTGGACTTATCTATCTATGAGTAATTCTAGGCAAAAGACTCACGTAGAATCAACATTGGGATAAAATTTTTGCAAGGGCAACTGGGATTTTTGGTATGCCACAGAAATGGATGTTAAAACCGAAAATGGTACTTTGGACGTAACTGACGGTTGTCAGGCCTGTTGACACCTATGGATCACTTGTTTGGTGGTGCTAGACAAAAGAGAAAAAAAAATTAGACTGCAACAGCTCGAAAGGCTGGTACGTTTGGGAGCTACAGTAGTGATTAGACTCCTACCGCAGCAATGGAAGTGATATTATATCTGCTCCCATTACACAAACAAGTAGAAAAGAAGGTCTACTCAGTGGTCTTAGATTAGGGTTGGGCCGTCAGGTGCCTTTTCAAGGGCACATGAAGGTCATGTCCCAAATCGAAAAGATGTATCTGATATATCCCATGGATTTCATGCTAGTTGAATTCGATTTCGATGGTTATTACTGAGCCAAAGTCGAACAAAACTCAAAAAAGATCGTAAATCTTAAGGAACAACAATCTATAGTATTGTACTATCAAAAATCATGGCTCTTGAGAGTTGTGCACTAATCTGTCAAGTGTGAAGGGACTGCGACTCTTTATCCTCACAGCTTTAAGGCGACTAAACTCCTATAGTTATGACTCCAAAGTGAACTGGAACAAAACCTGAAGCAATTAGCGAAAGGGAATAGAATAATGTTGATCTGGTTACCTGAACATAAGGGCATTCATGGAAAAGAAGTCACTAATGCACTGGCCAAATGCAGGGCTCCTTTATGGGACCGGAGCCAACATGCGGGCTCAGAAGGAGACCACTACAGGCAACTGATCTAAAAGTGGGAGAAAGAGGCAACTAGAGACACACTCCGGGAAAAAGACAGGCCAAAATGCCATTAACTACTCGGCGCTAGGAATAATACAAATCCTCAGCCTCTCAAGACACGAGACATTGTCGGTTAAATATCACCTAAATAAAATAGGCAAATAGACAACACTGTCTGCAGAATATGTGAATCGGACGTTGAAACTACCGAACACAAGCTGTGCGCATACTCAGGACTGCGGAAGAAAAGGCTTGACAGTCTTGGGAACGCTAATTTAATGACACTGGAGCTGAGAAGTAAGCCTCTCAGGGACATACTAAACTTCATACGAGAAGTGGAATTCCTGGGAGAACATTAGAAGTATTAGGTAGCAATGCTGAATAGAATCGTCAACAAAGTTGAAAATGCCCCAGAAGAAAAATCGGCTTGTTCAGCTGTCTTTTTAGACATTGCTCACGCTTTCGATAAAATGTGGAAACACGGGCTCATACATAGACAAAATACTACCTAAACAATCTGTAAGAAATAGGTGCAGAGGTGCTGCAGAGATTCGTGCTAGGGCCAATATTATACTTGCTGTACATAATAGACATACCAGGAACCAAAGGAGTGACAACAGCAACATTTGCATATGATCCAGCCCTATATGAGTCGGGACAAGTGCGGAGAGCTCCATCGCTAAACTCCAGAATGCTTGCAACTAAATATAAAAACGGACAATAAAATGGAAAATTAGGCTAAATGAAAGTAAATGAACACATACAACCTTCACCAATCAGAGAAAAACAAACGACTTGAGAATAATTATAAATGGGGTAAATGTGCCCTATGAAAACAAAAGGCATGAGCCTGGATACTAAGCTGAGCTGGGATAAGTATAGAAAAAGAAACGTAAGGACCTCGACATAAAATACAAAAAATATTACTAGCTGATTGAAAGCAAATCCAATTCTGCTTATATTTTATAATAAGTATTTTTTTAAGAAGGAAAGTGAAGATAAGTCTATAGAAACTGCACAGATATTCTCTTCACATGTATGAGATCCTTCTTGGTTTCTAATACACTTTAATTTAGAATAATATTATTATGTTTGATTTCGCGCACTTCGGAAATTCCCTCGTTGAAAATAGAATTTAATTTTGTATAAACCGTTTTATTTGGTTTTAATGCTACATAGTTGCTAGAGTAGCAACATTATTTTAAAAATTAAAATGTATACACTATTGGGATTTCCAATATAGCTTCCATGATGGACTCCGTTTGATGGATCGTTGCCGCAAGAAATATTTTATTTTAGCAGCTTTTAATTCACTGGTCACATGTCACATGTCAACAAGAACTCACGATTTCGTTTAAGTTTTAATAATCACAAAACAAACACACACACAAAATTTAACTGGCTGAGGATATGAATGCTAGAAGACAAGGCAAACTACACAGATATCAACGTAAACTTTGACGAGAGCTATATTGAAAATTAATTCCGAAAATCGAAAGGCGAAGAATATTTTCCCACAAGACAGAAATACTTTTGCTGCTCAAATCAAATCAATAAAAACCGATGAATGCAATTTGAAAGGAAAAAGCAATTACACATATGCGAAGGTTGTAACTAAAGTAGTAGCAACATAGATAGAAACCTAAAAAATAATTGATAAAATGCATTACATTCCTTCAAAAGACTCAAACCACCAAAGTTCTAAACACATTAATTTTAAATTCCGCGGTTCACTCAATCTCAATTTGTTTCGGACTTAAATTACCTGTGTCATAAAACGTGTGATTGTAGAGCTCAAAGCCTCGTTTCACAAACAACGCCATCTCGCTAATCAGGTGAACGCCAATGAACTGTGTGTTTCCTGGCTGACCGCGGCCCCTTTATGGACTCCGCGGCAGTGCGCAATAGTACGGGCCGGGGCATTTACCCGGAGCTAGGCGGAAGGGGGGCCCAGAAAAGCCACAGAAAGATTAAAACAATTATTCGCATTATATTTATTTTAAAAAAAACTGTACACCTTTCAACAACTTTTTGGGGATAAGTATTGTATGTATACGGTATACGTATTGTGTTACTACTGTTACCATTACAAAATCGTTCGAAACAGATTTGCTTAGTATAATATGTGCAGCTTGGCAGCTTTTTAATAGCCGATACACCTCTGCCACATTTGATTGAGCTTAGAGCTTGTTCGGCATCCTCCATTCCACATGGACCTCGTGCTTCAGTTATCGCGAATATCTATAATTCGTTGTGCTAAAATGAGAATGGTAGCTGGAGTGAGATCGAGATCATAACAGCCTCAACATTGTCGAGGAGAGCCAATTACCTAAACAATTAAGGGTCATGCCATGGATACTAGGGCCAGCAATGGAAGAGTCTGCGCAGGCTGATGGTCCAAAATGCCGTAATATTGACGGTTACAGAGAAGGTGGTCTACAACAAGCCTAGCCCGATAGGTCAGCAAGTGGTCATCATTATGGACGAATCTATTTGGTATAAAAGGAAGGGGATAAACAGCCAGCCGCTACTAATAACTGGATACTACCAAGGAACATAGTCTCGCAAAGAAAACTCTCATGGGTATCAACTCATCAAGACAAAATATTCCCAGCACTACTCCAAACGGGAATAGAGGTCTTAAAATCAGTAATGTGCACCATTATGTGGGCGAGTATAGCCCTATGGCACATACCGAATAAGTGGGCAAATATTAGGATGGTATTTATACCAAAACCAGAACGGAACACATACCAACTGGCGGAATCCTGCAGTCCCATCAGTCTGACTTCCTTCCTACTGAAAACAATTGAAAAATTGATTCAGAAACACATCTGGGATGAAGAAATGGCACTAAAACCACTGCACAGACACCAGTATGTTAATTAATCAGTAAAGTCGTGCCATACCGTACTGGACGAAATAACCACAAGAGCGTAAAGACCAATCAAGAACAAGCAGTCTGTTCTTGCAGTCTTTTTGGAGGGCGCCTTTGAGAACACCTCGTTTGAATCCACTACAAGAGGCGAGAGGAGGCGGCTCGGTGTTGGACTACGTGGTGGTCAAAGGGATCGAAAGGGAAGAGTTGGAGAGTTTCAAGGTGGAAAACGTAGGGGGGTCGGATCATGTGGTGTGAGGAACAGCAGAGGTTTGGATGGAGCGAGCCGGATTTGGATACATATGAGAAAAAACTAAAACGCGTCAAGTGGGAGGATGTGCATTCGATGCTCCAGTTGGAGAGAGTGATGGTGGCTGCATTGGACAAGAAGAAGAGTGGCGGCAGTGGGAGAGTGGATTTGACGAGGAATGTAGGGTGAAGAAGTCGAGCTGGCGAAGAGCAATGGCGAAGTGGAGGAATGGGAGAGGTGAAGTGGAAAGGGCCAATCAGGCGAAGAGGGAGTTCGAGAGAACCTGCGAGTGGGAGAAGAGCTGTAGAGAAATGGCGGGGTCAGAGATGGATTTGGGGAGTCCGAGACCAGTGGTAGTAAGGGAGGTGTTTTCACGGGAAAAGATCGATGTGGCCATAGGGCAGCTGAAACTGGGAAAGGCGGCGGGGGAAGATGGGCTGAAGGCAGAGGCTTTCAAAAGATTACCAGAGGAAGGAAGAGATAAGTTGCTGCAGGTTTTGAATAGAGTCTGGAGCGGTCAAGAGTTGCCGGAAGCGTGGCGTGTGGGGGTGGTGGTCCCGGTACATAAAGGAGGAGCGGCATCGGTCCTAAACCATTATAAAGGTATTACCGTTATGAGTGCGGGGTATAAAGCTATGATGACAATTCTGAAAAATAGACTAGAAAGGGAAGTGAATAGAAAAGGGCTGCTGCCGGAACACTAGGGGGGTTTCAGAAAGGGAAGAGGGACGAGGGAGCAGATTTTCATGCTTGCGAGAATGGTGGAGGAAGCGTTGGTGTGCAAAGCGAGAGTATATGCTGTGTTTGTGGATTTGAAAGCGGCGTATGATTCAGTTCCTAGAGGAAAGCTCGTGGAGTGTATGGATAGATTGGGCATGGAAGATGAAAGTGTGGAGTGGGTGAGAAGTATATATAAAGAGACGTGGGCAAAAGCAAGAGTAAATGGAAAAGTGTCTGAGAAGTTTAGAGTGAATGTGGGTGTAAGGCAAGGGTGCCCGCTAAGCCCCCTCCTGTTCAATCTATACACAAGCGAGTTGGACGCGGTACTGAGTAGAGGACAGGCTGGAGGGGTCGTGGTGGGGAGAACCAAGGTGTGGATGTTGGCATATGCGAATGACATAGTATTAGTAGCCAAGAGAGTGGAAGAGATGCAAGAGATGTTGGAAATAATGGGAAGGTACCTGGATAGGAGAGGGGTAGTGGTGAATGTGGAGAAGACTAAATGGATGATGTTCAGGAATAGGGGTAGAAGGGGTAGAGTGGAAGAGCTGAAATGGAAGGGAAGGATGATTGAGAGAGTGAACGTCTTTAAATATTTAGGCTTTTGGTTTGACAGTGGAAGAGGATTTAGGGTGCATGTGGAATGTATACAAGCGAAAGCGAGAATGGCTTGGGTGATAGCGAGAAGGAAATGGGAGAGGTTGTGGGGCGGTAATCTCGTAATGGCGTGCACGATCTGGGATGCGTGTGTAAAACCTATTCTGTTTTATGGAGTGGAAGTGTGGGAATTGCGTGAGTGGGATGTGATAGAGCGAGAGCAAGGTTTGCTCCTGAAGAGTATGCTAGGTCTCGAAAGGTCGACACCGAGAGCAGTGCTGTTGCAGGAGACGAATCGTATGAGTATGTGGTGGGAGTCGTGTGTAAGGGTTGTGAAGTTTGAAGAAAGATTACAGGAATTGGGCGAGGAAAGACTGGTCCGGGAGGTATTGATGAGGTGTATGAGTAGGACGAAGAGTGGTTGGAGAAAGGATAGAGGAAGGATGTATGAAAGAGTGGGTATGTCTGAAGTGTGGGCAGAGAAGAAGCTGAGAGAAATGGGAAGCCTAGGAACTGAGGTGGGAGAGATATTGGAGATAGTGGCAAGAACGGCAGACTAGAATGAATGAGAGCTCTTACAACCCTGGCTACGTAGAGTGGCAAGTGCTTGGGAGACTCCCGAGTTACTTAGCCAGGGGTGAGCTCCGAGGACAAGGTATGCATGGCAAGAGCGAGGTGTGGGTCAGACGAGAGAGGGAGGAAAGTGTGGATGGGTCTGGAGTACACCGCGTGTGCGCTGTATAGTAAGGGAAGAGACACGCGGTGGCACCTTAGCGAAGAATGTGAGGGTGTGAGACAGAGAGCAGAAAGCTGAATGAACGGTTAAGCGAGAATGGGGAAGGCGTGAAAATCTGCAGGATGCTGACGTGGGGGAGGAAAATGGCGAGGGCACAGGGAGCCGTAATAGATGAGGGTAATTTGTAATTTTTTGCGGAGTATTAGTTTTATTTATATTTGTATTTTTATTTTTATTTTTGTATATTTTTGTTGTAGTTTTTGATGTGGAAGGGCAGTGAGGGAAATGCCAATAAAGGTTCTTTTTTTTTCGTAAGAATGCAACCCGTCAGGACAATAAATACACTTCACATGACGAAACCTTACAAGGTAATAATACCTGACAGGGTAGAATACGAAAAAAATAATTCCTACGTTCTGAATAACTCCCACATAATCAAACCGGAGCCCCACCTACACCCGAAGTACGAGCCCTAACAGCACACTGTCAGAAGAATAAAAAAGTGGCTACATGCAAAAAAATAGAAGTGTGTGAAAACGGCTCAGCTGGAGGCACAAGTCTCTAGTGGGGTGAGCACACTTCCGTGTTCTAAGCAGAAATCATCGCAAAAAACGTTAAAACTTCATTGGAAAGAAGATATAGAAAGAAGCAATTCAGAGTAGTGACAACTGAATGCTGAGTGCTCTAGACTCCAGCGAGAATAACTTACTAGATAGTTGTTATAGAATGCATTAAAGACCTGTTGATACTGGGAGCCATAATTACGTAACACTTGTGTGGGCTCCGGGACGTAAGGATATCAAAGGTAACGAAAAAGCGAATAAATTGGCGTAAGAGGCAGAATTAAAATTCATTGGCCCCGAACCAACCTTCGGGACACCATATAAGATCGCAAGGAATAGCTTGAGAAACCAACTGCCACCGCCGATACTTGGAAACCCAAGCACAAATGAAACACTCGAAGGGGCTCTGGTTCCTAGTGCACTAACCCAAACTGAGTTTTCCCCACATGCTACCCGCACGTGCTATGTATCCTTCCATGTATAATCTTTAAGAAGATGTGGAAAGTATGATTTATCAGACTTGTAAGTCTGTATTCGTCGCATGATTTTGTTGATGGTTTCTTGGTTATAGGAACGAATTCCGAGGTAAGCCAGTCTTGAGCGATATCTCTTGTAACGTAGATGTTATTGAAAATACTGGTGAGGGTATTCAAGTAATCCTGATCTATATCGCAGATCAGTTTTAGCATTATCGAGTTAATGTATAATCTTTAAGAAGATCTCGAAAGTATGATTTATTCATCAGACTTGTAAATCTATATTCGTCGCATGATTTTGTTGATGGTTTCTTGGTTATAGGAACGAATTCCGAGGTAAGCCAGTCTTGGGCGATATCTCATGTAACGTTGATGTTATTGAAAAGAGTGGTGGGGGTATTCACGTACTCCTGATCTATATCGCAGATCAGTTTTAGAATTGTCGAGTTAAATTTCCATTCTTCATTGATGCCACTGCTTCCTTTACTGCATCTTCTGTGATCTTGGGGCAGGTCTCACCTTTTTGTAGTTATTGGTACGAGGATCGAAGATTTAGTCGATTTACTCTATCCACATCCTTAGTTTTTGTTCTCTGTCTCCAGCTAGTGTGCCGTCGGTATATGATATATTTCCCATGCTATAATTTCTACCTGTGTCATTTCCTTAATTATCTTATGCAAGTTGAAGGACTCATACTTTGGGTCCAGTTGTTCAATTTCAGAATATTACTCAATGTCCACTTTTCCTTAGCTTGGCTTGATTTTTTGATCTTTTCATTATATAGTAAATATATTGGTATTTGACTGGA
This sequence comes from Lordithon lunulatus, assembly GCA_963942505.1. Lineage (NCBI taxonomy): Eukaryota > Metazoa > Arthropoda > Insecta > Coleoptera > Staphylinidae > Lordithon > Lordithon lunulatus. Next base: position 11,022,302 of record OZ012675.1, read on the forward strand.
TATCTTGCTTTTTCCTATCGCCTCTGTTCCATCAATTCGAGAATATCAGTTGTCATCCACTCCCTTCTCATGGTTCTCCCTTGTTTGAGGTAAGTGTTGCATTTTTTATGCATCATAAGTGTTTTCAATTTTCTGAGGAGTCCAAAACCAGCATTAGTTTTACTGTTTCTAGCCCTTCAGTGACTTACACATCTTCTCCCCAGCCACAGGGCATTAGAGTTTTCGCATGTCCGACCTTGGAGTGTTTCTTGTTGTTGTTATTCTATTGAGCTGAATGTTTGCAAAATAAAAAGTTGAGGTCCGACGATGTGTCCGCACCTGGGTATGTTTTAAACGATTTTATGGAATTACGGAACCTTTTTTTGGTTGCAATGAAGTCTGATTGTGTAATCTAATTTCGCGTTATATTTCTCTGAGTGGCTGCTGGGGACCTCTACACGAACAGTCTTCTAGGAGGTAGCTTGAAGAATCTATTTGATAGTATTACATATTGTTCCCTGCAGAATTGTACCAAGCTATCTCCTCTTTCGTTGTAAGTGCCGAGACGAATGTTCCTTTTATGACCTCTTATTTTCTCCGACCAACCTTTGCTTTAAAGTCACCCGTAATGATAGTAATTATGACATATCTTTGCGGGACGCTTTGGTACATCAATTAATAATTATTAATTATTAATATAAAGTACATTAGTAACGACTCTGCAGTTATTATTAGCAGGTTCCTTATTTTTTCTGTGCATTATATATTTGAGTCAAAATATCAAAATACATATGATTTAAATAAAGTAGAATTAACTAATGCACTATAGTTCGTTTCATAAAAGAAGAATTAGATATACAGAACTTCACATTAAATATCATCAATTTGATAAAGAAAACTTTACAGTTTTTATTTTTGCATGGAATATTTAATAATATGGTATTAAAACGTATTGTTTGTTGACATTGTTACTCACAATTATAAAAAACGTTATCAATTTAATAGCTACCGTTATCAAGTAAATATATAATGTTTTTCAATTATTTTACTATATCATGTGTTTATTCACCTTTTACTCTAATTATGTATAATTCCATGAACTTGTATTTTATAGTACACTCATTTTTATATGACTGCGAGCAATTTAAAACAATACTAATAATAACTCTGTTGCCTTCAATTGATGAAAAACTATGATAACAAACGCGGTTTATATTCTTTATCGAGGTAAAAAACATGATAGTGCGGGACGTATACGAAAATAAGGAATTAGAGGAAGAATATATATATATATATATATATATATATATATATATATATATATATAAGCAGAGGAGGCGGAATAGCGCTCTACATAAAAACGGACAAGAACTTCAAAATCTCATTAAATAAAACCATAAAAAACATCGAAATACTTAAGATATGGGTAGAAGAAGACCAAAGATATATTACGCTAATATACAAACCGCCTACCATAAAGAATAAAATACTTTTGCAAGTACTGAAATCAACTATATTGAATGGCAACGAATCAAATATAATATTAGGCGATTTCAATATTAATATCGCAAAAACGAATAATTCAGTAATAGAATATAAGGAAATGATAGAAGAACAAGGATACGAAGTAATGAATAAAATTGATCATGATAATCTTACAAAAGCTAATTCAATAATAGATCACATCATTACAAATTGTAAACAAAAGCTTAAAAAAATTGAAATTAGATTAAGTGATTTATCGGACCACAATGCTATTTTAACAACATGGTTGCTAAATAATAAAACAAAAAATAATTATATACCAACTACAAAGATGAAAATTAATTATGATGCGATTAAAATTGGATTTAAACAAAACTTGGATAAAATCGAGCCATTTGATAAATTAATAAAAATCTTAACCGATTTGACGAAACAAAATACAAAACAACCAACGTTCAAACGAAAGGAATGTAATGAATGGGTCAACTTGGAGATTGCGAACATAATAAAAGATAGGAATTATTATTTTCACAGGCAGAAATTAAACCCAAATAATGAATTCCTAAAAAATAAATATAAACAACTGAAGAGAGAGGCACAAGTTAAAATTAAAATTAGAAAAAAATATATATTACAGCAAATGAACACGAATAGAAAACATTCTAAGTGACACTGCCAATCCAGAATATGGAATTCCGCAAGGTGGAGTACTAGGGCCAATCCTCTATTTAATATATATATATATATAAATGATATTAAAGAACTACAATTGAAAGGAAACCTATATTTATTCGCAGACGATACATTTATTGATTATATATAATGGAACGAGTGAAACTGAAATACAATAAAAATCAGTAGTGACATAAACAATTTAAAAGAATGGTTCAACTGAAATTTTCTAACTATCAATGAAACCAAAACAAGCATGCTGATTTTATCACAAAAGAACAAAAAAAACAATAAATATTAATGTAACAATAACCGAAACAAGAATAGAAACAAAACCATTTATAAAATACTTGGGACTTATTATATCATCCGACCTCAAATGGGATGAACATATACGACAATTAAGGAACAAAAATGCAAACATAATAGGAGCACTGAAAACTGTACACAAATATCTACCCGATAACATAAAGAAGAGTGTATATCATGCGCTTTTCACGTCGAATATTAACTATTTAAGCAATGTATGGGGCAACACAACCAAAGCTAACAAAAATAAATTGCAAAGACAACAAAACAAATGACTGAAAATTCTTTACAACTTTCCACATCGAACACCATCCAAAAATATATACAACACAATTAACGAACTAACTGTGACAGAGATAATAACCTTAAACCAAATCATACTAATACATTAAATCAAAACATGTACAATAAAAACAAACAACTACCTTGCAACAAACAAACAAGTTCATGACTATAATACAAGAAGAAAAAGTGACATTCACCCAATAAAGAATAAAACTAGCACCCTAAATAAAAGCCTTATCATAAACAACTCATTGGAATATAACAAGCTACTAAAATATATTAAAGACATCAAGGACATCAAAAAATTTAAAAATGAGTGCAAAGAACATATAAAAAGTGAAAGGACGTAACAATTGACCATCTAACTAATCATCCAAGACAACGGACAATGGAAGAGTTTCCTAAACCAAGCAGACGGACGAGCCCTTCGCCGAGGAAGCTATGGTCCAGTTGCTTGCAGAAAACATGATTTTTTAACAATCTGTATTACTTTTGTATATATTATTATATTTTAGTATTATTAAATAAATAACAAAGGGGAAAAAAGTAATAGATAAGTTTATAGAAAAAAAAACAACTTAACTGGTGGGGACATCTAATTAGGATGGAAAACACGAATCAAACAAAACAAGGAGCCATACCAAAAAAAGAGTTGGAAGACCTTAATACGCCACCACATCGACTAGCAGGAGCTGCAACACCTCCGCCGTCCCGGTCGTCCTTACCATTTACCCCCAAACGTACCTTTTGCGGCCGTTGTCCACATCCGATACCCGGCGAGTTCACCATTTCTCACCATCCAACCGAATATTCCGGCGCATCCACAATTTATTGTAATCTAAATAATTCTCACCCCGTGCCGTGAAGACGGATAAAACCGACACTCATACACGCATCAACCCCATCATCAAGCGTCAACACAACGTGGCCTGGGCGACACTCACAGAGCGAACCACAAACACCGTTCTCGGGCTGCGCGAGAAGAAAGCTGCAGAAGCAGGCAGCTGCGGCAGCAAGGACCAGTTTCTCTTCAGAAGCTGGAGACCAGGAGGCGCTATAGCGCACGCTGCTAAGCGGGACTGGTTATATCGCTAATGAGGGTTTTTGACCTTAGGGTCATAGTTACCCTTCTTCTTCTTAAAATTCCTCTCCTATCGGAGATTGGAAATCATCACTACTACCCGGACTTTATCAATCGCTTGTCTGAAGAGTTCTGCAGATGTGCAACCAAACCACTCCCTTAAGTTGCGCAGCCATGAGATTCTTCTTCTACCGACATTTCTTTTGCCTTTTATTTTGCCTTGAATAATGAGTTTAAGGATGTTATATCTACTTCCTCTCAGAACATGTCCTAGATATTCTAATTTTCTCTTTTTTATGGTGTTACACATTTCTTTGGTTTTATTCATTTGGCGTAGCACTTCCTCGTTAGAAACCTTGTCGACCCATGGTATTCTTAGCATCCTCCTATAGCACCACATTTCAAATGCTTCTATTTTCTTGATGTTATCTGTTTTGAGTGTCCAAGCCTCCATTCCATACAATAGAATGGAGAATATATAGCATCTTAACATTCTGGTTCTTAGTTCTAATTTTATGTCTCGGCTGCAGAGTATTTTCTTCATTTTTATGAAAGCGCTGCGAGCTACTTCAATTCGACATTTGATTTCTTTTGTGTTATCTGCTGTTTCAGTTACCCATGTGCCAAGATATTTATAGGAGTGCACCCATTCCACGTCGTCGTTATTAATCTAAATTGGTGGTCTATGATGGTTTGTGTTTTCGTTTTTCGAAGTTGCAATGATTTTAGTTTTCTTTAGATTCATATCTAGGCCATATCTCTTGCAGAAAGTGTTTGTTAACTCTACCAGATGTTGCAGGTCTTCTAGATTATCGGCTATAATAGCGGTATCGTCTGCGTATCTCAAGTTGTTAATTATTTCTCCGTTTATGACAATACCACCGGTTTCTTCTGCTAACGCTTCTTCAAAGATGCCTTCGCTATAGACATTAAATAAGAGAGGCGACAGTGTGCAACCTTGTCTAACACCGCGACGTATCTCTATCTCCTCACTTAGATCTTCTCCTATTTTGACTCGCGCTGTTTGGTGCCAATAGAGATTAGATATTATTCTTATGTCTTTGCTGTCGATGTTTTTCTTCTTTAGTATCTCTAGGAGTTTTGAGTGTTGAACTCTATCAAATGCCTTTTGGAAGTCGATAAAGCAGATGTACATATCCTGATTCATATCGAGGCATCTCTGTCTCAGTACGTTAAGTCCGAAGAGCGCTTCTCTAGTACCCACACCTTTCCTAAAACCCATTTGAGTTTCACTGATGTCTTGTTCTAATTCCTTATAAATGCGGTTCTGTATAATCTTTAAAAAGATCTTTAAGGTGTGACTCATTAGGGCAATGATTCTATGGTCTGAGCACTCTCTGGCTTTATTTTTCTTTGGCAGTGTCACGAATGTTGAAGCTAGCCAGTCAGTAGGAATAATGCCCGTCTCATAAATGTTGTTAAAAAGTTTTAATAGGATATCTATGGCGTCTTCTCCGATAAGCTTTAGCAGGTCAGCAGGCACATCGTCAGGTCCTGCCGCCTTTCCGGATTTGCAGTTTTTAATTGCATGTTCAAGTTCTTCTCTTATTATTTCTGGGCCAGTACATTCTGTGTCTGAGTTCGCCAATTCAGTCCGATTATCGTTAAAAAGTTCTTGTATATATTCGCTCCATCTTACTAGTTTGCCTATCGACTCTATTATCAAGTCTCCGTTTTTCTTTACCAATACATCGGGTTGACGTCTCTTAGCTGTCCCAGTCATTTCCTTTATCTTTTTATGCATGTTGAAAAAATCGTATTTGTTTTGATAGGCTTCAATCTCTCGACATTCATCATTAAGCCATTTTTCTTTAGCCTGCCTTATTTTATTTCTGATGTTCTTGTTTATGGTCTTGTAGGTTTGCGCATCTTTGTTCTTATATTGGCCTCGTATCGTCATCAAGTCCAATATCTCTTGTGTCATCCATTCCTTGTCCTTTCCTTTTATGGATTTCAGTTCTTGATTTCCAACATTCATCAGTACTTGTTTTATGTTTTGCCATTGTTGATCTACAGTGCTATTATCATTATCATCATGTCTTAGTTCGTTCAATTTTTCGTTTATGTTCTTCTTAACTTTTTCGTAAACTACATTATCCTTTAATCTTCTAGGATCCATACATTCTTTAGTTGTTTTCCTAACGAGTTTTTTCAGTTTTACCTGTATGTCAGCTACCACTGGATTATGATCGGACGTTATATCCGCTCCTGGATATGTTTTTACTGACTTAATAGTGTTTTTAAATCTTCTACGGATCATAATGTAGTCGATCTGGTTTCTAATCATACCCAGTATTTCATCTGATGGTGCTTTCCATGTGTAAAGACGACGTGAAGGAAGCTGATAGAAGGTGTTGGTTATTATCATGTCTTCTTTCTGACAAAACTCGACCAATCTGTCTCCTCGATCGTTACGAAGACCCAGTCCGAACCTGCCGACAGTTCCCTTCACTTCGCCTTGGCCAACCTTCGCATTTAGGTCTCCCATTATAATAAGGACTTAATTTTTCTTGATAGGTTTGATGACATTATCTAGATCTTGGTAAAACGACTGTATTTCATCTTCATCCTTGTCTGCTGTAGGTGCATAAACTTGAATGACATTTACTGGTACTTTATTTGAGATCAGTTTTAGCAGAATTATGCGGTCTGAGTATGGGACAAAGCTGGTTACCGTATGTTGCACTCGCTGGTCGACAATTATTCCTACTCCATATCGATGAGTGGCATCATCGTTCCCTGTATAGTACATTGTACCATTCTTGGTGGTGTACTTTCCCGATCCTTTCCACTGGACATCGCTTAAGCCAAGTATATTGATGTTGAGTTTCCTCATTTCCAAAAAGACATTATCTATCTTTCCTGGCGCGTAAAGACCTCTAACGTTCCATGTCGCAATTCTCTCTTTGTGTCTTAAAATTCTGCAAGTAGCTTTATTCAATGCCCTCCTCCCCGGAGATCCGATTGGAGGAATTATAGCTCCGGAACATTTTGAATTGATTAAAGCCATTGTAATGGTGTGATGACTTTCACTAAGGATATCCATAAAGGATCTTTAATTCAGTGGTTTCCACTTGCCTTCTGAATTCTTATACCGTTGGCCACTGTAGTGGTTCATCCGCTTTTCGGGCCTGTTCTAGACCCTGGGGCAAAAGAGTGCCCAATTCACAGCCGCCCAATCTGGAACAGACGCTGTAGTGCTGATTTTGGTTCGCCCCGGGTATTTCAATTCCCCGGTACCACCCATATCTGGGAGGCATTCCCCTATTCACCACCTGGGGAGGCGCCCGATGGGGGATCAGCAACCCCACACGGGTATAGTTACCCTAGAAAACCCCATTGAATTTTTCATTGCTCTGTAACTTTTCTATTTATTACCTTAGAGAAATGGACCAATTGGTAAAGTTGTAGTGCTATTAAAGCTCTACAACAATCCCATGAGGGTTTTTGACCTTAGAGTCATAGTTACCCCAGAAAACCCCATTGAATTTTTCATTGCTCTGTTACTTTTCTATTTAATACCTTAGAGAAATGGACCAATTGGTAAAGTTGTAGTGCTATTAAAGCCCTACAATAATCCCATGAGGGTTTTTGACCTTAGGGTCATAGTTACCCTAGAAAGCCCCATTGAATTTTTCATTGCTCTGTAACTTTTCTATTTACTACCTTAGAGAAATGGACCAATTGGTAAAGTTGTAGTGCTATTAAAGCTCTACAACAATCCCATGAGGGTTTTTGACCTTAGGGTCATAGTTACCCCAGAAAACCCCATCAAATTTTTCATTGCTTTGTTACTTTTCTATTTAATACCTTAGAGAAATGGACCAATTGGTAAAGTTATAGTGCTATTAAAGCTCTACAACAATCCCATGAGAGTTTTTGACCTTAGGGTCATAGTTACCCTAGAAAACCCCATTGAATTTTTCATTGCTCTGTAACTTTTCTATTTACCACCTTAGAAAAACGGACCAATTAGTAAAGTTGTAGTGCTATTAAAGCTCTACAACAATCCCATGAGGGTTTTTGACCTTAGGGTCATAGTTACCCTAGAAAACCCCATTGAATTTTTCATTGCTCTGTAACTTTTCTATTTATTACCTTAGAGAAATGGACCAATTAGTAAAGTTGTAGTGCTATTAAAGCTCTACAACAACCCCATGAGGGTTTTTGACCTTAGGGTCATAGTTACCCTAGAAAACCTCATTGAATTTTTCTTTGCTCTGTAACATTTCCATTTACCACCTTAGAAAAATGGAACAATTGGTAAAGTTGTAAATCACGCGCTTTTAATTTGGTTATTGGTATGCAAAAAAAAATTGCCACCCCCAACTACAGTGCCGTAATCAATCGATAGGTTTTTTTCCTGTCTGTTTAATGGTGGTCTTGGTTTTTCTAAATTCCCAGCCATAAGGGCGCTATAAGCATTTTAAGTTAGGGGTAAAAACCAAAATTTCCAAAAAAATTGCAACCCCCAACCCCCGCGTCACAACCAATCGATTGGATTTTTCCCTTTCTTTCTAATGGTGGTCTTGGTTTTTCTTAATTCCCAGCCATAAGGGCGCTACACCACTTTAAAGTTGGGGGTAAACAGCGAAATTATGGTGAAAGCGCGTTTCTGGGCGATCCGAATCTGTCGGACCAGGAGAGCAGGAATGTGAATCGGTCGACTGAAAAGCCAACTTCAAACACATGAGTGTGAGTGAGAGCGTTACGACAGAGATATAAATCTAATGTTGGCAACACTGCTCGGTGCTTCTTTTGAACTATTTGCAATACGGTAGCAATTAAACTACTCCCGTTAGTTCTTTTTTAAACATAACCTCAAATTACAAAGGCTTTTTCAAACTTTTAATTAAATTGCTAATAGATGAACTTTCAGTTAATTTGGGGTAGAACGAACATGAGGATGAGGATGGTGATGATGAGTTTATGCAGACGAGAAAGTTGAGGAGCTGGATGGCAAACTGTACATAAAGCTTTTTATGGTGGTGTCCTCAGAACACATGAATTCTATATGTTGTTTTGTACTTGGCTTGTACCTGCTGTAGGCTAAGCTAAGGTAGCAAACTCTTTAATGTTCTTTAATCGTATGACATAATTTTAATTAAATTTGTTTGTATTCAACTTTGTCACTTTTGGATTATATTTTACGTTGATAATGCCCTCATGTTTGCCTCCAGCCTTGCAATGGCAGTCAGGCATATCTTCAGAAAGGAAGTGGGAATACTGGGACACACAGGCCCAATTCTACATCCAGACAGCAAGGGTTGATCTCCATTGACTTTTGATAAGGAGATTGGTTAGTGACACCATATCAACCTAAGCAGCCCACACAGGTAAACAATTGATTTTACTAGAGAAAAATTGTTATAGTTTTAGCAACTAAGTAGTTTTATATGAGTAATATGCATAAATATTTTATAAGAGTTGTATCAGAAGGGATCAAATATAATTTTTTGACTAAAAGTTGTATATCAAATCAGAAATAAATCTTTTTCAGTAAAAAATATTTGTGTGATTTTTACTTTAATATGCATAATTTCACTAGTAATGCTTAATTAATATCCTAAATATGTAGCAATGATCGCCCAAAAATTTTTACCTGCAAAACCTTGGACACAAAATAATTATAAGAACATGGGTCAGTATTGACCCACCATACCATAAGCAGCTGAGGTTAGTTGTCTACCACAGAGCATTATAAGTTGTCTATGGCTGAGGTAGTCACCATAACAACTGAGGGTTAATTATAACCTCAGAAACTATGTAAACACTCCGTCTGAAATTGAGGATGTAAATACAAATAGGCAACTTGTTATACATCTGAAACTTAAGATGGCGGCCACCATGGCGACCCCTATATTTGGATGCGCAGTAGATCGTTGCGCGTTCTACTTCATTCTATTTCGTTGGTTATAACTAACTATGTTTCTGTTAAATACCCATGACCTAGGGGCCTTACCATCAATCAGACAACCCTGCCTTCATGTTTATTTGATTTCTATTTCATGCACTATATGAATTGCATTTAATTCAAGAAACAATTGTTAGCACTTTGACTATATAAATCACAAATATATGTAAGTTAAGTTGCCGGCATTTCAGTAATTTGTAAACTTGAAAACATAACCTACAAACTTTTTAACCTAAAAATCATGTCAGGTAATACTTGTTTACTTTAAATAACTTTTGATGGTTATTTTGAGATTTATTGCAGCTGGCATGTTCGGCCCTTTGAATTTCAAGGAGTACAAGCCCGAAAACCTGCTGAACTCTGCAGAGACATCCTGCTTGCTATGTGATAATGTGTTCAATCTTCAATTGTGCTTTGATGTGTTCCTCAAACACCTGTTCGAGGTGCACTATTTGGTCATTGAGGATGTGCAGAATATTTACTGTTTAGAAAGGTTTGTGACATTATTTAACAATGTATATTTTATAAGGGGGCTAGATTTGGCTAATACAATTTGGTTTAACACACACACAGCCAACGACACTAGTCAATATGTTTGACAATAACAGCCAAGTATATACGACTGTTACAAGCTAGTATGTTCAACTGTGATAGTCAAGTTTACTTATATACTACAATTACTCGGTATATATCACAGAAACAGTCAAGTATATTTGTAACAGCCAAGTATGTGCTAGTATGTTCGACTGTAATAATCAAGTTTACTTATATACCACAATTACAGCTTGGTATATATCACAGAAACAGTCAAGTATATTTGAGAGTTACAGCTAACTACTCTTACTAGTTTCATGCCAGTATGTTTGACAGTAATAGCCAAGTATGTGCTACTGTTACAAGCTAGTATGTTCGACTGTAATAATCAAGTTTACTTATATACCACAATTACAGCTTGGTATATATCACAGAAACAGTCAAGTATATTTAAGAGTTACAGCTAACTATTCTTAATAGTTTCATGCCTGTATTCACCAACATCCCATAAACTTTATAGGTCCCATAAGGTATTGAATGTATAAATTGACAATGTCATTGTGACAGAATATGCCAAAACAAATGTCAAAACAGCTTGAATAATGCTAGCAATTGGAGCTTTGAAGACATCTTTTGTTTAATTATTAAGTGTTTCCAATAGAGAGTATCTAAAGTAACTACATTCCCTAGATAATGTATTGATTGTTGCTATAACAATGAATACTTATGGGTTCAATAGGTATTGATTGATTTATGGAACGTCGATGAATAAGGCACCTTACATGGTCAATAATACTGTCAATCCAGGTACTGTCAGTATTTGCTTCAATCCTCCTTCAATAATTATCATGTAATCAATTATCCGGATAAACATCAGTATTCTATTCATTCCATCATTACTATAACTTCACGATCAGTAATACTGTCAATATTTTAGAAAAATGCAGCTGTTATAATGAAGTATATTAGACAATTACAGTTACAGTCAAGTATAATTGATAGTTGCATTCTAGTATAGTAGACAATCACAACCAAGTATGTTTGACAGTTCCAAACCACTTCGGGCAATATCATCAATGTGAAGCATTTATAACCAAGTATATTTGACAGTTACAGCCTCACATATTTGAGTTACAGCCAAGTATAATTGATAATTGCAGATTAATGTACTTGATAATTACAACCAAGTATGTTTGACAGTGTGAAACGACTTCAGGGTCACATCATCAATGATAAGCAGTTATAACCAAGTATATTTGACAGTTACAGCCAAGTATAATTCATAGTTACAACCAAGTATGTTTGACAATTTGAAACCACTATAACATCAATATGAAGCTGTTATAATAAAGTATATTTGACAATTACAGTCTGACATATTTCAGTTACAGTCAAGTATAATTGATAGTTTCATTCTAGTATACTTCACAATCACAACCAAGTATGTTTGACAGTTTGAAACCACTTCAGTGCCACATCATCAATGTTAAGCAGTTATAACCAAGTATATTTGAGTTACAGCCAAGTATAATTGATAGTTACAGTCTAGTATACTTCACTATTACAACTAAGTATGTTTGACAATTTGAAACCACTTCATAGCCATAGCATCTATATGAAGCTGTTATAATGAAGTATATTTGACAGTTACAGCCTGACATATTTCAGTTACAGCCAAGTATGATTGATAGTTGCAGTCTAATATACTTCACAATCACAGCAAAGTATGTTTGACAGTTTGAAACCACTTCAGGGCCACATCATCAATGCTAAGTAGTTAAAACCAAGTATATTTGACAGTTACAGCCAAGTATAATTGATAATTGCAGACTAATATACTTGATAATTACAACCAAGTATGTTTGACAGTTTGAAACCACTTCAGGGCCACATCATCAATGTTAAGTAGTTATAACTAAGTACATTTGACAGTTACAGCTATGTTTGACAGTTTGAACTCACTTGACAGCCATATCAGCAACATTAAGCAGTTATAATCAACATTTTTTGACAGTTACAGCCTGACATAGTTCAGTTACAGCCAAGTATAATTAATAATTGCATCTAGTATACCTGATAGTTACAACCAATTATGTGTGACAGTTTGAAACCACTTTAGGGCCACATCATAAATGTTAAGCAGTTATAACCAAGTATATTTGACAGTTACAGCCAAGTATAATTGATAATTGCAGACTAATATACTTGATAATTACAACCAAGTATGTTTGACAGTTTGAAACCACTTCAGGGCCACATCATCAATGTTAAGTAGTTATAACTAAGTAAATTTGACAGTTACAGCTATGTTTGACAGTTTGAACCCACTTGACAGCCATATAAGCAACATTAAGCAGTTATAACCAACATTTTTTGACAGTTACAGCCTGACATAGTTCAGTTACAGCCAAGTATAATTAATAATTGCATCTAGTATACTTGATAGTTACAACCAATTATGTGTGACAGTTTGAAACCACTTTAGGGCCACATCATAAATGTTAAGCAGTTATAACCAATTATATTTGACAGTTACAGCCAAGTATAATTGATATTTGCAGTCTAGTATACTTTACAATTACATCCAAATATATTTGACAGTTTCAAACCACTTCAGGGCCATATCATCAATGTTACTCATTGTAGCTAAGTATAATTGACAGTTACAGCCTGACATATTTAGTTACAGCCAAGTATAATTGATAGTTGCAGTTTCGTATACTTGACAATCACAACCAAATATGTTTGACAGTTTGAAACCACTTTAGGGCCACATCATCAATGTTAAGCAGTTATAACCAAGTATATTTGACATTTACAACATGATATATTGCAGTTACAGCCAAATATAATTGATAGTTGCTGTCTAGTGCACTTCACAGTTACAACTAAGTATGTTTGACACTGCAGGGCCATATCATCATGTCAAGCAGTTATAACCAAGAATATTTGACAGTTACAGCCTAATAAACGTATTACAGTCAAGTATATTTAATAGTTACAGTCTAGTATACTTGACAACTACAACTATGTATGTTTGATAGTTTGAAAACACTTCAGGGCCACATCATCAATGTTAAGCATTTATAACCAAGTATATTTGACAGTGACAGCCTGATATATTTGAGTTACAACCAAGTATAGTTGATAATTGCAGTCTAGTTTACTTGACAATTACAACCAAGTATGTTTTACAGTTTGTAACCACTTTAGTGCCATATCATCAATGTTAAGCATTTATAACCAAGTATATTTGACAGTTACAGCCTGATATATTTGAGTTTCAGCCAAGTATAGTTGATAATTGCAGTCTAGTATACTTGACAATTACAACGTGTTTGACAGTTTGAAACCACTTGACGGCCATATCAGCAACGTTAAGCAGTTATAACCAAAATTATTTGGCAATTACAGCCTGACATATTTCAGTTACAGCCAAGTATAATTAATAATTGCATCTAGTATACTTGATAATTACAATCAAGTATGTTTGACAGTTTGAAACCACTTCAGTGCCCTAACATCAATGTGACGCAGTTATAACCAAGTATATTTGACAGTTACAGTCTGACATAATTCAGTTACAGCCAAGTATAATTGATAGTTGCAGTCTAGTATACTTGACAATCACAGTCAAATATTTTTGACAGTTTAAAACCATTTCAGGGCCACACCATATATGTTAAGCAGTTATAACCAAGTATATTTGACAGTTACAGCCAAGTGTAATTGATATTTGCAGTCTAGTATACTTGACAATTACATCCAAGTATGATTGACAGTTTCAAACCACTTCAGGGCCATATCATCAATGTTACGCATTATAGCTAAGTATAATTGACAGTTATAGCCTGACATATTTCAGTTACAGACAAGTATAATTGATAGTTGCGGTCTAGTATACTTGATAGTTACAACCACGTATGTGTGACAGTTTGAAACCACTTCAAAGCCATATCATCAATGTTAGGCAATTATAACCAAATATATTTGACAGTTACAATCTGACATATTTCAATTACAGCCAAGTATAATTGATAGTTGCAGTCTAGTATACTTGACAATTACAACCAAGTATGTTTGGCAGTTTGACACCAGTTCAGGGTCATATCATCAATGGTAGGAGTTATTTTCAAGTATATTTGACAGTTACAGCCTGACATATTTCATTTACAGCCAAGTATAATTGATAGTTGCAGTCTAGTATACTTGATAGTTGCAGTCTAGTATACTTGACAATAACAATCAATTTTTTTGACAGTTTGAAACCACTTCAGGGCCACAACATAAATGTTAAGCAGTTATAACCAAGTCTATTTGACAGTTACAGCCAAGTATAATTGATATTTGCAGTCTAGTATACTTGACAATTACATCCAAATATGTTTGACAGTTTCAAACCACTTCAGGGCCATATCATCAATGTTACTCATTATAGCTAAGTATAATTGACAGTTACAGCCAAGTATAATTGATAGTTGCAGTCTTGTATACTTGACAATTACAACCAAGCGTGTTTGACAGTTTGAAACCACTTCAGTGCCATAACATCAATGTGAAGCAGTTACAACCAAGTATATTTAACAGTTACAGCCTGACATATTTCAGTTACAGCCAAGTATAATTGATATTTGTAGTCTAATATACTTGACAATCACAACTAAATATTTTTGACCGTTTAAAACCATTTCAGGGCCACATCATATATGTTAAGCAGTTATAACCAAGTATATTTGACAGTTACAGCCAAGTGTAATTGATATTTGCAGTCTAGTATACTTGACAATTACATCCACGTATGATTAACAGTTTCAAACCACTTCAGGGCCATATCATCAATGTTACGCATTATAGCTAAGTATAATTGACAGTTACAGCCAAGTATAATTGATAATTGCGGTCTAGTATACTTGATAGTTACAACCAAGTATGTGTGACAGTTTGAAACCACTTCAAAGCCATAGCATCAATGTTAGGCAATTATAACCAAATATATTTGACAGTTACAATCTGACATATTTCAATTACAGCCAAGTATAATTGATAGTTCTAGTCTAGTATACTTGACAATTACAACCAAGTATGTTTGGCAGTTTGACACCAGTTCAGGGTCATATATTCAATGTTAAGGAGTTATTTCCAAGTATATTTGACAGTTACAGCCTAACATATTTCATTTACAGCCAAGTATAATTGATAGTTGCAGTCTTGTATACTTGACAATCACAACTAAGTATGTTTGACAGTTTCAAACCACTTTAGGGCAATATCATCAATTTTAAGCAGTTATAACCAAGTATATTTGACATTTACAACATGACATATTGCAGTTACAGCCATATCATCAATGTTAGGCAATTATAACCAAATATATTTGACAGTTACAGTCTGACATATTCTAGTTACAGCCAAGTATAATTGATAGTTGCAGTCTAGTATACTTGTATACTAATTACAACCAAGTATGTTTGGCAGTTTGACACCAGTTCAGGGTCATATCATCAATGTTAAGGAGTTATAACCAAGTATATTTGTCAGTTACAGTCTGACATATTTCAGTTACAGTCAAGTATAATTGATAGTTGCATTCTAATATACTTGACAATCACAACCAAGTATGTTTGACAGTTTCAAACCACTTTAGGGCAATATCATCAATGTTGAGCAGTTATAACCAAGAATATTTGACAGTTACAGCCTAATAAACATATTACAGTCAAGTATATTTGATGGTTACAGTCTAGTATACTTGACAACTACAAGTAAGTATGTTTGATGTTTGAAACCACTTCAGGATCATACAACCCAAGTTAAGCAGGACCATTAACCCAGCGTTAATGTTGTATATCTAGTTATGTGATAAAAAAAAAATATTTTTAGGTACATTTCTCACTGGAAAGATCGTTTTCAGAAGACCAGCATTGAAAGCATTGTGCCCTCAGTGAAAATCGACTCCACATCACAAAAATACTTCTTGCTGAGCACTCTAATGCGAGAGGACAAGGAGCTGAGGTACAAGTTGGGACTGGAACAAGCGTTGCAAATGCAGGAGAAGGAACGAACAGAGCTGGACTTCAAAAAGCAGTGTTTGTTCTGTCGATTAGAGCATGAAGGTAGTTAAATATAATTTCTATCCATAGTTATAGCCCTCACTTGTTATCTTGATATCACAAAATAGTATGCTCTGATCTGAAACAAAACATCATTCATTTATTTGAATATAACTGTGTGATTGCACTCAGTGGTCGCTATAACTATATGTGATTTAAATCAGCAATCATTTACTTGGTAAATAGTTCAAGTTGTTTGAAATAGTGGACGGGTATAGTTTGGTTGGTAGGGGCCGCCCGCCCACCCCACCTTCGCTCGTATAGTTTTTCCATAGGATGACACTCTTCTTGGAATGGTTTAAACAATATAAAACGCTTGCATCCATTGAAAAAACTATGCGAGCGAAGGTGGGGTGGGCGGGTGGCCCCTACCAACCAAACTATGCCCGTCCACTATTTCAAACGACTTGAACTATGCATTACATTATTTTTCACATATATATTTTTAATTAGTCTTAAATTAATAAATGTCATTAATTTAATCATAGAAAATAATGGATAATAGTGTAGTGCATAGTTCAAGTTGTTTGAAATAGTGGACGGGCATAGTTTGGTTGGTAGGGGCCACCCGCCCACCCCACCTTCGCTCGCATAGTTTTTTCAATGGATACAAGCGTTTTATATTGTTTAAACCATTCCAATAAGAGTGTCATCCTATGGAAAAACTATACGAGCGAAGGCGGGGTGGGGGGGCGGCCCCTACCAACCAAACTATGCCCGTTCACTATTTCAAACAACTTGAACTATGCACTACACTATTATCCATTATTTTCTATGATTAAATTAATGACATTTATTAATTTAAGACTAATTAAAAATATATATGTGAAAAATAATGTAATGCATAGTTCAAGTCGTTTGAAATAGTGGACGGGCATAGTTTGGTTAGTAGGGGACACCCGCCCACCCCACCTTCGCTCGCATAGTTTTTTCAATGGATACAAGCGTTTTATATTGTTTAAACCATTCCAATAAGAGTGTCATCCTATGGAAAAACTATACGAGCGAAGGCGGGGTGGGGGGGTGGTCCCTACCAACCAAACTTTTTTCTGTTTTCTGTCATCCGGGTATCGATTCTGTAATTCTGAGCGTTCTGAATAGCAAATATAACCAAAGTAAACATTGTGAACAAGTCGCTTATAGATATATTTCTAGGCACTCGCTATGATTACCTGAAGCACATCTCCGAGCAGCACAACCTGCAACTGGGCAACCCCCAAAATCTAGTCTTCATCGACAGTCTGCTTGATCAAATCGAATCAAAACTAGCCAGTCTGCAGTGCATCTACTGTGAAAAGTCATTTCCTGATCGGCAGGTACTAAAAGAACATATGCGCAAGAAGATCCACAAGAGAATCAACCCAAAAAACACTGATTACGATAAGTATTACATGGTGAACTACCTTGAGGACCGGGCGAGACGTGGCGAGCGCGAGGATGATGTAGTGGTTGAGCCTGGTGATCAGAACTCAGATTCAGAATACTCCGACTGGCAGGAGGGTGGGGATAGTATCAACTGCCTCTTCTGCGCGCATACCGAGCTTGATATAAACAAGCTGTGCCTGCACATGCATACGGTGCACCGATTCAACTTCCCGCAGCTCGCCGCCCATCTGGATTTCTATCAGCGGGTGAAGCTGGTGAACTACATCAGGCGGCAGGTGCATGCGGTGCAGTGCCCGACGTGCGAGAAACTGTTGGGGACGTTGGAGGAGCTGGAGGCGCATTTGAGGGCCGAAAAACATTGTACATTGCCTGAAACGGGCAAATTCGATCAACCCGAGTAAGAGAAATTGTATTTGTATATCGTGCCGTATGTAAGTTTTGTAATTGTTACAGGTTTTACTTCCCCACATATGAAAATGATACGTTTCTTTACTACTTGGAGGATTTAGATGACTAGATTTGCTGTGATTGATGAATCAACTTAACTGATGCACTTAAACAATGTCTGGTAGGGTTTTTAAAGTAATGCATCAGTGGGTTTTTTTGAATAAAAGGCGGTCCTAAAATAGGACCATTGCGGACGACGGTGGTTCGAATCCACCGCTAGTCGGGAGGACTTCTACAAAGAGTTCACTCGTGGGTGTTGTATGAGGCACAATAGGTCCTTGGGGCTGTACTCACATAAAATAAATAAAGGGCATATTTGTAGGCACTCACTATGATTACCTGAAGCACATCTCCAAGCAGCATAACCCTCGATACCTCTGTACTCACGTAAAATAAATAAAGGAGAAGGATTATATTTTCACTCACTGTTTAAGCCACTGTTACAGTTCAAGTAACCACTTCTATTTATTGCTATCACTAATTTTCTTTGGGCCATATCACAGATTAATGACCTCCTGAATGAACTATTATTGCAGTGTGAGCTATATATGGCTCTGCAGGTCGTTCAGTGTTGCAAATTAAATTTTCGTTTCTAAAAAAAAGACCTTTATTGGCATTTCCCTCACTGTCCTTCCACATCAATAACCACAACACAAATATACAAAAATACAAATAGAAATAAAAGTAATACTCCGCAACAAATTACAAATTACCCTCATCTATAACCGCTCCCTCTGCCCTCGCCACTTTCCTCTCCCACGTCAGCCTCCTGCAGATGTTCACGCCTTCCCCATCCTCGCTTAACCATTCATTCAGTTTTCTGCAGTCTCCCACCCACTACTACTTTCACATTTCTCGCTAAGGTGCCACCGCGTGTCGCTTCCCTTACTACACAGCGCACACGCGGTGTACCCAAGACCCATCCACACTCTCCACCCTCTCTTGTCTGACCCACACCTCGCTCTTGCCATGCATACCTTGTCCTCCCTGCTCCACAACAAAAATACAAATAGAAATAAAAGTAATACTCCGCAAAAAAATACAAATTACCCTTATCTATAACCGCTTCCTCTGCACTCCCCACTTTCCTCTCCCATGTCAGCCTCCTGCAGATTTTCACGCCTTCCCCATCCTCGCTTAACCATTCATTCAGTTTTCTGCAGTCTCTCACCCACTCTGATTTCACACCCTCACATTCTTCGCTAAGGTGCCACCATGTGTCGCTTCCCTTACCACACAGCGCACACGCGGTGTACCCCAGTCCCATCCACACTTTCCTCCCTCTGTCGTCTGACCCACACCTCGCTCTTGCCATGCATACCTTGTCCTCCCTGCTCCACTCACCCCGGGCTAAGTAACTCGGGAGTTTCCCACGCACTTGCCACTCTACGTAGCCAGGGTTGTAAGAGCTCTCATTCATTCTAGTCTGCCGTTCTTGCCACTCAATATCCCTCAATCTCTCTCTTACCTCAGTGCCTAGGCTTCCCATTTCTCTTAGCTTCTCCTCTACCCATACCTCAGACATACCCACTCTTTCATACATCCTTTATCCAACCACTCTCCGTCCTACTCTTACACCTCATCCATACCTGTCTTTCCTCGCCCAATTCCTGCAATCTTTCTTCAAACTTCACAACCCTTACAAACGCCTCCCACCACATACTCATACGATTCGTCTTCTGCAACAGCACTGCTCTCGGTGTCGACCTTTCCAGACCTAGCAGACTCTTCGGGAGCAAACCTTGCTCTCTCTATCATATCCCACTCACGCAATCCCCACACTTCCACTCCATAAAACAGAATAGTTTTTACACGCGCATCCCAGATCTTGCACGCCATTACGAGGTTACCGCCCCACAACCTCTCCCATTTCCTTCTCGCTATCCCCCAAACCTTTCTCGCTTTCGCTTGCATACATTCCACATGCACCCTAAATCCTCCTCCACTGTCAAACCAAAAGCCCAAATATTTAAAGACATTCACTCTCTCAATCATCCTTCCCTTCCATTTCAGCTCTTCCACTCTACCCCTTCTACCCCTATTCCTAAACATCATCCATTTAGTCTTCTCCACATTCACCACTAGCCCTCTCCTATCCAGGTACCTTCCTATTCTTTCCAACATCTCTTCCACTCTCTTGGCTACTAATATTATGTCATCCGCATATGCAATACGACTTGAACTATGCATTACATTATTTTTCACATATATATATATATATATATATATATATATATATATATATATATATATATATATATATATATATATATATATATTTAATTAATCTTAAATTAATAAATGATATTAATTTAATCATAGAAAATAACAGATAATAGTGTAGTGCATAGTTCAAGCCGTTTGAAATAGTGGACGGGTATAGTTAGGTTGGTAGGGGCGGCTCGCCCACCCCACCTATGTTCGCATAGTTTGTTTAATGGATACAGTTGTTTTATATTGTTGAAACCATTCCAAGAAGAGTGTTATTCTATGGAAAAACTATGCGAACAAAGGTGGGGCGGGCGGGCGGCCCCTACCAACTAAACTATACCCGTCCACTATTTCAAACGACTTGAACTATGCATTACATTATTTTTCACATATACATTTTTAATTAGTCTTAAATTAATAAATGATATTAATTTAATCATAGAAAATAACAGATAATAGTGTAGTGCATAGTTCAAGCCTTTTGAAATAGTGGACGGGAATAGTTAGGTTGGTAGGGGCCGCCCGCCCACCCCACCTATGTTCGCATAGTTTGTTTAATGGATACAGTTGTTTTATATTGTTGAAACCATTCCAAGAGTGTTATTCTATGGAAAAACTATGCGAACAAAGGTGGGGTGGGCGGGCGGTCTCTACTAACCAAACTATACCCGTCCACTATTTCAAACGACTTGAACTATGCATTACATTATTTTTCACAT
The DNA here is from genome assembly GCA_963942505.1 of Lordithon lunulatus. NCBI lineage: Eukaryota > Metazoa > Arthropoda > Insecta > Coleoptera > Staphylinidae > Lordithon > Lordithon lunulatus. The sequence continues at coordinate 11,043,455 of OZ012675.1, forward strand.
ATACATTTTTAATTAGTCTTAAGTTAATAAATGATATTAATTTAATCATAGAAAATAACAGATAATAGTGTAGTGCATAGTTCAAGCCGTTTGAAATAGTGGACGGGTATAGTTAGGTTGGTTGGGAACATCCACACCTTGGTTCTCCCCACCACGACCCCTCCAGCCTGTCCTCTCAGCACCGCCTCCAACTCACTTGTGTATAGATTGAACAGGAGGGGGCACTTTTGCCCACGCCTCTTTATATATACTTCTCACCCACTCCACACTTTCATCTTCTATGCCCAATCTATTGATACACTCCACGAGTTTTCCTCTAGGAACTGAGTCATACGCCGCTTTCAAATCCACAAACACCGCATACACTCTCCCTTTGCACTCCAATGCTTCCTCCACCATTCTCGCTAGCGTAAAAATCTGCTACCTCGTCCTTCTTCCCTTTTTGAAACCCCTCTGGCATTCCGGCAGCAGCCCTTTTCTATCCACTTCCCTCTCTAGTCTATTTTTCACAATTGTCATCATACCTTTGTACCCCGCACTCATAACGGTAATACCCCTATAATTGTTTACGTCCGATGCCGCTCCCCCTTTATGTACCGGGACCACCACCCCCTCACTCCACTCTTACGGCAGTTCTTCACCGCTCCAACCCTTATTCAAAACCTGCAGTAACTTATCTCTTCCTTCCTCTGGTAATCTTTTGAAAGCCTCTGCCTTCAGCCCATCTTCCCCCGCCGCCTTTCCCAGTTTCAACTGCCCTACGGCCACGTCAACCTCTTCCCGCAAAAACGCCTCCCTTCCTACCACCGGCCTCGGACTCCCTAAATTCACCTATGACCCCGCCATCTCTCTACAGCTCTTCTCCCACTCTGCCAGGTCTATGTTAACTTTGCCCATTTTTACACTTCCCTTCAGAATTTCCCACAACCCTTTCTCTATCACACACTTCCTCAAACTCGTTTCTAACTTCTGCAACTCCTCTATCTTCTTCCTCTCGCAGGTTCTCTCGAACTCCCTCTTCGCCTGATTGGCCCATTCCAATTTTGATTTTGTTTGCTCTTTTCTCCTTGGCCCTCTCCCGTATTTTCTTCTGAACGTCCCACTCCACACGGTCAAATCATCATCGATATATATATATATATATATATATATATATATATATATATATATATATATATATATATCGATGATGATTTGACCGTACCGGAGTGGGACGTTCAGAAGAAAATACGGGAGAGGGCCAAGGAGGAAAGAGCGAAAGGTGTAGAAGTGAGGGTGGGCTACCGGAAAATGAATGTTGCGGACGAGTGGTGGATCTGGCAGGGCGATGGTCTGGCAAAAAAGTGCTGAAGAGGTTGAGGACGACGAGGCAGCAGTAGATGGAAGAGGGGACGAGGGCAACTGGAGGGTGGGCTTCTGGAACACTGCGGGTCTAAAGGAAAAAAGTGCTGGGAGGAGTGTGGGTAAAAGAACTAGAGGATTGGTTGGGCACAAAGGACATGGTGGGGTTATTAGAGACGTGGTTGACAGAAGAGGAGTGGGGGCAGGTAGAGTGCTGTATGCCGACAGGATGGGACTGGGTGACTCAGGGGGCGAAGAAGGAAGCTAAGATAGAGCCAAAGGAGGAATCATATTGGGAGTAAAAAAGATATTAGGAAAATTGAATAGAGAGACGTTAAGAGAAGCTACAGGACTCGTAATAGGGAAGGTGGAAATGCATAGAAGTGCGGTGTGGGTGGGAGCATTGTACTGTAACAAAAACCGGTTGGAATTAACGGAGGTACTAGACGAACTGGATACGGCAGCAGATATATGGATCATCGGGGGCGACTGGAATGTGAGAGTGGGGGAGCTGGAAGGAGGGATCGGAGAAGACGGTGACTGGAGAGAAAGGTGCTCCCAGGATAAAGTGACCAACCAGGAGGGTAGAGAATGGATGCAATGGGTGAGAAAGTCAGGATCGGATGTGCTCAACGGTTGCTGTGAAGGGGACTGGGAAGGGAAAAAAACGTTCTGCGAAAAAGGAGGAGGCTCGGTTTTGGACTACGTGGTGGCCAAAGGAATCGGAAGGGAAGAGTTGGAGTGCTTCAAGGTGGAAAACGTAGGGGGGTCGGATTATGTACCGGTGGAGGAGGTCGTGAGGGTGAGGAACGTTGTGAAGGGGCAGCAGAGGTTTGGATGGAGCGAGTCGGATTTGGATACATATGAGAAAAAGCTAAAACGCGTGAAGTGGGAGGATGTGCATTCGATGCTCCAGTTGGAAAGAGTGATGGTGCTGTATTGGAGAAGAAGAAGAGTGGGGGGCAGAGGGAGAGTTGGTTTGACGAGGAATGTAGGGTGAAGAAGTCGAGCTGGGGAAGAGGAATGGCGAAGTGGAGGAATGGAAGAGGTGAAGTAGAATGGGCCAATCAGGCGAAGAGGGAGTTCGAGAGAACCTACGAGAGGAAGAAGTTAGAAACGAGGTTGAGGGAGTGTGTGATAGAGAAAGGGTTGTTGGAAATTCTGAAGGGAAGTGTAAAAATGGGCAAAGTTAACATAGAGCTGGCAGAGTGGGAGAAGAGCTGTAGAGAGAGATGGCGGGGTCAGAGCTGGATTTAGGGAGTCCGAGGCCGGTGGTAGGAAGGGAGGCGTTTTCGCGGGAAGAGGCTGACGTGGCCATAAGGCAGTTGAAACTGGGAAAGGCGGCGGGGGAAGATGGGATGAAGGCAGAGGCTTTCAAAAGATTACCAGAGGAAGGAAGAGATAAGTTACTGCAGGTTTTGAATAGGGTCTGGAGCGATGAGGAGCTGCCGGAAGAGTGGCGTGTGGGGGTGGTGGTCCCGGTACATAAAGGGGGAGCGGCATCGGTCGTAAACAATTATAGAGGTATTACCGTTATGTGTGAGTGCGGGGTACAAAGGTATGATGACAATTGTGAAAAATAGACTAGAAAGGGCTGCTGCCGGTATGCCAGGGGGGTTTCAGAAAGGGACGAGGGAGCAATTTTCACGCTAGCGAGAATAGTGGAGGAAGCGTAGGAGTGCAAAGGGAGAGTGTATGCGGTGTTTGTGGATTTATATATCAATTTGTGTTTAGACCGCATTGGCTTCATTTTCCCCTCTCAACTGGCCAGCTCTAGCAGCATTCTGTCTCCCTTTCTCCCCCGCTACACCTCTCCCCGCACCTGCACACTAACTTGCAGTTTCTGTATAACTCCCTCCACCTCTTCCTTTCCAATCCCCGACAGCACTACGTTGTTTCTTCTCTCACTTTTTTGTCTCTCCTCTCTCTTGTCTATCGTGACCACTTTCCTCTCTACCTCCTTTACCCACTCCGGCGCTGCTTTCCCCTTCGGTTCGTTACTCTTCCCCATTTTTACCAACTCCCTCCACCTCTTCCTTTCCAATCCCCGACACCACTACGTTGTTTCTTCTCTCCTCTCTCTTGTCTATCGTGACCACTTTCCTCTCTACCTCCTTTACCCACTCCGGCGCTGCTTTCCCCTTCGGTTCGTTACTCTTCCCCATGTTTACCAACTCCCTCCACCTCTTCCTTTCCAATCCCCGACATCACTACGTTGTTTCTTCTCTCACTTTTTTGTCTCTCATCTCTCTTGTCTATCGTGACCACTTTCCTCTCTACCTCCTTTACCCACGCCGGCGCTGCTTTCCCCTCCGGTTCGTTACTCTTCCTCATTTTCACCAGCTGGTCTATCTTCCCCATCATCCTTTCTCACCCGTGTCCATTCCCTCTGCATTTCCCTCCATCCATCCATCGTCAGTTGCCACTCCTTTCTTTCCTTTTTCAACTTCTCTCTCTATCCGTGACTCTTCCCTCTCCTCTCTTAAAATTTTCCTCCATTTCTGGCTCTCCTCTCCAGATTTCTTAAGCTCTTCTTCCATGTCCTCTACCACTTCCCACATTTTCTTCAACGCTTCGACGTTGCCGTCCTTTACCTGATCCGGAGTCACCTTTTCCCACTTTCTTTACTTCATATCCGGGGTCGCCGCGCACTTTCCCGTCTGCGGCCTGATCGGGTTGCGTTCCTCCGTTTCGTCGCCGCTTTCCATACCGACCACTAGTGCGCGAATAAGAACCCACAAATACCGAGACGAAATACAGTTCTGTTTATATTTGGGTATTGCCCGTTCCCAACAGCTGTTCCCAATTCGTCGACACTTCACCTTCCCGCACTTGGTTTCTCCCAGAGCGGGGATATATATCACCAAACACCGATATTTTTCAGTTCGCTACTGCTCACTAAAAACGTTTTCACATTTGCACAATACTGTCAATATTTTAGCAAAATAATTATATTTGAATTTATCTAAAATTAGGATCATACCTAGAGAAATAATTTTTTATTGACAGTATATAGAAATGAAAATATGTAGTCTCGTCGTCTCAAGACGACGAGACTACATATTTTCATTTCTATATACTGTCAATAAAAAATTATTTCTCTAGGTATGATCCTAATTTTAGATAAATTCAAATATAATTATTTTGCTAAAATATTGACACCATGTAAGGTGCCTTTATTAGAGGTTGGACATCATCTTGTTGACTGCTGCTCTGATCATTCTGAAATTACAGAATAGACCGTGTAGTGATTAATGGCCTAAATCACCACAATGCAAGTAGTCCTATATCAATTAAATTACTTATTGGGACATAAGTATGAAATTTGGTGAATAATAAAGGCGCATTGGTTGAATAGGAAAGTAGTTGAAAGTGTATGAATATAATCTAATCTGTAAAATAAATTAAACGAAAACACCAATTGTTAGCAAGGGAATAACGTAAAGTGTACAGTCTTATCATCCTATATTTGAGTTTGAAAAAGGACTCTTTCAAAAATATACAGACGATCAATTATATCGGAATTATCAAATTATTTGATATTAAATATATTTATATAATATATATTTGATATATGCATTAGATAGACTAGTACACTAAATTATTCATAATAATAATAGTAATATAAATAAAGAACTATACAAAAAAAATAAATTCATCTCATCAACAGTTTTGAAGAACAGAAAAAACTCTTTGGCTCACAGGAAACAAACAAAAAAAAACAAAAAAACTAAACCGATAACAACAAAGTAATTGGAAGAAAAATAAAAACAATTTAAAAAATTTCAACAACAAACGCGATAAACTTCTCCTCTTCTCCTAGGGTGCTATGAAAAATAAGTGCCGGCCGGCCTGAACTAACCGAGCGTTACGAACAAACTAAGCGCAAATTCAAATATATCATTTTAGGCACATACGTTCAAAGTGTTTTGAGGAATGGAACCTCGCCATTGAAAACAAATCTAGTTAGAATCATATAAAAAAGCGTCCCACATCGAAACAAACAAAAAATACTGGCAAAAAATCGAACCGGTTTCGCGGCTTATTGTATATTGCAGAGTTGCTTACGTAGCTCAGATTCATTCTCTTCCAGCTCGTCCTCGGGCACCGTCTGCCCCCCGTTGGGCGCCACGTCGGGCAAGTAGGGCGTGTAGTCCAGCCCCGACCGCTCGTAAAACAGTATGTACGCGGAACTGGTGTCTATTTTGGGCGACTTTACGTCGCTGTACGCACACCGAAAACTATCGAGCGATGTGCGCGACTCGTACACGCTACGCTGGGCTAGCTTTTTCGGGGGGCAGGGCGAGCTGCGCGGCGAGTCCACGCGGTCGTTACTCTCCAGACTGCTGCTGCCCGAGTTTTTGCGCTGGGGCAGGGGTGTGGACGCGGCCGAGCGGGTCTCGGCCGAGCTGGTTGAGCGGATTGACTCGGCGCGCGCCACCGGCCGCATCATTTCCGGCGGTGGCTCCGTTGCCACTTCACGGCACGAGCTGTCGTTGTAGCAGTACCAGCTGCCGTTGGGGTTGCACGCGTAGGAGATGTAGTGGCCACCGTTTAGCATACCCGAATGACTCTGGAAAAAAAGTTATATATATATCATTTCATATATTTTAATTAATAAAGCATGATATCCTAGAAAATTGCTGATAACAGTATAGCAGTGATTCTTAACCTTTTTGAAGTCAGGGAGCAGGATCATAAGAACAACTCGAGGAGAATCAAAATCAAAGAGTAACATTCAATTTCGGCCACTGTATAGTGCAGACTTTAAGGTCCAGTCCATTTGGTTACTAGTAGTGACAAATGCTGACATCACGCTATACTATTACTATGAGTCAATCACACACAGTAACATTCAATTTCAGCCACTGCAGTATAGTACAGACTTTAAGGCCCTGTCTATTTGATTACTAGTAGTGAAAAATGCTGACATCACGCCATACTATTACTATGAGTCAATCACACACAGTAACATTCAATTTCAGCCACTGCAGTATAGTACAGACTTTAAGGCCCTGTCTATTTGGTTACTAGTAGTGAAAAATGCTGACATCACGCTATACTATTACTATGAGCGTGACGTCAGCATGTGTCTCTACTAGTCACTAGTAGTAGCCAGACAGACAGGATCTAATGGTAAACGGGCATAGTATAGCGACTTTCGTTTATAGTTCCGCAACTGTTCTGGAGTGGTCTTAGCTGAACAACCTGGAACAGCTCTCGAACCATAACCGAAAGTCACTTATGGATAATCTTGAAACCTCTTAAACTTCTCCTTTGTCCGCATATTTCTGTTAATGGGATAACAATCTTTTCAGTTGTCTAAACAATGTAAAACCTCTCTATCCATAAAAGTAAACTTACAGCAACCTACGCCACTGCTTTATTTATAATTATTTGTCAATGCAATTAACTTATAAGCCCTGAGATTATCTATAAAATGATATACAATATGCAATAATTTCTTCATAGGTTTTGTTTTAGCCACTGGGCTACTGATACTGATCTCCCAGTGTACTCGTTTGAGTACATTGGTAAAAATTCATCGTAGTTTTGCTCATATCGCAAATTTAATTGTCAGAGCCGTTCTCTACAGTTTTACAGTGACGAATTTATAAAATCTGCGTTATTTAGTGTTTGCATAGACTCTGGAACACACCGTGTGATATGTGGAGTCTTCTAGTCTTCTCTAGCAGGAAGAGAAACTTTTCACAACATTTTTGAACATATCTTTCTTAATAGTCATCCCACAGACTTCATTTATACATAAATTGAAAGATAATTCAATTATCTTCAGATGACCATCAATGTTCGTTATGATTTGTAACTAATTCGATTGATAACTATAAATTTCTAGCAGGAAGAGAAAAGAGACATTTTTTACAACATTTTTGAAGATATCTTCCTTAATAGTCATCCCACAGACTTCATTTATACATCAGTTGAAAGATAATTCAATTATCTTCAGATGACCATCAATGTTCGTTATGATTTGTAACTAATTCGATTCATAACTATAATTTTCTAGCAGGAAGAGAGAAGAGACATTTTTTACAACATTTTTGAATATATCTTTCTTAATAGTCATCCCACAGACTTCATTTATACATCAATTGAGAGATAATTCAATTATCTTCAGATGACCATCAATGTTCGTTATGGTTTGTAACTAATTCGATTGATAACTATAATTTTCTAGCAGGAAGAGAAGAGACATTTTTTACAACATTTTTGAAGATATCTTCCGTAATAGTCATACCACAGACTTCATTTATACATCAATTGAAAGATAATTCAATTATCTTCAGATGACCATCAATGTTCGTTATGATTTGTAACTAATTCGATTCATAACTATAATTTTCTAGCAGGAAGAGAAGAGACATTTTTTACAACATTTTTGAAGATATCTTCCTTAATAGTCATCCCACAGACTTCATTTATACATCAGTTGAAAGATAATTCAATTATCTTCAGATGACCATCAATGTTCGTTATGATTTGTAACTAATTCGATTGATAACTATAATTTTCTAGCAGGAAGAGAAAAGAGACATTTTTTACAACATTTTTGAAGATATCTTTCTTAATAGTCATCCCACAGACTTCATTTATACATCAATTGAAAGATAATTCAATTATCTTCAGATGACCATCAATGTTCGTTATGATTTGTAACTAATTCAATTCATAACTATAATTTTCTGGCAGGAAGAGAGAAGAGACATTTTTTACAACATTTTTGAAGTTATCTTCCTTAATAGTCATCCCACATACTTCATTTATACATCAATTGAAAGATAATTCAATTATCTTCAGATGACCATCAATGTTCGTTATGATTTGTAACTAATTCGATTCATAACTATAATTTTCTAGCAGGAAGAGAAGAGACATTTTTTACAACATTTTTGCAGATATCTTCCTTAATAGTCATCCCACAGACTTCATTTATACATCAGTTGAAAGATAATTCAATTATCTTCAGATGACCATCAATGTTCGTTATGATTTGTAACTAATTCGATTCATAACTATAATTTTCTAGCAGGAAGAGAGAAGAGACATTTTTTACAACATTTTTGAAGATATCTTTCTTAATAGTCATCCCACAGACTTCATTTATACATCAATTGAAAGATAATTCAATTATCTTCAGATGACCATCAATGTTCGTTATGATTTGTAACTAATTCGATTCATAACTATAATTTTCTAGCAGGAAGAGAGAAGAGACATTTTTTACAACATTTTTGAATATATCTTTCTTAATAGTCATCCCACAGACTTCATTTATACATCAATTGAGAGATAATTCAATTATCTTCAGATGACCATCAATGTTCGTTATGATTTGTAACTAATTTGATCGATAACTATAATTTTCTAGCAGGAAGAGAGAAGAGACATTTTTTACAACATTTTTGAAGATATCTTCCTTAATAGTCATCCCACAGACTTCATTTATACATCAGTTGAAAGATAATTCAATTATCTTCAGATGACCATCAATGTTCGTTATGATTTGTAACTAATTCGATTCATAACTATAATTTTCTAGCAGGAAGAGAGAAGAGACATTTTTTACAACATTTTTGAAGATATCTTTCTCAATAGTCATCCCACAGACTTCATTTATACATTAATGGAGAGATAATTCAATTATCTTCAGATGATCATCAATGTTCGTTATGGTTTGTAACTAATTCGATTGATAACTATAATTTTCTAGCAGGAAGAGAAGAGACATTTTTTACAATATTTTTGAAGTTATCTTCCTTAATAGTCATCCCACATACTTCATTTATACATCAATTGAAAGATAATTCAATTATCTTCAGATGACCATCAATGTTCGTTATGATTTGTAACTAATTCGATTCATAACTATAATTTTCTAGCAGGAAGAGAGAAGAGACATTTTTTACAACATTTTTGAAGATATCTTCCTTAATAGTCACCCCACAGACTTCATTTATACATCAATTGAAAGATACTTTAGTTATCTTCAGATGACCATCAATGTTCGTTATGATTTGTAACTAATTCGATTCATAACTATAATTTTCTAGCAGGAAGAGAAGAGACATTTTTTACAACATTTTTGAAGATATCTTCCTTAATAGTCATACCACAGACTTCATTTATACATCAATTGAGAGATAATTCAATTATCTTCAGATGACCATCAATGTTCGTTATGATTTGTAACTAATTCGATTCATAACTATAATTTTCTAGCAGGAAGAGAAGAGACATTTTTTACAACATTTTTGAAGATATCTTCCTTAATAGTCATCCCACAGACTTCATTTATACATCAGTTGAAAGATAATTCAATTATCTTCAGATGACCATCAATGTTCCTTATGATTTGTAACTAATTCGATTCATAACTATAATTTTCTAGCAGGAAGAGAGAAGAGACATTTTTTACAACATTTTTGAAGATATCTTTCTTAATAGGCATCCCACAGACTTCATTTATACATCAATTGAAAGATAATTCAATTATCTTCAGATGACCATCAATGTTCGTTATGATTTGTAACTAATTCGATTCATAACTATAATTTTCTAGCAGGAAGAGAAGAGACATTTTTTACAACATTTTTGAAGATATCTTCCTTAATAGTCATCCCACAGACTTCATTTATACATCAGTTGAAAGATAATTCAATTATCTTCAGATGACCATCAATGTTCCTTATGATTTGTAACTAATTCTATTCATAACTATAATTTTCTAGCAGGAAGAGAGAAGAGACATTTTTTACAACATTTTTGAAGATATCTTTCTTAATAGTCATCCCACAGACTTCATTTATACATCAATTGAAAGATAATTCAATTATCTTCAGATGACCATCAATGTTAGTTATGATTTGTAACTAATTCGATTGATAACTATAATTTTCTAGCAGGAAGAGAAAAGAGACATTTTTTACAACATTTTTGAAGATATCTTTCTTAATAGGCATCCCACAGACTTCATTTATACATCAATTGAAAGATAATTCAATTATCTTCAGATGACCATCAATGTTCGTTATGATTTGTAACTAATTCGATTCATAACTATAATTTTCTAGCAGGAAGAGAAGAGACATTTTTTACAACATTTTTGAAGATATCTTCCTTAATAGTCATCCCACAGACTTCATTTATACATCAGTTGAAAGATAATTCAATTATCTTCAGATGACCATCAATGTTCCTTATGATTTGTAACTAATTCTATTCATAACTATAATTTTCTAGCAGGAAGAGAGAAGAGACATTTTTTACAACATTTTTGAAGATATCTTTCTTAATAGTCATCCCACAGACTTCATTTATACATCAATTGAAAGATAATTCAATTATCTTCAGATGACCATCAATGTTAGTTATGATTTGTAACTAATTCGATTGATAACTATAATTTTCTAGCAGGAAGAGAAAAGAGACATTTTTTACAACATTTTTGAAGATATCTTCCTTAATAGTCATCCCACAGACTTCATTTATACATCAGTTGAACGATAATTCAATTATCTTCAGATGACCATCAATGTTCGTTATGATTTGTAACTAATTCGATTCATAACTATAATTTTCTAGCAGGAAGAGAGAAGAGACATTTTTTACAACATTTTTGAAGATATCTTTCTTAATAGTCATCCCACAGACTTCATTTATACATCAATTGAAAGATAATTCAATTATCTTCAGATGACCATCAATGTTCGTTATGATTTGTAACTAATTCGATCGATAACTATAATTTTCTAGCAGGAAGAGAGAAGAGACATTTTTTACAACATTTTTGAAGATATCTTTCTTAATAGTCATCCCACAGACTTCATTTATACATCAATTGAAAGATAATTCAATTATCTTCAGATGACCATCAATGTTCGTTATGATTTGTAACTAATTCGATTCATAACTATAATTTTCTAGCAGGAAGAGAAGAGACATTTTTTACAACATTTTTGAAGATATCTTCCTTAATAGTCATCCCACAGACTTCATTTATACATCAGTTGAACGATAATTCAATTATCTTCAGATGACCATCAATGTTAGTTATGATTTGTAACTAATTCTATTCATAACTATAATTTTCTAGCAGGAAGAGAGAAGAGACATTTTTTACAACATTTTTGAAGATATCTTTCTTAATAGTCATCCCACAGACTTCATTTATACATCAATTGAAAGATAATTCAATTATCTTCAGATGACCATCAATGTTAGTTATGATTTGTAACTAATTCGATTGATAACTATAATTTTCTAGCAGGAAGAGAAAAGAGACATTTTTTACAACATTTTTGAAGATATCTTTCTTAATAGGCATCCCACAGACTTCATTTATACATCAATTGAAAGATAATTCAATTATCTTCAGATGACCATCAATGTTCGTTATGATTTGTAACTAATTCGATTCATAACTATAATTTTCTAGCAGGAAGAGAAGAGACATTTTTTACAACATTTTTGAAGATATCTTCCTTAATAGTCATCCCACAGACTTCATTTATACATCAGTTGAAAGATAATTCAATTATCTTCAGATGACCATCAATGTTCCTTATGATTTGTAACTAATTCTATTCATAACTATAATTTTCTAGCAGGAAGAGAGAAGAGACATTTTTTACAACATTTTTGAAGATATCTTTCTTAATAGTCATCCCACAGACTTCATTTATACATCAATTGAAAGATAATTCAATTATCTTCAGATGACCATCAATGTTAGTTATGATTTGTAACTAATTCGATTGATAACTATAATTTTCTAGCAGGAAGAGAAAAGAGACATTTTTTACAACATTTTTGAAGATATCTTTCTTAATAGTCATCCCACAGACTTCATTTATACATCAGTTGAACGATAATTCAATTATCTTCAGATGACCATCAATGTTCGTTATGATTTGTAACTAATTCGATTCATAACTATAATTTTCTAGCAGGAAGAGAGAAAAGACATTTTTTACAACATTTTTGAAGATATCTTTCTTAATAGTCATCCCACAGACTTCATTTATACATCAATTGAAAGATAATTCAATTATCTTCAGATGACCATCAATGTTCGTTATGATTTGTAACTAATTCGATCGATAACTATAATTTTCTAGCAGGAAGAGAGAAGAGACATTTTTTACAACATTTTTGAAGATATCTTTCTTAATAGTCATCCCACAGACTTCATTTATACATCAATTGAAAGATAATTCAATTATCTTCAGATGACCATCAATGTTAGTTATGATTTGTAACTAATTCGATTCATAACTATAATTTTCTAGCAGGAAGAGAGAAGAGACATTTTTTACAACATTTTTGAAGATATCTTTCTTAATCGTCATCCCACAGACTTCATTTATACATCAATTGAAAGATAATTCAATTATCTTTAGATGACCATCAATGTTCGTTATGATTTGTAACTAATTCGATTGATAACTATAATTTTCTAGCAGGAAGAGAGAAGAGAAACTTTTCACAAGCTCTTGGAGATAACCTTCTTAACAGCTATCCCACAGACTTCATTTATACAGCAATTGAAAGATAATTCAATTATCTTCAGATAACTATTATGATTTGTAGCTAATTCGGTTGATAACTATGATTTTCTAGCAAGAAGAAAGAAAATAATATTTTCACAATATTTTTGAAGATATCTTTCTTAATAGTCATCCCACAGTCTTCATATATACATCAATTGAAAGATAATTCAATTATCTTCAGATGACCATCAATAAGTGTTATGATTTATAGCAATTCGGTTGATAAGTATAATTTTCTAGCAGGAAAAAAGAAGAGAAACTTTTCACAACATTTTTGAAGATAACCTTCTTAGCAGTTATCCTACAGACTTCATTTATACATCAGTTGAAAGATAATTCAATTATCTACAGATGACTATCAATGACTGTTACGATTTGTAGCTAATTCGGCGGATAACTATAATGTTCTAGCAAGAAGAAAGAAAAGAATATTTTCACAATATTTTTGAAGATATCTCTCTTAATAGTCATCCCACAGTCTTCATGTAACATCAATTGAAAGATAATTCAATTATCTTCAGATGACCATCAATGACTGTTAGGATTTATAGCTAATTCGGTTGATAACTATAATTTTCTAGCAGGAAGAGAGAAGAGAAACTTTTTACAACGTTTTTGAAGATAACCTTCTCAACAGTTATCCCACAGATTTCATTTATACATCAATTGAAAGATAATTGAATTATCTTCAGATAACCATCAATAACTATTATGATTTGTAGCTAACTCGGTTACCTATGATTTTTTAACAAGAAAAGAAAAGAGAAACTATTCACAACATTTTTGAAGATATTTCTCTTAATAGTCATCCCACAATATTCATATATACCTCAATTGAAAGATAATTCAAATATCTTCAGATGACCATCAATGACTGTTATGATTTGTAGCTAATTCGGCCGATAACTATGATTTTCTAGTAAGAAGAAAGAAAAGAATATTATCACAATATTTTTGAAGATACCTCTCTTAATAGTCATCCCACAAACTTAATTTATACTTCAATTGAAAGATAATTGAATTATCTTCAGATGAACCTCAATAAATATTATGATTTGTAGCTAATTAGGTTGATACCTACGATTTTCTAGCAAGAAAAGAAAAGAGAAACTGTTCACAACATTTTTGAAGATATCTCTTTTAATAGTCATCCCACAATATTCATGTTACATCAATTGAAAGATAATTCAAATATCTTCAGATGACCATCAATGGCCGTTATGATTTGTAGCTAATTCGGCCGATAACTATGATTTTCTAGCAAGAAGAAAGAAAAGAATATTTTCACAATATTTTTGAAGATATCTCTTTTAATCGTCATCCCATAATATTCATGTTACATCAATTGAAAGATAATTCAAATATCTTCAGATGACCATCAATGACTGTATCTAATTCGGCCGATAACTATGATTTCTAGCAAGAAGAAAAAAAAAGAATATTTTCACAATATTTTTGAAGATATCTCTCTTAATAGTCATCCCACAATATTTATGTTACATCAATTGAAAGATAATTCAAATATCTTCAGATGCCCATCTATGACTGTTATGATTTGTAGCTAATTCGGCCGAAAACTATGATTTTCTAGCAAGAAGAAAGAAAAGAATATTTTCAAAATATTTTTGAAGATATCTTTCTTAATAGTCATACCACAGACTTCATTTATACATCAAAAGAAAGATCATTCAATTATCTTCAGATGACCATCAATAAATATTATGATTTGTAGCTAATTAGGTTGATACCTACGATTTTCTAGCAAGAAAATAAAAGAGAAACTGTTCACAACATTTTTGAAGATATCTCTTTTAATAGTCATCCCATAATATTCATGTTACATCAATTGAAAGATAATTCAAATATCTTCAGATGACCATCAATGACTGTATCTAATTCGGCCGATAACTATGATTTCTAGCAAGAAGTAAAAAAAGAATATTTTCACAATATTTTTGAAGATATCTCTCTTAATAGTCATCCTACAGTCTTCATGTATACATCAATTGAAAGATAATTCAATTATCTTCAGATAACTATTATGATTTGTAGTTAATTCGGTTGATAACTATGATTTTCTAGCAAGAAGAAAGAATAGAATGTTTTCACAATATTTTTGAAGATAACCTTCTTAACAGTTATCCCACATACTTCATTTATACATCAATTGACAGATAATTGATTTATCTTCAGATGACCTTCAATAACTATTATGATTTGTTACTAATTCGATTGATAAATGTGATTTTCAGCAAGAAAAATAGAAGAGAAACTTTTCACAACATTTTTGAAGATAACTTTCTCAACAGTTATCCCACATACTTCATTTATACATCAATTGAAAGATAATTCAATTTTCGTCACATAACTATCAATAACTATTATGATTTATAGCTAATTCTGTTGATAACTATGATTTTCTAGCAAGAAGAAAGAAAAGAATATTTTCACAATATTTTTGAAGATATCTTTCTTAATAGTCATCCCACAGACTTCATTTATACATCAAAAGAAAGATAATTCAATTATCTTCGGATGACTTATGAATAACAATTATGATTTGTAGCTAACTCGGTTGATACCTATGATTTTCTATCAAGAAAAGAAAAGAGAAACCGTTCACTACATTTTTGAAGATATCTCTCTTAATAGTCATCCCACAGTCTTCATGTATACATCAATTGAAAGATAATTCAATTATCTTCAGATGACCATCAATGACTGTTATGATTTATAACTAATTCGGTTGATAACTATAATTTTCTAGCAGGAAGAGAGAAGAGAAACTTTTCACAACATATTTGAAGATAACCTTCTTAACAGTTATGCCACAGACTACATTTATACATCAATTGAAAGATAATTGAATTATCTTCAGATGACCATGAATAACTATTATGATTTGTAGCTAATTCGGTTGATACCTATGATTTTCTAGCAAGAAAAGAAAACAGAAACTGTCCACCAATTTTTTGAAGATATCTCTCTTAATAATCACCCCACAATATACATGTTACATCAATTGAAATATAATTCAAATATCTTCAGATAACCATCAATGACTATTATGATTTGTAGCTAATTAGGCCGATAACTATGATTTTCTAGCAAGAAGAAAGAAAAGAATATTGTCACAATATTTTTGAAGATATCTCTCTTATTAGTCATCCCCCAGTATTATGTATACAACAGTTGAAAGATACTTCAATTATCTTCAAATGACCATCAATGACTGTTATGATTTGTAGCTGATAAATATAATATTCTAGTAAGAAAAAGAGAAGAGAAACTTTTCACAACATTTTTGAAGATAACCTTCTCAATAGTTATCCCACAGACTTCATTTATACATCAATTGAAAGTTAATTCAATTATCTTCAGATAACTATCAATAACTATTATGATTTGTAGCTAATTCGGTTGATAACTATGATTTTCTATTAAGAAGAAAGAAAAGAAAATTTTCAAAATATTTTTGAAGATATCTTTCTTAATAATCATCCCACAGACTTTATTTATACATCAAAAGAAAGATAATTCAATTATCTTCAGATGACTTATCAATAACTATTATTATTTGTAGCTAACTCGGTTGATACCTATGATTTTCTAGCAAGAAATGAAAGGAGAAACTGTTCACAACATTTTTGAAGATATCTCTCTTAATAGTCATCCCATGTTACATGGAATATGAAAAATAATTCAAATATCTTCAGATGACCATCAATGACTGATATTTGTAGCTAATTCGGCCAATAACTATGATTTTCTTGAAGAACGAAGAAATGTATTAGATGCACAACATTTGTTAGAGATTAGTAATCGGGTACGATTCTGTGAGTGAGTGCACGTTTCAAAACAAATGTTGTCAGGAATCGCACCCCTGATCACCCCTCCCACCCTTACTACAAATTAGAAAATACATACCACGACAGCATACAATTGATACTTCAAATCGAACGGATCCTGCCCCTCCGACAGCTTATGCTGATGGAAATCCTGCAAATCCTCATCAATAATCGGCGTTTTAATCAAACTAGTGGACTCGAGCCGCTCGCGCCGCTTCAACATGGGTTTCTCCGGCACCTTTTTAACACTCCCGCAATTCGGCGTGATCTCCCCCAGATCAACCAGCTTCCCAACCCCATCACCATCACCCCCAGCGGGCTCCTCAATAATTTTATCCGTGTGATGCGCGCACGTACTCTCCCCGGGCGTTTCAAACTCGAACTTCTTCACCTCCGCCAAATGCCGGTGGCGCAGAATCGTCTCCTGCGGCACGGACGCCAAGTAGCCAGTGGGGTCGAAGTTCTTGAAGGGGAAGTTCACCACCTTCTGCGTTTTCACCCACTTGTTGTTGCAGTAGTCGAAACGCTTGAGGTGGACGATGAGTATCGGCGGCAGCCGCCAGATTTGAAGTTTTTTGGTGGCGGGCCGCTTGTCTTTGCAGTTCGAGCAGTGGTACTTCGCCTCCAGGCGCTCCTCGGAGGTGAAGGCTTTCAGGCAGTAGTCCAGGTCGATTGGCTCGGTGTGCAGCTTGCGGCACTTCACCACGGACTCGTGCTCGATCCACACCTTGCAAGAAAATTGTAATTAGGATCGATTTACAATGATTACTAGAATGGTATTATAAAAAAGAATCTTTACAGGGCTACCATCCGTGAGGCCGGTCAAGAGAGAAGCTCAGAGGAGTTTAATCACCCGGTATTTATATAAACATCACAGAAACCCTCTGGAAAACAGTAATTCGCGAAAATTCACCCCGATGAGGTTCAAACTCAGGGTCCCCAATGTAATCAGTACCTGTCGTAGTTTAATCACCCGGTATTTACCTAAACTACACAGAAAACCTCTGAAAACTATGAAAGGTGATTCGCGAAAATTCATATCGATGTGGTTTAACGTTCT
Source organism: Lordithon lunulatus (assembly GCA_963942505.1). NCBI lineage: Eukaryota > Metazoa > Arthropoda > Insecta > Coleoptera > Staphylinidae > Lordithon > Lordithon lunulatus. Next base: position 11,061,274 of record OZ012675.1, read on the forward strand.
ACGTTTGTCCTCAATGCCTTATATAGCTACTTCTTCTATAGTTCTATAGTAATTACTGTTGTTTACCTTCTCTCTGCTGCTTTGGTAGCGCAGATGCAGCGCAGTCGGATCCCAGTCAATTGCAATGCACATCACATTTTGTCCGGTCCGACACACCTCGAACAAAAGCTCGTCGTTGCAGGGTAGTCGGCAGCCGCGGCAGAACTGCGTCCAGTGGCAAAGGGCGCAGATTTGACCACCCTGGAGTACGGCTTTCAACGTAAAAGGAAACTCGTAACCCAAAGAGTCATCACTGGAAAAGATATATACTTAATGTGCTTAAAATATATATCTCTAACTATTATTCAATTTATGACTAATTAGGATTTTTATCTACTAATGTATGTCAATCACAAACTATACCCATCCACACAAACCGTACAGGGAGTGAAATTTCTCAACCTTAATCTTACATAAGATTTCAAAAAAGGAAGTGCTTTAAGATGGAAAATGGGGGCTCGGAACATGTACCGGTGGAAGTGGTGTTGAGAACGACGATAGGTTTTAAGAGTGAGGAGAAACACGGGCAGGAAGGGTTTGGATGGAGCGAATCAAAAATGGCTGTGTATGAGAAAAGGCTAGAGGGCGTGAAGTGGGAGGAGGTACAGTTGATGCTCCAGTTGGAGACAGTGATGGTGGCTGCGTTGGTGAGGAAAAAGAGTGGAGGCCAGAGGGAGAGTTGGTTTGACGAGGAGTGTAAGATAACGAAGTCGAGGTGGCGGAAGGAAATGACGAATTGAAGGTACGGCAGATGTGCAGTAGAAAGGGCCAATCAGGCGAGAGTAAAAAAATAGAGGAGTTGCAGGAAGTGGAAAAGAGGTTAAGGGGATGTGTGGTGAAGAAAGGGCTGTGGGAGATCCTGAATGGAAGGGTAAAATAGGGCAAACTATACATATAGTGATAGCAGAGTGGGAGAGGAGCTGTGAACAGATGACGGGGTCTAAAATGGAGCTGGGCAGTTTGAATTCGAGACAGGTGGAGGTGGCCCAAACTGGGAAAGGCGGCGGGAGAAGATGGGCTGAAGGCAACTGCATTCAAAACAAGCTACCGGAGGAAGGAAGAGAGAAGTTGCGACAGATGTGGGTGTGTAGTGGAGAGGATGAGGAGCCGGAAGAGTGGCGTGTGAGGATGGTGCATAAAGGGGTAGCGGCCTCGGACGTAAAGAACTATAGGGGATCACTATTATGAATGCGACATATAAATGTATGATGACAATGGTGAAAACAGAATGGATAGGGAAGTGGAAGAAAAAGGGCTGCTGCCGGAATGTCAGGGTGTGTTCAGAAGGGGAGGAGGGACGAGGGAGCAGATTTTGTGTGGATGGGGCTGGGGTACACCGCGTGTGCGCTGTGTAGGAAGGGGAGCGACACGTGATGGCACCTTAGCAAATAATGTGAGGGAGTGAAAGCGAAGAGGTTGGAGAGTGAAGAAAGCAGAATGAATGGTTAGGAGAAGATGGGAAAAGCATGAAAATCTGCAGTAGGCTGACGTGGGAGAGGAAATTGGCGAGGGCCGAGGGGTTCTAGTGTATTTTATGTTAACCTTTTTTTTTTGTTTTTTTTTGTGAAAGTATTTTTTATTGGGGAGAATTTTGTATTTTTCTGCAGATATGCCAAATAAAGCTCTTTTTTGCACGCTCATTGAATATTATACTATTATTCTTGGGTTGCTTATGGTTTTAAGTCTTACCAGTCAGTAGCATGGTTAGTTTGGTCGCTTTGCGGCAACGGGCTCAGCAGTCGGGTCACTTGGTCCCAGACGGCCTCATAAATACTCTGGCAGGTGCTCGAGCTGCTGCACCCCAGTAACAGAGGCACACCGAACAGGCTCGGTTTGGATTTGTGCTGGGATAGGAAGTACGTTTCTTGTCGCACGCACTTCCGGTGGACCGCTATTAGGTAGGTAGGGCTCTTCATTGGAGTATCTGCATAAAAATTGATTATTATGTTAATAGTTTGAGGTAATTAGTAAATGTAAGTTTCTTGATAAAATATACTACAAGTAATGTTATAACTAAACAGCATGTAAACTCATTCTTTTGTTTAATAGGCACAGCCAATAGAAAATAGCCAACGCCCACAAAATAGTCTCCACCCAATCAAACACCGAGTCTTTTTGAAATAAAAATATATAACGCGTAATGTTATAACTAAACAGCATGTAAACTTATTCTTTTGTTTACTAGGCACAGCAGATAGAAAATAGCCAACGCCCACAAAATAGTCTCAACTCGATCAAACACCGAGTCTTTTTGAAATAAAAATATACAACGCGTAATGTTATAACTAAACAGCATGTAAACTCATTCTTTTGTTTAATAGGCACAGCCAATAGAAAATAGCCAACGCCTACAAAATAGTCTCCACCCAATCAAACACCGAGTCGTTTTGAAATAAAAATATACAACGCGTGATGTTATAACTAAACAGCATGTAAACTTATTATTTTGTTTAATAGGCACAGCCAATAGAAAATAACTAACGCCCACAAAATAGTCTCCACCCAATCAAACACCGAGTCTTTTTGAAATAAAAATATACAACGCGTAATGTTATAACTAAACAGTATGTAAACTCATTCTTTTGTTTAATAGGCACAGCCAATAGAAAATAGCCAACGCCCACAAAATAGTCTCCACCCAATCAAACACCGAGCCTTTTTGAAATAAAAATATACAACGCGTAATGTTATAACTAAACAGCATGTAAAATCATTCTTTTGTTTAATAGGCACAGCCAATAGAAAATAGCCAACGCCCACAAAATAGTCTCCACCCAATCAAACACCGAGTCGTTTTGAAATAAAAATATACTACGCGTAATGTTATAACTAAACAGCATGTAAACTCATTATTTTGTTTAATAGGCACAGCCAATAGAAAATAGCCAACGCCCACAAAATAGTCTCCACCCAATCAAACACCGAGTCGTTTTGAAATAAAAATATACAACGCGTAATGTTATAACTAAACAGCATGTAAAATCATTCTTTTGTTTAATAGGCACAGCCAATAGAAAATAGCCAACGCCCACAAAATAGTCCCACCCAATCAAACACCGAGTCTTTTTGAAATAAAAATATACAACGCGTAATGTTATAACTAAACAGCATGTAAACTCATTCTTTTGTTTACTAGGCACAGCCAATAGAAAATAGCCAACGCCCACAAAATAGTCTCCACCCAATCAAACACCGAGTCTTTTTTAAATAAAAATATACAACGCGGTATGTTGTAACTAAACAGTATGTAAACTCATTATTTTGTTTAATAGGCACAGCCAATAGAAAATAGCCAACGCCCACAAAATAGTCTCCACCCAATCAAACACAGAGTCTTTTCGAAATAAAAATATACAACGCGGTATGTTGTAACTAAACAGTATGTAAACTCATTATTTTGTTTAATAGGCACAGCCAATAGAAAATAGCCAACGCCCACAAAATAGTCTCCACCCAATCAAACACCGAGTCTTTTTTAAATAAAAATATACAACGCGGTATGTTGTAACTAAACAGTATGTAAACTCATTATTTTGTTTAATAGGCACAGCCAATAGAAAATAGCCAACGCCCACAAAATAGTCTCCACCCAATCAAACACCGAGTCTTTTTGAAATAAAAATATACAACGCGGTATGTTGTAACTAAACAGTATGTAAACTCATTATTTTGTTTAATAGGCACAGCCAATAGAAAATAGACAACGCCCACAAAATAGTCTCCCCCCTATCAAACACCGAGTCTTTTTGAAATAAAAATATACAACGCGTAATGTTATAATTAAACAGCATGTAAACTCATTATTTTGTTTAATAGGCACAGCCAATAGAAAATAGCCAACGCCCACAAAATAGTCTCCAACCAATCAAACGCCGAGTCTTTTTGAAATAAAAATATACAACGTGTAATATTATAACTAAACAGCATGTAAACTCATTATTTTGTTTAATAGGCACAGCCAATAGAAAATAGCCAACGCCCACAAAATAGTCTCCACCCAATCAAACACCGAGTCTTTTTGAAATAAAAATATACAACGCGTAATGTTATAACTAAACAGCATGTAAACTCATTCTTTTGTTTACTAGGCACAGCCAATAGAAAATAGCCAACGCCCACAAAATAGTCTCCACCCAATCAAACACCGAGTCTTTTTGAAATAAAAATATACATCGCGTAATGTTATAACTAAACAGCATGTAAACACATTATTTTGTTTAATAGGCACAGCCAATAGAAAATAGCCAACGCCCACAAAATAGTCTCCACCCAATCAAACACCGAGCCTTTTTGAAATAAAAATATACAACGCGTAATGTTATAAATAAACAGCATGTAAACTCATTCTTTTGTTTACTAGGCACAGCCAATAGAAAATAGCCAACGCCCACAAAATAGATTCCACCCAATCAAACACCGAGCTATTTTGAATCGCGTTACTAATCATAACATTTTAAAACCAGTGATATAAATGTTGGCAGGAATTTTTTAAGTTATTTCTTTACCTGTATAAACATTGGAATGTATGTTGGTTGATCGTTTGTAGTGAACACCGTTGGAAAACCGCCGGGCGGCGGTGGTCAGGTCGATGCTGTTCGCTCGGGCATTCTGAAAAATCACAGGCATCGTTGAAACAAGAGTTGGCGCGAATTTTTAATTAAAAAAAAAACACAAGCAAAACAAAACTGAACACCCAACAATTAATAAAGAAAGCTCTGGAATGCGGAGTCCTGCGGCAAGAAGCACAGGACTAAAGCCAACTAGGACATGTATTGTAAGTAGCAGTTTTAGATTTACATGTGTAAATAATCAAACACGCTTAAGGATATGAAATTTGTTATACCACATTAGCGTTCATTTGCCCTATAGGCAACGATAATGTGAAATGAAATAAACTTTTATCATTATAGGGCTATCAGTCGTGAGGCTTTTCCGCCGGTAAAGGGAGAAGCTCAGAGGAGTGCAATCACCCGGTATTTACTTTAACTTCACAGAACACCTCTGAAAACTGTAAAAGGTGATTCGGAAAAATTCGTCCGAACTCAAACTCCCAATAGTAAGTATTGGGAGTTTGAGTTCGTTTTGAGTACGACTCAGTCACTATTCAAATATTCTTAAAAGTAAATTGAAAATTTCATATAGTGGAAGGTGTTTGCTTACTTACATCTCAAGACAATTAAACAAAAATATGAATCATTACTCTTGAACGCTATGTACAAAAATTAAAAAAATATATACAGAAAACAACTAATATCTGCAAAATATCTACCTAGCAGTATCCGAGGCTGGACGGCACATTTGAGTTTTAAACTCCGCTCAAGTAAATTACAATGTTAGTGACATAAATAAAACGGTGTATGCTATTAGATAATTTCATTGCAAAGTCGCAAAAACGCTTTAACGACCGTGCCATGAACTAACTTTTTTCCCACGAGCGTCTTTCTAGATTTTGTTCGTCTATTTTATAGAAATTACAGGATTATTCTGCACTAACTCATAACTAATAATAGTTTTTTTTTAATTTTCAAAAGAAATTATTTTCGCACTAGGGAGGAAAATACTCTTGCTTTGTTATAATCGTTTATAGATACAAAAAAGAATAATCAAATTTTGATTACATCCAGGAAATACTGTTTACCGCACTAAATAGGAAATTGCATAACGAGTGCGGAAAGAGAAACGATTAGGGCGAAATCCTTCTCACTCTAAACTAAATAATTATATTGTAAATTGATTCATGTAGAAATTGTAGCTCTGTTTCCTACAAATTTGATATTTGTATTTGTTCCGGATTCAATCAATAACTACATAACTCTACTCGCTAGAAACTAATCACCGTCTCATGCGAAAAACTGTACTCGTTATGAAATATACTATTTCCGCACTAGTGAGAAATCCCCTTTTCGGCATGTTCGGTGGGAAATATTATAAACCGCGAACGCACGTAGGAAAATTAATCGATGTGCAACGATAAAATGATCTGATCTGGCTCTAAATCAAAAATGTGCGTACCTTAAAGCATAGAATGTTGGGCATGCATAATGCCGATCTGCTTCTTACCTCAGGGCTTCTAGCCAGGGGACTCAAAACCGTCTCCACGTCTGAAATGAAACACAACACGCGTGAATTAGTCCGGGCGCGTGGAGGAGTTATTAGGAGTTAGTTGGACGGACACGTACCGTTCTCCCCCTCGGAAGCCACCATGGCGTGCTCCTGGCCGACGAAGGGCAGCTCGTACGCGAACAGCTCGGTGGCGGTGGACGCGCTGATCCGATTGTCGTCGTTGAGGATCTGCCGGATCTGCGAGTACGCCACTTCGGCGAGCAGCAGCCGCTCAGCAGGTATCGCGCTCAGCTCCTCCAGCTCCCGTTTCAGCTCCGAGTAGCGCGCCTCGGAGTTTAATCGCAGCCCGTACTTCACCGGCGTATCACTGTTGAGTTTTACCACCAGCACCTCGCAGAGCGTGAAGCTCTCCATCGGCAGCGGCAGGCTCAGGAGGTTGAACGCGTCGAAACGGACCGATTCGTGACCACAGGTCTGACACGTCACCTACAAATAAATATTTTTTCATTTGCACTATCGCCAGCAGTGTAACTAGGCAGTAGTAGGGCTAGGACCACTTTTTGAATTCATGTCCAAATTTTCTAAGGTGAGTTTTCAGCACGTTGATCGGGTCGGGAAAATGTTTTTCAACAGGCTAAGCAGACCGGGAACAACTTTTTGGACAGGTTGAACAGGTTCCCGACCTTATTGTTCAAAAAGTGGTTCAGAACCCGTCTAGCCCTACTACTACCACCGAATGAATGACAAGGGTGGTGGGATCAAACCACCCCCGGACATGCACGTACTAAGGATAACCCGGAGGGACCGCAAGGTCCACACGAATGGGGCCGAGCCAGGGAGAGTTTTGCATGACCTGGTAGGACACGACCTTCAGGAAGGCGACGTGGCCACAATCAAGAGAACTGCCAAAGTGGAAAACCACAAAGGCTCAAGCACGACGGTGGCATGGACCACGCACTTCCTCATATGCGAGGGGGAATCCCAAGAACAGACAAGCAATCATCAAGGATGATGAGGCAGTTGCTAGGGGACCGAGAAGAAATCTGCCTCAGGGCAGAGATAAGAAAACTCACACCAGAAGAAGGGAGGAAGATCCTCGAGCTCAAATTTGCAAACACAAACGCCCAAATTTGGGACAGAGACAATGGCGACCCAGGGACCAGACCGATAAATGATAACAAGGCGACGCCCAGTGACAAGCCCAAGGCCCAATTCACACATAAACGGCGTCGGGCGGAGGCGCGGTTTAGGCGAGGCACAGGCGATTGTGATGTCCATATGCAGTGAAGGTGTGGACATTGCACCATATGTTTACATAGACGTGGCGTGGAAGAGTTTCGCCTCTTTGCCTACCGTGTCTTAGGCAAAGAGGCAAGAGGCAAATCCCCGCGTCTCGTCACCTAAGTGGGCTTTGCACTTTGAGGGTGTATTCAAGCGTCGTGCCTCTCGCCGCGCCGGCACCACGCCTTCGCCTGAGACACGGTAGGCGAGAGTCATAACTCTTCCAAGCCGCCTCTATATAAACGTAAGGTGCAATGTCCACCCCTTCACTACATATGGACATCACAATCGCCTGTGCGACTTCGCGTCTGCACCTCGCCTACACCGCCCGATGCCGCTTATGTGTGAATTGGGCCCAAGAGGGCAAACAAGGAGGACACCATACTAGTCAGGCCGCCAGAAGGGCAAACGTATGCCGACCTGGTCAGGAGCGTCAGCGAGATGGCAAAATCACCAGGGTAGACAAGAAAATGGCCAACTCCGCAACCGCGTGAGGCGAGTGGGAGACAAGGCTGACGCCCTCTGCAGCGCCATCGAACGCAAAGCGGCCAAGATGAGACGACCCGGGGTCACCCTACACGTGAGGGGACTCAATTGCCATACTACCAAAGAGAAGGTGGAGGAGGCCCTGGTGAGAAAATACCCAGAACCAAGGGAGTCTTCTTGGGTAGGACTGCCCAGGCCGGCAAGAAATGGTTCCAAGGTGGTGACAATCATCACCACGGAGAGAGGGGTCATCCCACACGTGGGGGACCCCATTTTCATACTACCAAAGAGGAGGTGGAGGAGGCCCTGGTGAGGAAATACCCAGAACCAAGGGAATCCTTCGGGGTAGCACTGCCCAAGCCGGCAAGAAATAGATCCAAGGTGGTGACAATCATCACCACGGAGAGAGGGGCAGCTCACCTCAAACAAACTCAAAGTAGGAATGGAATATTGCCGAGCCACAAGAAGAGAAGAGAAGCCTTACGGCTGTAGCAGGTGCTGGCTTGCTAAGCATAGACTGGAAGACTGCAAGGGCCCGGACAGGAGAAACCTATGTCTAAGATGTGAAGGACCATCTCCTTCACATCTTAGACATAGGTTTTTCCCGTCCGGGCCCTTGCAGTCTTCCAGTCTATGCCCAGCAAGCCAGCGTCTCCAGGGACTGCAAAAGGGACAACCCTTACTGTGCGCTGTACCAAACCGAGGAGCACTCAGCGGGGGGAATGCGATGCCCTGAGAATTAGGGACGTGGAGAAGGCCAGGGCACGCGCTGCTGGTGGCGGAGGGCAAGTGGCCCGCAATCACACATAAATTAAGAGTACTGCAGGCCAACGCGGGCAGGGGCAGATCGGCCCACCAGCTGTCCACGGCGATGGTAGGGGTTGTCCAAATTACGTAAGCGAGCCCAACAACGCAAGACTGGATCCCCCGTGGGCGACATGGGCCCATGGGGGACGTTGCAATGAAGGTCCTGGTAGACACGTCACATCCCACGGTTCACCTATGAGTGGAAATGCCTGGATACAGATCTAAGGGGTGAAGGTGGTAGCAGGGTACCGGTCCCTGAACGCACATAGGATACTAGCCCGAGAGTGGATAGGCAGGTTGGAGATCCTGATAAGGTCTCTGGGTGATCAGGTCATACTGGCAGGCGACCTAAATAGCAAGTCACCTGTCAGTATGACCTGATCACCCGGGGACCTTATCAGGATCTCCAACCTGCCTATCCACTCTCCGGCTAGTAGCCTATGTGCGTTCAGGCTACCCTGCTACCACCTTCACCCCACCAACTGGGAGACCCCGATCACGGACTCAAGGAGCGAGGAGATAGTTGAACTGGCGGCAACACTGCACCTAGTGGTATACAAGGTGAGGTGGCGAGCTTGTAAGAAGAAAGTCGAACTTGCACATAGACGTAACCCAGGCCACTAGCAGACTGCTAGGAAGAGTCAACGGGTGGCGGATACTGGATAAGGAGCTCTTCAGCGACAACCGGTACATACTGTTCGACGTAGAACATAGTACCGGGGCCGCTCACCCCCAACCCCAGGACCTGCAAGGGACCAAGAGATCCAAGCGCTGGACCACAAACAACCTGGATTCTGATCTTATAAATGAGTCACTGGCTGAACAACTGGCACACATGAACATGGAAGGAACTGCTGACGAGATGGCGGAGACGCGTAACACCATACTTCAGAAAACCTGCGAGGTAACAGTCCTGCAAATAGGTGCGTTAGGCCCAATTCACACATAAGCGGCGTCGGGTGAAGGCGCGGTACGCATAAGCCCAATTCACACATAAGCGGCGCCGGGCGGAGTCGCGGTGTAGGCGAGGTGCAGCCGCAACGTCGCACAGGCGTTTGTGATGTCCATATGCAGTTAAGGGATGGACATTGCACCTTATGTTTATACAGAGGCGGCTTGGAAGAGTTATGCCTCTCGCCTCTTCGCCTACCGTGTCTCAGGCGAAGAGGCGAAGGCGCGACGAGAGACACGGGGGATGAATGACACGTCTCAAACAAGGGAGCATGGGAAACTGGATCATTGGTCCACGCAGGTCCTATCCGGGCTCCAGTCCTATCTCTTCCGGATAGGGAAGGCAGACTCGGCCACATGCCGTTACTGTGGTGGGACTGATGATCCAGCCCACACTATCTTTCGCTGCCCCCGTTGGCACATTAACCGACATTCCTTAATGTTGCAGATCGGCGAGACCGATCCCGACACCATCGGTGCCAGGATCCTCCAAGACAGTGACGCGTGGGACGCGTTCGCGGCTTTCTCCCGGGCGGTGATGGGGAGGAAGTTCGACGACGACTTGCGACCCCACAGACCGAATGACGAGGACGGACGACAGTGACAGCCCCGTTCTCGTTCTTTTTCTTTCATTGCAACCCTACCCTGCTCCATACCAGACATGAGACACGGAACTGACCAACGACAGACGGCCCCGGGGGCTTAGGAATGCCTGTTAGGCGGTCAAGCCCCCGCGGTGACAGAACCTGGGTTTTGGTTTAGTCGGTAGGCGCCCCAATCATCGCGTGGGGCGAATCCGACACTACCCATGCCTATCACCGCAGGGTGATAGTGGAGGCATGGGTGTCTTTCGAAGATTCCACCCCAGACGAAAAAAAAAAAAAGGTCCTATCCGGGCACGGCGTGTTCCAACCCTACCTGTACCGGCATAGGAAAAGCTACCACGGCCAGATGCCGTTACTGCGTGGGAACCGATGATCCGTCCCATACACTATTTCACTGCCAGAGATGGCAAGTAGCAAGAACTACCCTTTGGAATGAACTTGAGGGACCAGCTACTCCGGGAGAATTGGGATCGAGAATGGCCAACGACATCGAGGTGAACCTTGTGCCCGCCAGGTTATGGGACAGAAGTACAGAAACGACTTACTACAGTGACTGATAAGACAAATGACAGTACAAGAGACCAAGGTGGAACTGAAGCCGCGCAACACCAGAAGCTGGAAGGAGTGGTAGACATCAGGGAATCAGGCGCGGCGCAGCACCAACCGCACTATGGTTGGTGCTGCGCCGCACCTGATTCAAATGAAAATGCGCAGTGGTAAAGCAGAGGCAAGTGCGATCAGGGTACGCGAAACGTTCGACTGACACCGGAAGTACGGGCCCTGACAGCATATTGTCAGAAGGGCAAATCACAAATGATTCTCGGATACGACGCAAATGCGCACCACTGTGTGGGGAGGCAGTGAGGTCAACAAACGGGGTGAGGCTTATATGTTAGAAAATAAGCTAGATACTCTCAACCGCGACATAAAAATATACCTTCGTAACATCGACACGAAGCGTATTAATTGACTTAGCCATATGGACAGATACCATAGTGAGAAATTACCATATAGCAGACGAACCATCTCTGCCTGACCACAGATAAATCAGATTTGAGTGCCTTGAGGCGAGCAAGCCCCTCGTGACAGAACCTGAGTTTTTGGTTCAACCGGTAAGCGCCCCGGACAGAACGCGGGCACTACCCGCGCCTCTAACACCTAGTGGTGATAAAGAGGTGCGGGAGTATTACGAAGATTCCACCACAGACGAAACAAGCCCCACAACTCGGAGGCATGGCAAATTTTAATTTAAACCACTTAAGTAGGGGGTAAATCACGGGCACATAAAAAACTAATACAATTGTATGCCTGCCTACCTTGCTCTTCAGCTGACCATAAAAGAGGTCCGTAATAATCGAATGATCTCTGGCCAGATGCTGGATCCATGCTTCGTTTGCGACAACCGTGTCTGCTCGGCCGTCCGAGTCACGCAGCTCCGTGTATTGCTTTCTGGTCACCCTGTTCAAGTCTTCATGCAACGCATCCAAAAGCCACGCGAGTAGCTCCTAAACAAAACAAAATGTATCTATCCACGTTCAAGAAGGGTCGAGATATTGTGTGTAAGTGAGAATTTTACCTGTGAATCGTGTTGACCGCCGCCCCCAAGATGCGGCGCATGCTTGGTAACACACCACCGCAGCTTCAACGGTGCTACAGACCGCGTCGAGCCCGCCCACAGCTCCCTGCACAGCTCCGCGTACCTTCGCGCCACCTGGCCCTTCGTCCCCAGCGGATTCGAGCTGTTCAGCTCGCACAGCTGGCCGTCTCTTTGGAAATATTGCGTGAGCGGCCGCGTGTTGGAGACCGCCTGCAGCGCGGCGTTCATAAAACATGTATTGCCTAGGTTGTGCAAGCCGGTAGCGCCTAGAACATACAATAAAAGTTGCTCTAAGATGAGATATTCGCAATATTTTTGCGCTTAAAGAAATTTGATGGCAAGCTAACTACAAGTCCTTCCCCCCCCATAATTGCCACAAGGGTCCGCAATAGGCCCCACCAGTTGGAACATCATGTAAGGCCCAATTCACACATAAGCGGCGTCGGGCGCAGGCGCGCTGTAGGCGAGGCGCAGGCGCGACGTCGCACGGGCGATTGTGATGTCCATATGCAGTAAAGGGGTAGACATTGCACCTTATGTTTACATAGAGGCGGCGTGGAAGAGTTATGCCTCTCGCCTATCGTGTCTTAGGCCCAATTCACACATAACCGGCGTCGGGCGCAGGCGCGGTATAGACGAGGCGCAGGCGCGTTGTCGCATAGGCGATTGTGATATCGATATGCAGTGAAGGGGTGGACATTGCACCTTGTGTTTACATAGAGGCGGCGTGGAAGAGTTTCATCTCTTTGCCTACCGTGTCTTAGGCGAAGAAGCGAAGACGCGATGCCGGCGCGGCGAGAGGCACGAGGCAAATGCCCGCGCCTCGTCACCTAAGTGGGCATTGCACCACATGTTTATATAGAGGGGGCTTGATGCGTCATGCCTCTCGCAGCGCCGGCACCATGTCTTCGCTTCTTCGCCTAAGACACGGTAGGCGAAGAGGCGAAAAGCATAACTCTTCCACGCCGCCTCTATGTAAACATAAAGTGCTATGTCCACCCCTTCACTGCATATGGACATCACAATCGTCTGTGCAACGTCGCGCCTGCGCCCGACGCCGCTTATGTGTGAATTGGGCCTTAGGCGAAGAGGCGGTTCCGGCGCGGAGAGAGACACGAGGCAAATGCCCGCGCCTCGTCACCTAAGTGGGCATTGCACCACTTGTTTATATAGAGGGGGCTTGAAGCGTCGTGCCTCTCGCAGCGCCGGCACCGCATCTTCGCCTAAGACACGGTAGGCGAAGAGGTGAAAGGCATAACTCTTCCACGCCGCCTCTATGTGAAGATAAGGTACAATGTCCGCCCATTCACTGCATATGGACATCACAATCGCCTGTGCGGTATCGCGCCTGACGGCTCGCCTACGCCCGACGCCGCTTTTGTGTGAATTGGGCCTAAGACACGGTAGGCGAAGAGGCGAAACTCTTCCACGCCGCCTCTATGTAAACATAAGGTGCAATGTCCACCCCTTCACTGCATATGGACATCTCAATCGCCTGTGCGACGTAGCGCCTGCGCCTCGCCTACACCGCGCTTGCGCCCGACGCCGCTTATGTGTGAATTGGGCTTAAGACGGCATTATCAGGATCGCCCTACCAGACGAGGCTGCCAGACAAGCTGATAAGGTACATAGGTGACGTTGTCCTTATGGTCAGCGGTAGGAAGGAGGAGGACCTAAGAGCGGTAGTCAACACCAGTCTGGAGAGAGTGAGGAGGTGGCTGGATGAAAACCAGCTTTAGGCAGTGGCCTTATTGGCGGAAGAAACTTTCCAGATAGACGAGACGGAGGTGACGCCCAAATAAAGCAGCCTTAAGTACGTGGGGTTGCGGATGGACAAAGACCTCAACAACCACCGACACCTACAGGAGGCGGCAGGGAGAGCGGCCAAGTCCGTGACGGCCCTGGCAAAAATCATGCCAAATTATAAAGCATGGATATGGGCGATGTATGTCCGCAAATACCGAGATATGCTAGTGATAGTACCGCGAAGGTGCGCGCTATGGGTGGTAAGGTGGTACCGGAGCGTGTGCAGCCTTAGGCCCAATTCACACATAAGCGGCGTCGGGCGCAGGCGCGGTGTAGGCGAGGCGCAGGCGCGACGTCGCACAGGCGATTGAGATGTCCATATGCAGTGAAGGGGTGGACATTGCACCTTATGTTTACATAGAGGCGGCGTGGAAGAGTTATGCCTTTCGCCTCTTCGCGTACCGTGTCTTAGGCGAAGACGCGGTGCCGGCGCTGCGAGAGGCACGACGCTTCAAGCCCCCTCTATATATACATGTGGTGCAATGCCTACTTAGGTGACGAAGCGCGCGCATTTGCCTCGTGTACCTCGCCGCGCCGGCACCGCCTGTTCGCTTAAGACACGGTAAGCGAAGAAGCGAAACTCTTCCACGCCGTCTCTATGTAAACATAAGGTGCAATGTCCACCCCTTCACTGCATATGGACATCACAATCGCCTGTGCAACGTCGCGCCTGCGCCTCGCCTACACCGCGCCTACCCCCTACGCCGCCTATGTGTGAATTGGGCCTTAGGCTTCTATTCTATATCTTTCGATCCGCGACACGGGTGCAACTCGTTCTCGAAGCACCTAATTCCACTTGACCCGACGAATCCCGATGTAATTATATTATGAAAAACACAAGACTCTCATGCGCACGAGAAGGCCCGACGGTACCGTTGGGCTTCTGGTCTAAGAACGAGCACAACGATACCACCAAGCGGTGGGTGCCCGGGAGGTTTAATCAAGGACCACGGTACGGTGGTAGCTGGCCAGACCGGGTGGAATAGGCGGCCAATCCCAGAGATCGAACCCAAGGAGATGTTTTGTAGAAGCACGGTTGCTTCCGGGCAAAGGTATGTCTTTGGAGCAGTCGCCCCCTGTGTGAGGCTACGGAGGACGCCGCACATCACGCCTTGTTTTCGTGCCCAGAGGGCGGCTTTAAGCCCAATTCATACATAGGAGGAGAAGAGACGAAGGCGCGGCGAGAGGCACGACACTTTCACACCACCTCTATATAAACATGTGGTGCAATGCCCACTTGGGTGACGAGGCGCGGGCATTTGCCTCGTACCTCTCGCCGCAGGCGCGGTGTAGGCGCGGTGTAGGCGCGGTGTAGGCGAGGTGCAGACGCGATTGGGATGTCCATATGCAGTGAAGGGGTGGACATTGCACATTATGTTTACATAAAGGCGGCGTGGAAGAGCTATGCCTCTCGCCTCTTCGCCTACCGTGTCTTAGGCGAAGACCCGGTGCCGGCGCGACGAGAGGCACGAGGCAAATGCCCGCGCCTCTTTACCTAATTGGGCATTTCACCTCATGTTTATATAGAAGGGGCTTGAAGCGTCGTGCCTCTCGCAGCGCCGGCACCGCGTCTTCGCTTCTTCGCCTAAGACATGGTAGGCGAAGAGGCATAATTCTTTCACGCCGCCTCTATGTAAACATAAGGTGCAATGTCCACCCCTTCACTGCGTATGGACATCACAATCGCATGTGCGACGTCGCGCCTGCGCCTCGCCTATACCGCGCATGCGCCCGACGACGCTTATGTGTGAATTGGGCCTTAGGCGAAGACGCGGTGTCGGCGCTGCGAGAGACACGACGCTTTCACGCCCCCTCTATATAAACATGTGGTGCAATGCCCACTTAGGTGATGATCCGCGGGCATTTGCCTTGTGCGTCTCGTCGCGCCGGCACCGCGTCTTCGCCTTAAGACACGGTAAGCGAAGAGGCATAATTCTTCCACGCCGCCTCTATGTAAACATATGGTGCAATGTCCACCCCATTCACTGCATATGGATATCACAATTGCCTGTGCAACGTCGCGCCTGCACCTCGCCTACACCGCGCCTCCGCCCGACGCCGCTTATGTGTGAATCGGGCCGTAGCCTCTTCGCCTGAGACACGGTGGCTGCGAGAGGCACAACTCTTCCACGCCGTCTCTATATAAACATATGGTGCAATGTCCACCCCTTCACTGCATATGGACATCAATCGCCTGTGCGACGTCGCGCCTGCACCTCGCCTACACCGCGCCTCCGCCCGACGCCGCTTATGTGTGAATTCGGCCTTAGAGACGCGATTGGGGGCCAGGACAACCTCGGACCCCATGCTTGAGAGCCCAAGCTTATGGTCAGACATCGAATGACACGTCACTTTAATTATGGACGAGAGAATCAGGAAAGATAGTGATCGACAAGCGCCAAGGCGGAGTTGATTAGAAGCTTGGAAATCCAGGCTTTTTGAAGCCTGAGGCGTGGAAAGAGGTGAAGTTTAGTTGGTAGGTCGACCCTAACAGGCCGGAATCCAGCACTACCCGGGGGGAGAATGCCAGTACGGCCTCCCGGATGTTTTACGAAGATTCCCCACCTCAAGCCCTGAGGGTGAAGGTGGACAACCGCGAGCAAATCTTCCCTCCAGGCTTAAAGTAATGCCTGGGGTATGAAAAGAGGTGGTATGGCCCTAGAGAGCCGAAATCCAGCACTACACGGGGAAGAATGACAGTGCGGCCTAGCCACCTCAAGCCAAAAAAAAAAGGTGTTTTGAACTTGAATCCAACAATATTTTGTTATATTATGTAATAATTTGGTACTTTGCGGACCACCGCCACCTTTCATCCTTATCAGTTATGAATAGCAAAACAAAATTTCCAAAGTTTTTTTGTTACATATATCAAGACTAATTATCCCATTTGTATAACTATGTCGTTCAAAATCGACCAATTTACCTGGTGGTAGTGAAATCGTGGGCCTCCGCTCATTGCTAATCTGCACCGCAAGACTATTATTGCCGCTCGCCAACGCGCCGAGCTCCTCGGGCCACGTGAGGTCCTTGTTTCGCACCTCCAGCAGTATTTGATCATTGTCAAGAAACCCTAGGTCCTGCAGCGTCGCCGACTCGTCTTCCAGCATAATCGTGCTGTCCTTGACCAGCCAGAGGCGCACGTCCTCCAGCCGCAACGACAGCCGGTTCGCGAGGAATTCCACCACCTGGCGGACATTAGCGAGCCTGCTAAAGGCTGCGGTGTGGGCGAGGTATCTCCGCGGGGATATGGCAGGGTTCGCGGAGATGCCGGCCGTGGATAGAGCAGCAGCACCATACCTAAAATACATTTTACAATTATTTACACAAAAAACCTAACTTTGTCACATTCGACCTAATGTCTATTAACAATAAAGCCCTGGTTTCCTAAACAGCGGTCGCTTTTGACGTCACAAAAAAACTATTTTTGTGACGTCAAAAGCGGCTGCTTTTAAGAGACCGCTTCCTAGGAAACCAGGGCTTTATTGTTAACCTTCAGGCACTCGCGCGCATTCTCATAGACCCGGAGCATATATATGCTCAGGATCTATGAGACTGAGCGCGAGTGCCGGAAGGTTAATAATCATTAAGGGTTGCATATAAAATGAATTGAGAGAAATCAAGTTATTTACCCCCCAACAACGGTGCTCCAGGTAGCGGACTGCCCGCCAATGCCTGTATTCTGTTGCGGCTGGTGTCGGAAAATGCGGAGGTTCAAAGGGTACAATTCCAGCTCTACTTCGTTGCTATTCGGAGGCCGTATCACCTGACGTGGCAGCGGCAACGGGCCCCCGTACCATAACGCGAGGGCTTTCCATAGCGAATCCGGCACCAGCTCGAAATCACGGTGCTGCACCAGAGTTGTATCACGTTTTAATCTACCACCTTGAATAAATAACACTTTATTCTAGATTATATAAACAAATTTGACAATACAGAACCGTGCGCATGCGCAAAACCGGAATATGCGCAATACCGGAGCATGCGCAATACCGGAGCCATACCCAAACTGACACAAAATTGAGCGGTTAATTTACATACAGCAGATTGCAGTTAATTGGAATACATGTTTACTGCGACCGCTTATTTAGGACACACCTTAAAGTCCTAAATAGGCATCAGCTAGGAAGAAACATAAAAGTCATCAATCCTAATAATAAAACACGATTAACACCGGATATGCGGCTCGGGATGCCGTTAGTCCACTTCCAAGGCGGTGCCGGAGCTGCTGGACACACCTTAAAGTCCTAAATAGGCATCAGCTAGGAGGAGACATAAAAGTCATCAATACTAATAATAAAAAAAAAAGATTAACACCGGATATGCGGCCCGGGATGCCGTTAGTCCACTTCGGAGGCGGTGCCGAAGCTGCTGGACACACGCGATACTGCAGCTGTCGCCGCGATGGATTGGTGCTGATGTGACACAAAAAAGTGTAATCTACTGTATGCAAAAACTGATTCTTGGTATGTAAGTGACGTCAAAAATGACCGCTTTACGTGGTATATTCAGCCCTATCCTGTATCTTTGATTGGACGATTTAATTTCTAAGTTTGTGAGATAAATCAAAACCGTGCAAGCAGAATCATGAATGGACATGTACCTTCTCCAGTGAGCGTGCCGATTTTGAACACCTCGGGCGGCTCGGCGACCAGACTGTTGTTGTCTATCGGGCCCGGGATGCCGTTGGTCCGCTTCGAGGCGGTGCCGGAGCTGCTGGACACCCCCGAGCTGGACGCGATGCTGCAGCTGTCGCCGCGGCTCAGCAGGTCGCCCATCGAGTCGGTGCTGTTCGAGGTGAACTCGTTCGAGTGCGAGGTGTAGTCGGTCGAGTTGCTGGTGAAGCTCTCGTCGCACACGATGCCCTCCTCGACGGGCACGCGCTGGTCGGGCCGGCATGTGCACTGGTCGTAGCCGGTGCGCGGCGCCGTCGTGTAGCCCAGCCACGTCTGCCACCAGTCCGAGGAGACGAGGTACCAAAACTGGTTGACGCGATAGCCGCGGTGCTCCTCCCTATCCAACCAACCCATTACTAAAAAAAAGAAACATTTGAGATTTAGTAAAAGATTTCGTGACGTCATTATTAGAAAAGAAAAAACCGAAAAGCTTTTCCGCTGGAAAAGTGAGAAGCCCAGAGGATGTTCCAGCTAGGTCTTTTTATATCTGTAACCTCATACATTCCAACTGAAAACTATACATACCTATTTCGTGTTCATGATGCCTACAATTCGGCCTCAGTCCGAGTGCCACGTGGCACACCTGAAACAGCAGCTCCAGCAGCGGCGCGATCATCGCGTTGTTCTCCACGCACCACATCAGAAAGTCTTCCTGCGACAGGTTCCCGCCGGCGCCGAGCCGGCCCTTCAGGTCGGCCAGCATCTTCGTGTAAATCGTCTCCTTCTCCTCTGGCCCGTTGGTCACCCTGATTGCACCGCCACCTTTCCGGTCCAACGTGCCGCTCTTCTGGTACGTGAGCACATTCCGGCTCTCCTTCAGGACGAACAGCAGGATCTCCACCATGTGCTGGAACTCGCGGGCGTTGAGCACGCTGTCCCGGTCCATGTCGAATATTTTAAAACAAACTGCAACATTTGAATGCATTAGATTAGAAGAGTTTATCACTTATATAATACCCCCTCCACTTGAAATACACCCCTCGTATATTATAAATGTAGGGGATATTATGCCCCCACCACTTATATGATGAATGAATATAAATGGAGGCGGAACAATATAAGTGGAGGGGGTACAATATAAGTGGAGGGGGTACAATATAAGTGGAGGGGGTACAATATAAGTGGATGGGGTACAATATAAGTGGAGGGAGTACAATATAAAGGTCGTTTTAGACAAGACAATTTTTTACCTCAAAAGTTGTTCAAGAAATGAATTCATATATCCTCCCCCCATACAATTTGTCCTTGACAAATAGAAGGCGTTATGTTTTTCCAGTCGATCTACCATCCAATTCAATATTTCAAATAATTTGCTGTAGGTTACGAGACAATTTAGATTGTCTCGCATCTTGACTAACTTTTGAGTCAAGAAATTGTCTTGTCTAAAACGACCTTAGATGGGGTACAATATAAGTGGAGGGGTACAATATAAGTGGAGGGGGCACAATATAAGTGGAGGGGGTACAATATAAGTGGAGGGGATACAATATAAGTGGAGGGGGTACAATATATGTGGAGGGGATATAGTATAAGTGGAAGGGGTATCTTATAAGTAGAGGTATATTAGTAGCTTAGAAAATATTTTCCCAAATAAATAGGTCTAAAAGATTCAATAGCAACATATTATATCTTACATTTCATTCTTTCAGCAGTTGGTCCTCTGCAAGCAGCGGAAATGCCGCAGCAGAGTTCTTTGAAATCGATATGCCCATCGCGATTCACATCCAAGGCTAGGAACAGCCTGAAAAGGCATTACAAAGTTATACATTGATGACAATCAAATGTGTATTGTTGAACTTCATACCCGGGACACGCGCTGGATGGTACCGGCGGGCTCACCAGCGAGCTCACACATGCCAGATCTAGTTGTCCTGACGGCGCGGAGCTTTGAAGCGACCAGAAACACTTCTCCAGCTCGCAGATATCGTACTCCTCTAGATGTGTCACGCCGGCCAACGATTGGTAGAATGTGGGCGTCTCCAGTTCCGAGCTTAAGCTCACACATGATGTACTTAATAACCTGAAGAAGAGAGATTGATGAATTTATTTTCACAATATAGTTGCACCTATCGTTTCCTAAAGCCCTAAGGCCCAATTCACACATTAGCGGCGTCAGGCACAGGCGCGGTGTAGGCGAGGCGCAGGCGCGGTGTAGGCGAGGCGCAGGAGCGGTGTAGGCGAGGCGCAGGCGCGGTGTAGGCGAGGCGCGACGTCGCACAGGCGATGGTGATGTCCATATGCAGTGAAGGGGTGGACATTGCATCTTATGTTTACATAGAGGCGGCGTGGAAGAGTTATGGCTTTCGCCTCTTCGCCTACCGTGTGAGGCGAACACGCGGTGCCGGCACTGCGAGAGGCACAATGCTTCATGCACCCTCTATATAAACATGTGGTGCCATGCCCACTTAGGTGACAAGGCGCGGGCATTTGCCTCGTGCCTCTCGCCGGACCGGCACCGCGTCTTCGCCTAATACACGGTAAGCGAAGAGGCGAAACTCTTCCACGCCGCCTCTATGTAAACATAAGGTACAATGTCCACCCCTTCACTGCATATGGACATCACAATCGCATGTGCGACGTCGCGCCTGCGCCTCGCCTACACCGCGCCTGCGCCCGACGCCGCTTATGTGTGAATTGGGCCTAAGAAGCGGTCTCGGTAAAAGCGGCCGTTTTTGACGTCATTTATAAATTAGAAGAAACGTTTTAAGTATAAGTAAATATGTAAAGCACCACAATCCACTGTAATTCATGACTGTTTCGCATTACATTTAGGTATAGGACCATATTTATGTAAAAAAAAACCTCTATCTTTATAGGGCTATCAGTCGGTCAAGGAAGAAGCTCAGAGGAGTTTAATCACCCGGCATTTACCTTAATTTCACAGAAAACCTCTGAAAAACTGTAAAGGTGATTCGCGAAAATTCGCCTCGGGTCGGGTTCGAACTCCCCAATGCTCAGTACGAGACAGACGACGCAGTAACGTAGCGAGGGGGGGGGGGGGGGGGGCTGCAAGGGGGCATCATGCCCCGGGCACTGCACACAAAAAGGCGCCAAATGGTTATATTATATGGTTTTCGAATGGGAGGGGGGGGGGGGGGCGCTAAAAAGGTATTGTGCCCCGGTTAAGCTCGCTACGCCACTGGGACGACACCTGTAACCACTACGCCACTGAGCTGGGTCATACTTATATAAATACACGTAAAACTTTATATATGGCGTCAAGAACTGCCGTTTTTATTAGAAAACGGTACCGTAAAAACAAATGCCAACTAAAGGTTTTTTTTTATTATTTTATGATATGCAATTGATGTAACAATCGTCGTTACATCAACTGCACATCATTAAGCAGTAAAAAAAAATAGGCCTCTATTTGGCCACCTTCCCTTTTACAAAATTCCCCCCAATAGACAAATAGACAATACTTTCATAGACAAAAAAAGAAAAAATACAAAATAACATAAAATACAAATTTACATGTATGTACGACACACACTAGACCCCCTCTTCCAACCCCCAATTTCCTCTCACACGTCAGCCTCCTGCAGATTTTCACGCCTTTCCCATCTTCTCCTAACCATTAATTCAGCTTTCTGTACTCTCCAGCCCACTCTGCGTTCACTCCCTCACATTCTTTGCTAAGGTGTCGTCACGTGTCTCTCCCCTTCCTACACAGCACACATGCGGTGTACCCCAGACTCATCCACTTTTCTTCCTCGGACATCTGACACACAGCTCGCTCTTGCCATTCATACTTTGTCATCTATGCTCCACTGTCCCCTGACTATACAACTTGGGAGTTTCCCCTGCACTTGCCACTCTACGTAGCCAGGGTTGCATGAGCTCTCAGCCATTCTCACTTTTTTGCCACTCAATATTCCCTCAATCTTATCCTTGCCTCAATTACTAGGCTCCCCATTTCATTCAGCTTCTCCCCTACCCACAGCTCAGACATACCCACTCTTTCATACATCCTTCCTCTATCCTTTCTTCGTCCACTCTCCGTTCTACTGTTAACACTTCATCCATACCTCCTATCCCATAATTGTCTCCTCGCCCAAGTCCTGCAATCTTTCCTCAAACTTCAGAACCCGCATACACGACTCCCATCACATACTCATACGGTTCGTCTCCTGCTCGCACACGACTCCCACCACATACTCATATGGTTCGTCTCCTGCAACAGCTCTGACCTCGGTGTCGACCTATCGAGACCTAGCAGACTTCAGGAACCAACCTTGCTCCCTTTCTACTACCTTCCATTCACGCAATCCCCACACGTTCACTCCATACACCAGTATAGGTTTTGCAGGCGCATCCTAGATCTTGCACGTCATTAAAAGGTTACCGCCGTTCTCGCTTTCGCCTGCATACACTCCAAATGCATCCTAAGCCCTCCTCCGCAGTCAAACCATAAGTCCAAATATTTAAAGCCATACACTCTCTCAATCATTATTTCCTTCCATTTCAGCTCTTCCAGTTTACCCATCCTGCCCCTATTCCTAAACAACATCCATTTGGTATTTTTCACATTCACCACTAGGCCCCGTTTATCCAGGTATCTACCCATTCTTTCCAACATCTCTTGCACCTCATCCACTCTCTTGGCCACCAGCACTACGTAATCCGCATACGCCAACATCCACACCTTAGAACTACCCACCTGCCTGTTCTCTCCTCAGCGGCTCTTCCAACTCGCTCGTCTACAGATTAAACAGGAGGGGGCTCAGCTCCCACATTCACCCTAAATTTTTCCGATGTATCTCCATTCACTCTTGCTTTTGCCCACTTCTTATACATCCTTCTCACAAACTCCACTTCTTCCATACCCAATCTATCAATACATTCCACCACTCTCCCCCTAGGAACTGAGTCATACGCCGCTTTTAGATCCACAAACACCGCATAGGGAGAGTTGCATTCCAGCGCTTCCTCTACCATTCTTGCTAGCGTGAAAATCTGCTCCCTCGTCCCTCTTCCCCTTCTGAGCCCAGCCTGGCATTCGGGCAGCAGCCCTTTTTCTTCCACTTCCCTATCCATTCTATTTTTCATGATTATCATCATAAATTTATATGCCGCACTCATAATAGTCATACCCCTATAGTTCATCTCCGCGGCCCCTCCCCCTTTATGTACCGGGACCACCACCCCAACACGCCTCTCTTCCGGCACCTCATCCTCTCCACTCCACACCCTATTAACAATCTGCCGCAACTTCTCTTTTCCTTCCACCGGGATCTTTCTGAAAGCCTCTGCCTTCAGCCCATCTTCTACAGCCTTTCCCAGTTTCAATTGTCCCTGGGCCACCTCCACCTCTTACCGCGAGAACGCCGCCCTTCTTACCACCTGTCTCGAACTCGCACTGCCCAGCTCCACCTCAGACACCGAGTTTACAACTCCTCTCCCACTCTGCTAGCTCTATGTTTACTTTGCCCGCTCGCACGTACTCTCGAACTCCCTCTTCGCCTGGTTGGCCCTTTCCACTGCACATATGCCGCACCTCCAATTCGCCAGTTCCCTCCGTCACCTCGTCTTCTTCATATTAGGCCCAGTTCACAAATAAGCGGCGTCGGGCGCAGGCGCGACGTTGCACAGACGATTGTGCAGTGAAGGGGTGGACATTACACCTTATGTTTACATAAAGGCGACTTGGAAGAGTTATGCCTCTCGCCTCTTCGCCTAGCGTGTCTCAGGCGAAGAGGCGAAGGCGGGGCGATAGGCACGACACTTTGACGCCCCCTCTATATAAAGATGTGGTGCAATGCCCAATTAGATGAGGATGCGCGGGCATATGCCTCGAGTCTCTCGCCTCGCCGGCACCGGGTCTTCGCCTCTTCGTCTAACACACGGTAGGCGAAGAGGCGAAACTCTTCCATGCGCCTCTATGTAAACATAAGGTGCAATGTCCACCCCTTCACTACGTATGGACATCACAATCGCCTGTGCGACGTCGCGTCTGCGCCTCGCATACACCGCGCCTGCGCCTGATGCCGCTTATGTGAGAATTGGGCCTAAGACACGGTAGGCGAAGAGGCAAAACTCTTCCACGCCGCCTCTATGTAAACATATGGTGCAATGTTCATTGCATATGGACATCACAATCGCCTGTGCAACGTCGTGCCTGCGCCTCGCCTACACCGCGCCTCCGCCCGACGCAGCTTATGTGTGAATTGGGCCTTACACTCCTTGTCAAACCAACTCTCCTTCAAGCCTCCACTAGTCTTCCTCACAAACGCAGCCACCATCACTCTCTACAACTGAAGCATCGACTGTACCCCCTCCCACTTCACGCTTTTTTTCATACACAGCCATTTCTGGTTGGCTCCATCCAAACCCTTTTGCTGCCCATTTTTCTCCCTGACCACCCCTTCACTGCATATGGTCATCACAATCGCCTGTGCAACATCGCGCCTGCGCCTCGCCTACAGCGCGCCTCCGCCCGACGCCGCTTATGTGTGAATTGGGCCTTACACTCCTTGTCAAACCAACTCTCCTTCTAGTCTCCACTCGCCTTCCTCACTAACTCAGCCACCATCACTCTCTACAACTGAAGCATCGACTGTACCTCCTCCCACTTCATGCTTTTTTTCATTCACAGCCATTTCTGGTTCGCACCATCTTAACCATTTTGCTGCCCATTTTACTTCTCCCTCTTCTCCCTTTCGTCATTCTCAAGACCACCTCCACCGGTACATGACCAGAACCCCCCCTCACATTTTCCACCTTGAAGCACTCCAACTTCACCCTTCCAAAATTTTTAACACCACATAGTCCAAACCCGATTCTATACGGTTTTTGTTACAGTGCACTGCCCTCATCCACATTCTATCCATTTCCACCTTCCCTATTGCCAATGCCGCAGCTTGCCTCAATGACTTTCTGTTCCATTCTGCCATTGTTTTCCTCACTCCTAACAAGATTCTGCTTTGGCTCTCTCCATCCTCGCTTCTTTCATTGCATCTTGCATTACCCAGTCCCACCCTGTCGGCATGCAATTTTCTGCCTACCCCACTGCTCTTCTGTCATTCACGTGTCCAGTAAAGCCACTATGTTCTAACAAGATTCCTCCTTTGCGTCTCCCCATCCTCGCTTCTTTCTTTGCACCTTACGTTACCCAGTCCCACTCTGTTGGCATGCAATTTTCTACTTGCCCCCACTGCTCTTCTGTCATCCACGTGTCCAATAAAGCCACTATGTTCTAACAAGATTCCTCCTTTGGCTCTCCCCATCCTCGCTTCTTTCATTGCATCTTGCATTACCCAGTCCCACCCTGTCGGCATGCAATTTTCTGCCTGTCACCACTGCTCTTCTGTCATCCACGTGTCCAATAAAGCCACTATGTTCTAACAAGATTCCTCCTTTGGCTCTCCCCATCCTCGCTTCTTTCATTGCACCTTACGTTACTCAGTGCCACCCTGTTGGCATGCAGTTTTCTACCTGCCCCCACTGCTCTTCTGTCATCCACGTGTCCAATAAAGCCACTATGTTCTAACAAGATTCCTCCTTTGACTCTCGCCATCCTCGCTTCTTTCTTTGCACCTTACGTTACTCAGTGCCACCCTGTTGGCATGCAGTTTTCTACCTACCACCACTGCTCTTCTGTCATTCACGTGTCCAGTAAAGCCACTATGTTCTAACAAGATTCCTCCTTTGCGTCTCCCCATCCTCGCTTCTTTCTTTGCACCTTACGTTACCCAGTCCCACCCTGTTGGCATGCAGTTTTCTACCTGCCCCCACTCCTCTTCTGCCATCCACGTGTCCAGTAATCCCACTATGTCCTTCTAAACCATCCACTATTCTAGTTCTTTTCCCCACACTCCCCCCACCACTTTTTTCCTTAAACCCGCAACGTTCCAAAAACCCACCCTGCTACTACTCCAGCCTCGTCGACCTCTCCCCCTTCATTTCTTTTTTGTCAAACAGCCAGACCCACCACACGTCCGCAATCTTCAGTTTCTGATAGTCCACTTCTTTAGCTCTTTCTTCCTTTAGCCCTATTCCTAATGTTTCTTTGTACGTCCCTCTCCTCCGCGGTTAGATCGTCATCAATGTAGATGTTCATGCCCTTTAGTTTATGTTACGACCGCATTATGCCCATTTTGTCTTCACAGCTGGCCAATTCAAGCAGGACTCGGTCACCTCTTTTACCCAGCTCTATTGCCTTGCGTATATGTATTGAGAGGCTCAGCTTTTCTAGCATACTTCTTCTCCTATCTCGATAGGATAATCTATCCTATCTATCCTATCTATCCTATCTATCCTATCTATCCTATCTATCCTATCTATCCTATCTATCCTATCTATCCTATCTATCCTATCTATCCTATCTATCCTATCTATCCTATCTATCCTATCTATCCTATCTATCCTTTCTATCCTATCTATCCTATCTATCCTATCTATCCTATCTATCCTATCTATCCTATCTATCCTATCTATCCTATCTATCCTATCTATCCTATCTATCCTATCTATCCTATCTATCCTATCTATCCTATCTATCCTATCTTATCCTATCTATCATATCTTCTCCTATCTCCGACACCACGACGTTGTGTTTCCTTTCCTCTGCCTACCCTCTACTCGATTGAATTGACCTTTTTGTCTACCACACCGACCCACTCCGATGCCATACTCTCCCCGTGCTCGTCGCATTTTCCCCCCAGTTTTACCAATTGCTTGTCCAATTTCTTCATCATCTTCTTCCCCTCTTTCAACCACTCGATTTGCGCCTCCCTCCACCCATCCATCATCTGAATCCACTCCTTCCTCTCTTTCTTCATCACCTCTCTCATTATTTCTTCCCTTTCAGGGTATCCATTGCTGCCTCTCCTCTTTTGTTTATTTACCTCCATCTCCAACTCATCCATCACCTCACTCATCTTATGTATATATATATATATATATATATATATATATATATATATATATATATATATATATGTGTATATATATATATATATATATATATATATATGTATATATATATATATATATATATATATATATATATATGTGTATATATATATATATATATATATATATATATATATATATATATATATATATATATGTATATATATATATATGCAAAATCTAATTCATACCAGTAATGTTATAGAAGCTATTTACATTCATGTTTGAGTGTGAGCCACACAACAAGGCCGAATTCGTAACATGATGATTGTAAATTTGAAGCATAACACCAAATACAACTTAATTCAAAATGATAATTTGTAACTTACTCTTTAAACTTAAACTTAAAACTTTAAACTTAATAGTTTTACAAATAAATTCAATGCTATAACTAAATAACTCGACAACATTATTGTGACAGAGTTTATTAACTGTGTTTAAATAATTTTTATGCACATTTGTTTTTTAAGTTATTTAATTAAAAGTGAGGTTTCGCAATGGGCCCATTTTGAGGCCTAATAAGTGTCTGTAACTATGCTATCCTCCAGCCAACTATCCAGAACTATCCAGAAGTTATTTAATTGTAGTACTAAGGTGACGATATGCAATTAGTGTTAAGTTTTTGGAAACTTTAGTGCAATTAAAATCATTACGTTTTATTGCAGACGTTAAAAAAACTTATAATTAATAAATTACATAAACTGGCTGGACAACATAATTGAGATCATATTTATAGTGTTATTGTAGTGTAATTATGAAATAAAACACGATTAATAATTACTAGATTACGTAACGTGATACGACTATATATAATATAAATAATTGCATATTTTCCAAAAATTCGACAATATACACCAAATATGGCATTTCAAATAGTAGTAACTTACCATTTTGAAAGGATTGTCGCCTCCTTGTTGTACTGGATCCAGGCCCGGAAGTGATCGAAACCGACCTTATCCTGCCCGACGCCGAATAGCGAGATCAGGGTGCTATCCCACTGGCTGGACTTGGCCGAGCCATTTGGGGGCAGAGCACCCTCTATCTGCAGTGCTGACTGGAACTCCGTCCGCGTGATGTACGTGCACGGGTCATTCGAGTATAAAGTCCAAAGAAACCTATTAACAAAATTTTGTCGTATTTATTTTGTAAATTGTCTTTACCTACAACATTTTTCAGTCACAAATTTCATCTCAACATATTTTAATGAAACTCACTATACGCTCATTATTTTTCATTTTGAATGTTTTATTTTAATAAAATTATGTTGTATTGATTTTGAAAATTGCGCTTTACCTACAAACATTTTTCAGTCACAAATTTCATCTCAATATATTTTAATGAAACTCACTATACGCTCATTATTTTTCATTTTGAATGTTTTATTCTAATAAAATTTTGTTGAATTGATTTTGAAAATTGCACTTTACCTACAAACATTTTTCAGTCACAAATTACATCTCAATATATTTTAATGAAACTAACTATAGCCTCATTATTTTTCATTTTGAATGTTTTATTCTAATAAAATTTTGTTGTACTGATTTTGAAAATTGCACTTTACCTACAAACATTTTTCAGTCACAAATTACATCTCAATATATTTTAATGAAACTTACTATAGGCTCATTATTTTTCATTTTGAATGTTTTATTCTAATAAAATTTTGTTATATTGATTTTGAAAATTGCACTATACCTACAAACATTTTTCAGTCACAAATTACATCTCAATATATTTTAATGAAACTCACTACAAGCTCATTCTTTTCCATTTTGAATGTTTTATTCTAATAAAATTTTGTTGTATTGATTTTGAAAATTGCACTTTACCTACAAACATTTTTGAGTCACAAATTACATCTCAATATATTTTAATGAAACTCACTATAGGTCCATTATTGTTCATTTATAACGTTTTATTTTAATAAAATTGTGTTGTATTATTTTTGGAAATTGCACTTTATCTACAAACATTTTTCAGTCACAAATTACATCTCAATATATTTTAATTAAACTCACTATAAGATCATTATTTTTCATTTTGAATGTTTTATTCTAATAAAATTTTGTTATATTGATTTTGAAAATTGCACTTTACCTACAAACATATTTCAGTCACAAATATCATCTCAATATATTTTAATGAAACTCACTATAACCTCATTATTTTTCATTTTGAATGTTTTATTCTAATAAAATTTTGTTGTATTGATTATGAAAATTGCACTTTACCTACAAACATTTTTCAGTCACAAATTACATCTGAATATATTTTAATGAAACTCACTATAGTGTCATTATTTTTTATTTTGAATGTTTTAATCTAATAAAATTTTGTTGTATTGATTTTGGTAATTGCACTTTACCTACAAACATTTTTCAGTCACAAATTAGATCTTAATATATTTTAATGAAACTCACTATAGACTCATTATTTTTCATTTTGAATGTTTTATTCTAATAAAATTTTGTTGTATTGATTTTGAAAATTGCACGTTACCTACAAACATTTTTCAGCCATAAATTTCATCTCAATATATTTTAATGAAACTCACTATAGGCTCATTATTTTTCATTTTGAATGTTTTATTCTAATAAAATTTTGTTGAATTAATTTTTAAAATTGAACTTTACCTACAAACATTTTTCAGTCACAAATTACATCTCAATATATTTTAATGAAACTCACTATAGGCCCATTATTGTTCATTTATAACGTTTTATTTTAATACAATTTTGTTGTATTAATTTTGAAAATTGCACTTTACCTACAAACATTTTTCAGTCAAAAATTACATCTCAATATATTTTAATGAAACTCACTATAGAGTCATTATTATTCATTTTGAATGTTTTATTCTAATAAAATTTTGTTATATTGATTTTGATAATTACACTTTACCTACAAACATTTTTCAGTCACAAATTACATCTCAATATATTTTAAGGAAACTAACTATAGGCTCATTATTTTTCATTTTGAATGTTTTATTCTAATAAAATTTTGTTGTATTAATTTAGAAAATTGCATTTTACCTACAAACATTTTTCAGTCACAAATTACATCTCAATATATTTTAATTAAACTCACTATAGGTCCATTATTGTTCATTTATAACGTTTTATTTTAATAAAATGTTGTTGTATTATTTTTGGAAATAGCACTTTACCTACAAACATTTTTCAGTCACAAAATACATCTCAATATATTTTAACGAAACTCACTATAGGCTCATTATTATTTATTTTGAATGTTTTATTCAAATAAAATTTTGTTGTATTGATTGTGAAAATTGCATTTTACCTACAAACATTTTTCAGTCCCAAATTACATCTCAATATATTTTAATGAAACTCACTGTAGGCTCATTATTTTTCATTTTGAATGTTTTGTTCCAATAAAATTTTGTTGTATTGATTGAGGAAATTGCACTTTACCTACAAACATTTTTCAGTCACAAATTACATCTCAATATATTTTAATGAAACTCACTATAGGTTCGTTATTTTTCATTTTGAATGTTTTATTCTAATAAAATTTTGTTGTATTTATTTTGTAAATTGAACTTTACCTACAAACATTTTTCAGTCACAAATTACATCTAAATATATTTTAATGAAACTCACTATAGGCTCATTATTCTTCATTTAGAACATTTGTTTCTAATAAAATTTTGTTGTATTTATTTTGTAAAGTGTTCTTTACCTACAACATTTTTCAGTCACAAATTTCATCTCAATATATTTTTTTGAAACTAATAAAATTTTGTTGAATTAATTTTTAAAATTGAACTTTACCTACAAACATTTTTCAGTCACAAATTACATCTCAATATATTTTAATGAAACTCACTATAGGCTCATTATTTTTCATTTTGAATGTTTTATTCTAATAAAATTTTGTTGTATTGATTTTGAAAATTGCACTTTACCAACAAACATTTTTCAGTCACAAATTACATCTCAATATATTTTAAGGAAACTAACTATAGGCTCATTATTTTTCATTTTGAATGTTTTATTCTAATAAAATTTTGTTGTATTAATTTAGAAAATTGCATTTTACCTACAAACATTTTTCAGTCACAAATTACATCTCAATATATTTTAATTAAACTCACTATAGGTCCATTATTGTTCATTTATAACGTTTTATTTTAATAAAATGTTGTTGTATTATTTTTGGAAATAGCACTTTACCTACAAACATTTTTCAGTCACAAAATACATCTCAATATATTTTAACGAAACTCACTATAGGCTCATTATTATTTATTTTGAATGTTTTATTCAAATAAAATTTTGTTGTATTGATTGTGAAAATTGCATTTTACCTACAAACATTTTTCAGTCCCAAATTACATCTCAATATATTTTAATGAAACTCACTGTAGGCTCATTATTTTTCATTTTGAATGTTTTGTTCCAATAAAATTTTGTTGTATTGATTGAGGAAATTGCACTTTACCTACAAACATTTTTCAGTCACAAATTACATCTCAATATATTTTAATGAAACTCACTATAGGTTCGTTATTTTTCATTTTGAATGTTTTATTCTAATAAAATTTTGTTGTATTTATTTTGTAAATTGAACTTTACCTACAAACATTTTTCAGTCACAAATTACATCTAAATATATTTTAATGAAACTCACTATAGGCTCATTATTCTTCATTTAGAACATTTGTTTCTAATAAAATTTTGTTGTATTTATTTTGTAAAGTGTTCTTTACCTACAACATTTTTCAGTCACAAATTTCATCTCAATATATTTTTTTGAAACTAATAAAATTTTGTTGAATTAATTTTTAAAATTGAACTTTACCTACAAACATTTTTCAGTCACAAATTACATCTCAATATATTTTAATGAAACTCACTATAGGCTCATTATTTTTCATTTTGAATGTTTTATTCTAATAAAATTTTGTTGTATTGATTTTGAAAATTGCACTTTACCAACAAACATTTTTCAGTCACAAATTACATCTCAATATATTTTAAGGAAACTAACTATAGGCTCATTATTTTTCATTTTGAATGTTTTATTCTAATAAAATTTTGTTGTATTAATTTAGAAAATTGCATTTTACCTACAAACATTTTTCAGTCACAAATTACATCTCAATATATTTTAATTAAACTCACTATAGGTCCATTATTGTTCATTTATAACGTTTTATTTTAATAAAATGTTGTTGTATTATTTTTGGAAATAGCACTTTACCTACAAACATTTTTCAGTCACAAAATACATCTCAATATATTTTAACGAAACTCACTATAGGCTCATTATTATTTATTTTGAATGTTTTATTCAAATAAAATTTTGTTGTATTGATTGTGAAAATTGCATTTTACCTACAAACATTTTTCAGTCCCAAATTACATCTCAATATATTTTAATGAAACTCACTGTAGGCTCATTATTTTTCATTTTGAATGTTTTGTTCCAATAAAATTTTGTTGTATTGATTGAGGAAATTGCACTTTACCTACAAACATTTTTCAGTCACAAATTACATCTCAATATATTTTAATGAAACTCACTATAGGTTCGTTATTTTTCATTTTGAATGTTTTATTCTAATAAAATTTTGTTGTATTTATTTTGTAAATTGAACTTTACCTACAAACATTTTTCAGTCACAAATTACATCTAAATATATTTTAATG
Source organism: Lordithon lunulatus (assembly GCA_963942505.1). Classification (NCBI taxonomy): domain Eukaryota; kingdom Metazoa; phylum Arthropoda; class Insecta; order Coleoptera; family Staphylinidae; genus Lordithon; species Lordithon lunulatus. Next base: position 11,094,173 of record OZ012675.1, read on the forward strand.
AAACTCACTATAGGCTCATTATTCTTCATTTAGAACATTTGTTTCTAATAAAATTTTGTTGTATTTATTTTGTAAAGTGTTCTTTACCTACAACATTTGTCAGTCACAAATTTCATCTCAATATATTTTTTTGAAACTCACTATAGGCACATAATTTTTCATTTAGAATGTTTTATTCTAATAAAATTTTGTGGTATTATTTTTGGAAATTGCACTTTACCTCAAACATTTTTCAGTCATAAATTAATATATTTTAATTAAACTCACTATAGACCCATTATTTTTCATTTTGAATGTTTTATTCTAATAAAATTTTGTTATATTGATTTTGAAAATTGCACTTTACCTACAAACATTTATCAGTCACAAATTACATCTCAATATATTTTAATGAAACTCACTATAGGCTCATTAATTTTCTTCTTGAATGTTTTATTCTAATAAAATTTTGTTTTATTGATTTTGAAAATTGCACTTTACCTACAAACATTTTTCAGTCACAAAATACATCTCAATATATTTTAATGAAACTTACTATAGGCTCATTATTTTTCTCTTTGAATGTTTTGTTCCAATAAAATTTTGTTGTATTGATTGAGGAAATTGCACTTTACCAACAAACATTTTTCAGTCACAAATTACATCTCAATATATTTTAATGAAACTCACTATAGGCTCATTATTTTTCATTTTGAATGTTTTATTCTAAAAAAATTTTGTTGTATTGATTTTAAAAATTGCACTTTACCTACAAACATTTTTCAGTCACAAATTACATCTCAATATATTTTAATGAAACTCACTATAGTCTCATTATTTTTCATTTTGAATGTTTTATTCTAATAAAATTTTGTAGTATTGATTTTGAAAATTGCACTTTACCTACAAACATTTTTCAGTCACAAATTTCATCTCAATATATTTTAATGAAACTCACTATAACCTCATTATTTTTCATTTTGAATGTTTTATTTTAATAAAATTTTGTTGTATTGATTTTGAAAATTGCACTTTACCTACAAATATTTTTCAGTCACAAATTACATCTGAATATATTTTAATGAAACTCACTATAACCTCATTATTTTTCATTTTGAATGTTTTATTCTAATAAAATTTTGTTGTATTGATTTTGAAAATTGCACTTTACCAACAAACATTTATCAGTCACAAATTACATCTCAATATATTTTAATGAAACTTACTATAGGCTCATTATTTTTCATTTTGAATGTTTTATTCTAATAAAATTTTGTTGTATTGATTTTGAAAATTGCACTTTGCCTACAAACATTTTTCAGTCACAAATTACATCTCAATATATTTTAATGAAACTCACTATAGCCTCATTATTTTTCATTTTGAATGTTTTATTCTAATAAAATTTTGTTGTATTGATTTTGAAAATTGCACTTTACCTACAAACATTTTTCAGTCACAAATTACATCTCAATATATTTTAATGAAACTCACTATAGGATCATTATTTTTTATTTTGAATGTTTTATTCTAATAAAAAAAAATTGTATTGATTATGAAAATTGCACTTTACCTACAAACATTTTTCAGTCACAAATTACATCTCAATATATTTTAATGAAACTCACTATACGCTCATTATTTTTCATTTTGAATGTTTTATTCTAATAAAATTGTGTTGTATTGATTTTGAAAATTGCACTTTACCTACAAACATTTTTCAGTCACAAATTACATCTCAATATATTTTAATGAAACTCACTATAGGATCATTATTTTTTATTTTGAATGTTTTATTCTAATAAAAAAAAATTGTATTGATTATGAAAATTGCACTTTACCTACAAACATTTTTCAGTCACAAATTACATCTCAATATATTTTAATGAAACTCACTATAGGCTCATTATTTTTCATTTTGAATGTTTTAATCTAATAAAATTGTGTTATATTGATTTTGAAAATTGTACTTTACCTACCAACATTTTTCAGTCACAAATTACATCTCAATATATTTTAATGAAACTCACTATAACCTCATTATTTTTCATTTTGAATGTTTTATTCTAATAAAATTTTGTTGTATTTATTTTGAAAATTGCACTTTACCTACAAACATTTTTCAGTCACTAATTACATCTCAATATATTTTAATGAAACTCACTATAGGATCATTATTTTTCATTTTGAATGTTTTATTCTAATAAAATTTTGTTGTATTGATTTTGAAAATTGCACTTTACCTACAAACATTTTTCAGTCACAAATTTCATCTCAATATATTTTAATGAAACTCACTATAACCTCATTATTTTTCATTTTGAATGTTTTATTCTAATAAAATTTTGTTGTATTGATTTTGAAAATTACACTTTACCTACAAATATTTTTCAGTCACAAATTACATCTGAATATATTTTAATGAAACTCACTATAACCTCATTATTTTTCATTTTGAATGTTTTATTCTAATAAAATTTTGTTGTATTGATTTTGAAAATTGCACTTTACCAACAAACATTTATCAGTCACAAATTACATCTCAATATATTTTAATGAAACTTACTATAGGCTCATTATTTTTCATTTTGAATGTTTTATTCTAATAAAATTTTGTTGTATTGATTTTGAAAATTGCACTTTGCCTACAAACATTTTTCAGTCACAAATTACATCTCAATATATTTTAATGAAACTCACTATAGGCTCATTATTTTTCATTTTGAATGTTTTATTCTAATAAAATTTTGTTGTATTGTTTTTGGAAATTGCACTGTACCTACAAACATTTTTCAGTCACAAATTACATCTCAATATATTTTAATGAAACTCACTATAGGCTCATTATTTTTCATTTTAAATGTTTTATTCTAATAAAATTTTGTTGTATTGATTTTGAAAATTGCACTTTACCTACAAACATATTTCAGTCACAAATTACATCTCAATATATTTTAATGAAACTCACTACAGGCTCATTATTTTTCATTTTGAATGTTTTATTTTAATAAAATTTTGTTGTGTTGATTTTGGTAATTGCACGTTACCTACAAACATTTTTCAGTCACAAATTTCATCTCAATATATTTTAATGAAACTCACTATAACCTCATTATTTTTCATTTTGAATGTTTTATTCTAATAAAATTTTGTTGCATTGATTTTGAAAATTGAACTTTACCTACAAACATTTTTCAGTCACAAATTACATCTCAATATATTTTAATGAAACTCACTATAGGCTCATTATTTTTCAATTTGAATGTTTTATTCTAATGAAATTTTGTTGTATTGATTTTGGTAATTGCACGTTACCTACAAACATTTTTCAGTCACAAATTTCATGTGAATATATTTTAATGAAACTCACTATAGGCTCATATTTTTTCATTTTGAATGTTTTATTCTAAAAAAAATTTGTTGTATTGATTTTGAAAATTGCACTTACCTACAAACATTTTTTCAGTCACAAATTACATCTAAATATATTTTAATGAAACTCACTATAACCTCATTATTTTTCATTTTGAATGTTTTATTCTAATAAAATTTTGTTGTATTAATTGAGGAAATTGCATTTTACCTACAAACATTTTTCAGTCACAAATTTCATCTCAATATATTTTAATGAAACTCACTATAACCTCATTATTTTTCATTTTGAATGTTTTATTCTAATAAAATTTTGTTATATTGATTTTGAAAATTGCACTTTACCTACAAACATTTTTCAGCCACAAATTACATCTAAATATATTTTAATGAAACTCACTATAGGATCATTATTTTTCATTTTGAATGTTTTATTATACTAAAATTTTGTTGTATTGATTTTGAAAATTGCACTTTACCTACAAACATTTTTCAGTCACAAAATACATCTCAATATATTTTAATGAAACTTACTATAGGCTCATTATTTTTCTCTTTGAATGTTTTGTTCCAATAAAATTTTGTTGTATTGATTGAGGAAATTGCACTTTACCAACAAACATTTTTCAGTCACAAATTACATCTCAATATATTTTAATGAAACTCACTATAGGCTCATTATTTTTCATTTTGAATGTTTTATTCTAATAAAATGTTATTGTATTGATTGAGGAAATTGCACTTTACCTACAAACATTTTTCAGTCACAAATTACATCTCAATATATTTTAATGAAACTCACTATAGGCCCATTATTGTTCATTTATAACGTTTTATTTTTATAAAATTTTGTTGTATTATTTTTTAAAATTGCACTTTACCTACAAACATTTTTCAGTCACAAATTAAATCTCAATATATTTTAATGAAACTCACTATAGGCTCATTATTTTTCATTTTGAATGTTTTATTCTAATAAAATTTTGTTGTATTGATTTTGAAAATTGCACTTTACCTACAAACATTCTTCAGTCACAAATTACATCTCAATATATTTTAATGAAACTCACTATAGGCTCATTATTTTTCATTTTGAATGTTTTATTCTAATAAAATGTTATTGTATTGATTGAGGAAATTGCACTTTACCTACAAACATTTTTCAGTCACAAATTACATCTCAATATATTTTAATGAAACTCACTATAGGCCCATTATTGTTCATTTATAACGTTTTATTTTTATAAAATTTTGTTGTATTATTTTTGAAAATTGCACTTTACCTACAAACATTTTTCAGTCACAAATTAAATCTCAATATATTTTAATGAAACTCACTATAGGCTCATTATTTTTCATTTTGAATGTTTTATTCTAATAAAATTTTGTTGTATTGATTTTGAAAATTAAACTTTACCTACAAACATTTTTCAGTCACAAATTACATCTCAATATATTTTAATGAAACTCACTATAGGCTCATTATTTTTCATTTTGAATGTTTTAATCTAATAAAATTGTGTTATATTGATTTTGAAAATTGTACTTTACCTACCAACATTTTTCAGTCACAAATTACATCTCAATATATTTTAATGAAACTCACTATAACCTCATTATTTTTCATTTTGAATGTTTTATTCTAATAAAATTTTGTTGTATTTATTTTGAAAATTGCACTTTACCTACAAACATTTTTCAGTCACTAATTACATCTCAATATATTTTAATGAAACTCACTATAGGATCATTATTTTTCATTTTGAATGTTTTATTCTAATAAAATTTTGTTGTATTGATTTTGAAAATTGCACTTTACCTACAAACATTTTTCAGTCACAAATTTCATCTCAATATATTTTAATGAAACTCACTATAACCTCATTATTTTTCATTTTGAATGTTTTATTCTAATAAAATTTTGTTGTATTGATTTTGAAAATTACACTTTACCTACAAATATTTTTCAGTCACAAATTACATCTGAATATATTTTAATGAAACTCACTATAACCTCATTATTTTTCATTTTGAATGTTTTATTCTAATAAAATTTTGTTGTATTGATTTTGAAAATTGCACTTTACCAACAAACATTTATCAGTCACAAATTACATCTCAATATATTTTAATGAAACTTACTATAGGCTCATTATTTTTCATTTTGAATGTTTTATTCTAATAAAATTTTGTTGTATTGATTTTGAAAATTGCACTTTGCCTACAAACATTTTTCAGTCACAAATTACATCTCAATATATTTTAATGAAACTCACTATAGGCTCATTATTTTTCATTTTGAATGTTTTATTCTAATAAAATTTTGTTGTATTGTTTTTGGAAATTGCACTGTACCTACAAACATTTTTCAGTCACAAATTACATCTCAATATATTTTAATGAAACTCACTATAGGCTCATTATTTTTCATTTTAAATGTTTTATTCTAATAAAATTTTGTTGTATTGATTTTGAAAATTGCACTTTACCTACAAACATATTTCAGTCACAAATTACATCTCAATATATTTTAATGAAACTCACTACAGGCTCATTATTTTTCATTTTGAATGTTTTATTTTAATAAAATTTTGTTGTGTTGATTTTGGTAATTGCACGTTACCTACAAACATTTTTCAGTCACAAATTTCATCTCAATATATTTTAATGAAACTCACTATAACCTCATTATTTTTCATTTTGAATGTTTTATTCTAATAAAATTTTGTTGCATTGATTTTGAAAATTGAACTTTACCTACAAACATTTTTCAGTCACAAATTACATCTCAATATATTTTAATGAAACTCACTATAGGCTCATTATTTTTCAATTTGAATGTTTTATTCTAATGAAATTTTGTTGTATTGATTTTGGTAATTGCACGTTACCTACAAACATTTTTCAGTCACAAATTTCATGTGAATATATTTTAATGAAACTCACTATAGGCTCATATTTTTTCATTTTGAATGTTTTATTCTAAAAAAAATTTGTTGTATTGATTTTGAAAATTGCACTTACCTACAAACATTTTTTCAGTCACAAATTACATCTAAATATATTTTAATGAAACTCACTATAACCTCATTATTTTTCATTTTGAATGTTTTATTCTAATAAAATTTTGTTGTATTAATTGAGGAAATTGCATTTTACCTACAAACATTTTTCAGTCACAAATTTCATCTCAATATATTTTAATGAAACTCACTATAACCTCATTATTTTTCATTTTGAATGTTTTATTCTAATAAAATTTTGTTATATTGATTTTGAAAATTGCACTTTACCTACAAACATTTTTCAGCCACAAATTACATCTAAATATATTTTAATGAAACTCACTATAGGATCATTATTTTTCATTTTGAATGTTTTATTATACTAAAATTTTGTTGTATTGATTTTGAAAATTGCACTTTACCTACAAACATTTTTCAGTCACAAAATACATCTCAATATATTTTAATGAAACTTACTATAGGCTCATTATTTTTCTCTTTGAATGTTTTGTTCCAATAAAATTTTGTTGTATTGATTGAGGAAATTGCACTTTACCAACAAACATTTTTCAGTCACAAATTACATCTCAATATATTTTAATGAAACTCACTATAGGCTCATTATTTTTCATTTTGAATGTTTTATTCTAATAAAATGTTATTGTATTGATTGAGGAAATTGCACTTTACCTACAAACATTTTTCAGTCACAAATTACATCTCAATATATTTTAATGAAACTCACTATAGGCCCATTATTGTTCATTTATAACGTTTTATTTTTATAAAATTTTGTTGTATTATTTTTTAAAATTGCACTTTACCTACAAACATTTTTCAGTCACAAATTACATCTCAATATATTTTAATGAAACTCACTATAGGCTCATTATTTTTCATTTTGAATGTTTTATTCTAATAGAATTTTGTTGTATTGATTTTGAAAATTGCACTTTACCTACAAACATTTTTCAGTCACAAATTACATCTCAATATATTTTAATGAAACTCACTATAGGATCATTATTTTTCATTTTGAATGTTTTATTCTAATAAAATGTTATTGTATTGATTGAGGAAATTGCACTTTACCTACAAACATTTTTCAGTCACAAATTACATCTCAATATATTTTAATGAAACTCACTATAGGCCCATTATTGTTCATTTATAACGTTTTATTTTTATAAAATTTTGTTGTATTATTTTTGAAAATTGCACTTTACCTACAAACATTTTTCAGTCACAAATTAAATCTCAATATATTTTAATGAAACTCACTATAGGCTCATTATTTTTCATTTTGAATGTTTTATTCTAATAAAATTTTGTTGTATTGATTTTGAAAATTGCACTTTACCTACAAACATTTTTCAGTCACAAATTACATCTCAATATATTTTAATGAAACTCACTATAACCTCATTATTTTTCATTTTGAATGTTTTATTCTAATAAAATTTTGTTGTATTGATTTTGAAAATTGCACTTTACCTACAAACATTTTTCAGTCACAAATTACATCTCAATATATTTTAATGAAACTTACTATAGGCTCATTATTTTTCATTCTGAATGTTTTATTCTAATAAAATTTTGTTGTATTGATTTTGAAAATTGCACTTTACCTACAAACATTTTTCAGTCACAAATTTCATCTCAATATATTTTAATGAAACTCACTATAACCTCATTATTTTTCATTTTGAATGTTTTATTCTAATAAACTTTTGTTGTATTGATTTTGAAAATTGCACTTTACCTACAAACATTTTTCAGTCACAAATTACATCTCAATATATTTTAATTAAACTCTCTATAGACTCATTATTTTTCATTTTGAATGTTTTATTCTAATAAAATTTTGTTGAATTAATTTTTAAAATTGAACTTTACCTACAAACATTTTTTCAGTCACAAATTACATCTAAATATATTTTAATGAAACTCACTATACGCTCATTATTTCTCATTTTGAATGTTTTATTCTAATAAAATTTTGTTGTATTGATTTTGAAAATTGCACTTTACCTACAAACATTTTTCAGTCACAAATTACATCTCAATATATTTTAATGAAACTCACTATAGGCTCATTATTTTTCATTTTGAATGTTTTATTCTAATAAAATTTTGTTGTATTGATTTTGAAAATTGCACTTTACCTACAAACATTTTTCAGTCACAAATTTCATCTCAATATATTTTAATGAAACTTACTATAAGCTCATTATTTCTCATTTTGAATGTTTTATTCTAATAAAATTTTATAGTATTGCTTTTAGAAATTGCACTTTACCTACAAAAATGTGTAGTTTTTTATGAAACTCGCTATTTCACATATTTTGAATGGATTTTTGAAATAAATTATTATTACTATTATTATTAAATTTAATTTTAATTGTACTACTTTCAAACAATGAATTCCTGAATCATCATTAATAACTACTGCATAAACAAAATCCATTACAATAAAAAAAAAAGTGCAAACTGTTGCACTTTAAATCATCAATGCTTTTTGTGTCTACTTTATCATCAAGCTTGCATATCTGTAGCACAACATGACACTCACTTGATTTTCTCATCCTGAGTGCCCTTGGTGAGCAGCACCAGTCCACAAATAAGGTCCCTTAGGGCAATCCCCCTGGGACCGCCCCCACATGCAGTGTACAGAGACTCAGCGACAGTGAGTGGCACCCCTTCGCCAAGCACATTCTGTGTGAAAGCATGCCTCGACAGCAGGCCAGTGCCACCAGTGAGTCGCTTGAACGCCTCGCAGACGCGTTTGAACTCAACATCGGACACTGCAAACAAACATTACACGCGTGTAAACAAACATTTTATGTAACGGAAAAATCGATTATTATCAATTGAGCTGGTTGTGTGCGAGCGTGTAGCAGCACAACAAACAAAACAAATGTTAATTGCTTAATGATTAGATAATTGCGGGAGCGATTACGGCGCGGGGAGGGCACCGTTTATTTAATTATTAATCACATGACGGGAGGACGACTAACGACGTCAGACAGGTTGGGTGGTAGGGAATGTTTTGGTCATGTATTTATTATTTTGGCTAGCTCAAATTCCGTGTGCTTGTTTTTTTTTCTCCCTAGAACCGCTCCCCGCCAACCTGACGGACGGGGGGGAACCCGCAGCACAACACTCACTCCGCTTGACGGCGTCTTCATAGCTCAGGCACGATCTTTTCGAGTCTTTCGCACCCATTTTCGCGAACGGCACTTATCACATTACACGGGGGCACGGCTGGCGCGCGCTATCACATCCTCCGTACCGCTACAACCGATACGCGAAACGGGACCAACTCGCGAATCATCCGAGTGACATTACAACTTTATTTATTTACACACGACTGAAGTTGCGCACGACGGCGACGCACGGAAACTGGTTGACGACTGGCCGCGGCGTTGTCACGTCTCACCAATTAACATTAATGATGAAGATGAACAGTTTGGTCCGATAGGGTTGATATACATCACCTTGGCTATGATATCCATAAACAACTGATGCAAACAACATTATTAGTAATGTAAACAAATATAACCTTGAGTTATGACAGTTGTTGATGTGACGTCCACTTCATATGGGTGCGTTCAGCTAGCTACATCACAATTCTGATTACTGAAGTTAGTAATAGTTATGTAAAGGAAGAAAGGGGGTTATTAACCCCCTCTTTGCCATATATATATTATTTGCACTCACCCCACTGAAACTACTCATGAGTAGTATGATTTATTTATTTGCTAGTGTTTAACGTCACATCCTGTCACGTCAACAGCTGTCATCACTTAAGGTCATATTTGTTTACATTTTTAATTATGTTATTTACATCATAAAACATGTCCACAGTTACTCAACCATATTGAACCAAACTGTTACTTTTTATCATTAATGTTACTTGGTGCGACATTACAACGTCACTCAATGTCATAGTTGTTTAGATCCTGTTCCACGTCAACAACTGTCTATAATCACTCAAGGTCATATTTGTAACGCATTTATATGAACTACCAAATTCAGAACATAATTGTCTTAATTTATTAGTTATAAGTAGTAGTAATTAATTTGCTATAGTTTAACGTCATATCCTGTCCCATGTCAACAACTGTCATTCATCACTCAAGGTCATGTTTGTTTACCTTCCGGCTTTACATCATAAAAATACGATATGACTCCCGTAGTGATATAAATCATGCAACGTCGTAGATTCAACTCTTCATCCAACTGTTACTAACTTCAGGTCAGCAATCAGCTGTCATTCGTAGGAGATCGAAGTCGCCTGTCTGCTCGCCGCTCACGGAAACAAAAGTCGCCAAAAATGGGTCTTGGAAGTACCGTGTACAATTCCCTCTTCAAAAGGACGTCCACCTTCGTCCTCACAGTCGCCGTGGGTGTGTTCTTCTTCGAGAGGACCTTTGATCTCGCGTCGGACACCATCTTCGAGAAGGTCAATGAAGGCGTAAGTTACATAACCAAACATTAGAAGTGGATCGTTTAGGGATGTGGGGGTTTAAAGAGAAAACAAGTGCAGTGCGACAGCTCACATGTTTCCACCCTTTTAGACATTAAAGGGTGGAAACATGTGGCGTCATTTTAACAGGGGGGCCCAATTAAAAATAAAGAATAAGGCCATCAACATTAACTACTCAGGCTCAATACCGGAAATGATTTTTTTCTAGGTGATTGAAGATATATATATATATATTTATATATAATCTTTATTGGGCCATCGACCCTTCCCAGGTCTTTCTGCCTTAAAAATGATAGATTAACCAATTTTAAAATTGAAAGTTCCTACATTCTAATAGAGGCCTCGCAATTTATAACCCCTTAAAACTTGAGGGAAGGTCTGATCCTCACAGGAAACCACCAATATATGTGAATTTCACTAATATAACTTGCAAAAACCAACCCCTTAAAACTTGAATTGTAATAGTATTCACTATATTGATATTACCATTATATCAATGTAGCGAAGACTGAACTGAGGTTCATTTATGTTATTCAATACTATAGAAACTAAATACTGTAAACTAGTGCTGAATACTATTATCATCAATGGTGGTTAAACCATTAATGATTGTAGAATAATTGATGGTTTCAATATATTCAATTTTAAAATTGAAAGTTCCTACATTCTAATAGAGGCCTCGCAATTTATAACCCCTTAAAACTTGAGGGAAGGTCTGATGGACAGGAAACCATCAATATATGTGAATTTCACTAATATGACTTGCAAAAACCAACCTCTTAAAACTTGAATTGTAATAGTATTCACTACATTGATATTACCATTATATCAACATAGCGAAGACTGAACTGAGGTTCATTTATGTTCTTCAACACTATAGAAACCAAGTAGTGTAAACTAGTGATGAATACTATTATCATCAATGGTGTTTAAACCATTAATGATTGTAGAATAATTGATGGTTTCAATATATTCAATTTTAAAATTGAAAGTTCCTACATTCTAATAGAGGCCTCACAATTTATAACCCCTTAAAACTTGAGGGAAGGTCTGATGCTCACAGGAAACCACCAATATATGTGAATTTCACTAATATGACTTGCAAAAACCAACCTCTTAAAACTTGAATTGTAATAGTATTAACTACATAGATATTTCCATTATATCAACATAGCGAAGACTGAACTGAGGTTCATTTATGTTCTTCAACACTATAGAAACCAAGTACTGTAAACTAGTGATGAATACTATTATCATCAATGGTGGTTAAACCATTAATGATTGTAGAATAATTGATGGTTTCAATATATTCAATTTTAAAATTGAAAGTTCCTACATTCTAATAGAGGCCTCGCAATTTATAACCCCTTAAAACTTGAGGGAAGGTCTGATGGACAGGAAACCATCAATTTATGTGAATTTCACTAATATAACTTGCAAAAACCAACCCCTTAAAACTTGAATTGTAATAGTATTCACTACATTGATATTACCATTATATCAATGTTGCGAAGACTGAACTGAGGTTCATTTATGTTATTCAACACTATAGAAACTAAATACTGTAAACTAGTACTATTATCATCAATGGTGGTTAAACCATTAATGATTGTAGAATAATTGATGGTTGCAAAACCAATGATGATTGCATAAATTATTGAACTTGTCAATTACAAAGTCTCACTGCAAATCAGTGTAGAGTATAATTATTGATGGTTTTAGAATTATTGATTGTTATAAAACCATTCTTGAGTGTAGAACTGTTAAGGAACCTTACATGATCAATAATACTGTCAATATTTTAGAATAATGACAGTATTATTGTACAATAATATGTTTAAAATATTCATTATTCTAAAATATAGTATTACTCATTGTGTAAGGTACAGTAATGATGTAATGAAGAGAATACTGATCTTTATTCGGATAATTGATTACTTGATACATATAAAAGGAGGATTGAAGCAAATATTGACAGTACTAGGATTGACAGTATTATTGACCATGTAAGGTGCCTTATTGAATTTGGTCATAACTTATACAATTTTTGCAGCATAGTGAGCTTAACTTGTGCCTGGTGCACAATACCTTTTTAGTTCCAGTAGTTTTACTATTGAGTATAATGTTATCTATTTTTTGTTTAAATAGTAATTTGGTTTATTCTAAACGAAAAAATTAGATTATACGAGCATTAAAATATACATAAGAATCATCAAAACAAAAATTAGAACCTGAAAACTAGTTACCGACACTTGTCATGTCAAGGTGAGATATAAAAGTTGAACAAAGTTGGACTCAAGAGGGCATCCTTGCTACAGCCCTAATGGGGTCACAAAAACTTTGGGGTATTTGATGCACCTCATGTTCATTACATCAAAATTCCTCGGTATGCACTGTAACTTGTTCTAGTTTCTTGATGAATCGAGTACTATGTAAAACACTCTTAATCCAAGCAAACAAATGTTTACATTATTTGACTGCACTACATTTTTTTTTTGTTGGTTACAGAAACTATTCCACCACATAAAGAAGGAAGAATAATGGCCTTGAAATAAACACAATTTGTAAAAAAAGATAGTAGAGTAAATTAATTTAATTTAAAGTGTTGTTTTATGTAATAATAAAGTCTTAAACTACGAAGATGTGCATGTTAAACCTCCCAGGGTTTCTCCGGCCTGTGCTGGTCCCAAGGTTTGGGCTTCTGGTACTGCTCTGCCTCTTCCAAAATCACCCCACCTTCTTGTAGTGCTTTCAGGAACTGAGATGTCTTCCCATCGGGTTTGATTGGCACTATGTCGGATCTGATTTCATTCAGGCCACACTCCAGACATCTTTGAGCTAGAACCTACATGGAATATGATACTATTATATAATGCCAAGATTCATGCACAATACTAGTTCTCAAAGGTTTTCAATCACATGAAAACCTTTGAGAACTAGTTGACATGTTTTATTTGATCCCATATATATTTAGGTTAGGCCTTAGGAATCAATAGAACAGCTTTTATCAAGGTTACTCTGATGTTTCGAGAAAGTTGTACAAGTACTATGATTTATTAAACAATAAAAGTATGGAATTAAAAGTTTATAAATCTAAGTGTGAATTACATTATAGTTATTGGTTCTTGGAGCATAGTAAAGATTTTGTAAGATATTTGAACTTCTCAGAAGATAGAAAAAGTTTTAAATGATGCTACGATATTATTTTGGGAGGTTTTCGAGGATATTTCTTAGTTTTTAAAGGATTTTTACTAGTTTTATTATCATTTAAAGATTCCAGGATATTGTCCTAGAAGGTTTTAAAGGTATTCAAAGTTCTTAATGGATATTAAAGATTTTAAATGATTTCAGAATATTGAATTGGGGTTTTAGGTTTTAGAAGCTATTCAAAGTACCTTAAGGCTTTAAAAGATTATTATTATCTTTTTCAATTTGATTCCATCTTGTCTTTTTGGGTTTTTGAAAATATTTGAAAATCTTAAATAAGGTTTTAGAAGACTATTCTCATTTTAAGAAGATTAAAGAATATTGTCTTAGAATATTGAATTGGGGTTTTAGGTTTTAGAAGCTATTCAAAGTACTTTAGGTGCCTTAAGATTTTAAGATATTATTATTATTTTTTTCAAAGATTCCATCTTGTCTTTGAAAATATTTGAGGTGCTTTGAAAATCTTAAATAAGGTTTTAGAAGACTATTCTCATTTTAAGAAGATTAAAGAATATTGTCTTAGAATACTTTACTAATTTTAAGAAGATTAAAGAATATTGTCTTAGAATACTATACTAATTTTAAGAAGATTAAAGAATATTGTCTTACAAGTTCTTAGAGGATGGTTTTGGATTTTGATCTTTTTTAGATTATTATTTTATTAAGATTAAATGATAAAATTAACTTCTATGTTTATGGCTATCAGCCTGAGGACTTTTCTGCTAGTAAAGGAAGAATCTCAAAGGTCAATAATTGTCTGTTGATGGAGATGATTTGTAAAATTTTACCCACAATAGCTGCTCAGTATGAGATAGATGATGCCTCTAACCACTAGGCACTAGGCCTGGGTATTAAATCATAGAAGATTCAAGAGTACTCTTAATATCATACTCATATACTTTTACATACCCTCCCTAAGTTTATATAAGCCGCAGTATCATTCGTCTTGTAAAGTTGCTTCTGAATGGGCCATTCTTTGGTGCTCGCCTGTAGCACAACTCCATTCTCAAAATGAACAATTGAAGCTGTCACATGTCTAGCTGTGGTGCTCAGTTCTAGTCTACAACATATCTCCAATTAGAATCATTAAATGTCTACAGACCAATCTTACTTGTGCCAGTAACAGCGTCCAGGGTTCTCCAAGTGGTACCCGGCCGGTTTGTACGCAATTCTCATCCGCTCCAGGTTCCTGGGGTTGCGATTTGTAATCACCGGCTGAATTGCATCGTTACTCAACGCCCTCACGCCGCTCAAACAGATTCTCGTAGTTTTTAACAGGGACATTTTTTGAGGTTAAGACTATTTACAATTATTATTTTGAGGTTATGTTTCATTGCCCAGTGGCGTAACACCCGTGTAAATATTACGTCACTTCCGCTTCTATGTCAAAATTAAAAATCCAAAAGGAAAACCGTTTATCGCATAGACAACTATGATTTATGGTTTATCGGTCTGAGATGAGAAGGTAACTGTCATATATGCAAGCGTAGCTGTTATAGATGAGAATGCAGCTGTTATAGATGAGAGCATAGCTGTCATAAATGAGAGTGTAGTTGTGATAGAGTGATGAGTTTAATTGTGACAGATGAGAGATTATAACATAACTACCATAGATGAGACTATGAGATGTCTTAGCATAGTTAGTATAAGAAAGTGTAGTTGTGATAGATGAGAGGGTAGCTGTAATGGAGAGAGCATAGCTGTCATAAATGAGAGTGTAGTTGTGACAGATGAGAGAGTATAACATAACTACCATAGATGAGACTCTGAGCTGTCTTAGATGAGAGCATAGTTAGTATAAGAAAGTGTAGTTGTGATAGATGAGAGGGTAGCTGTAATGGAGAGAATGTAGCTGCAATAGATGAGAACATAACTGTCAAATTATATTCTCATCTATTGCAGTTGTGTGTAGTAGTGATAAGAGAGGGTAGTTGTCTTTTGATGAGAACATAGCTGTTTTAGATGAGAATGTAGCTGTGATAGATGAGAGGGTAGCTGCAATAGATAAGAGAGTAGCTGTAATAGATGAGATATAAGTCATAGATTATACTGTAGCTGCTATAGTTATAGAGCATAGCTGTTAACTGTTGTGAAGGTCGTATCATTCTTGTGACAAAGTAGATTTCTTTATTTATTTACAATGGTAAAAATATATAATTATAAGAAACATGTAAATTAACTAAGATTTAGTTGAATTCCATTACTAACAATACTAGTACATTAAAGAACTTTAACAACGTACGGCTCGACCTCAAAAGTCTGCCGCATGACCGCCCCCAAAATCAGTTCAACATTGCACACAATCCGAATTTTATCCTTCTTGTTCTTCAGCAGATCCGCCACCAGGTGCAAATCGTGCTCATGAGTGAGAATGATGTAGCTGTACGGCGAGTTTATATTAGTGGCCTCTATCTGGGCGGTGGTGCGGCGCGTGCGCTCTACAATCCCGCCGCAGGCCTGAATGATTTCCGTCAGCTGCTTTTTACTGGGGAACACACTGGGGGTGATGAAGAAGAACTTGCCTTCCAGTAGGCGGTTGCGGTTTTTGGTCGACAGTGTTTGCTCGAAGTCGCATTTGTACTGGCTGTTGAAGTCTTTGGTTTCTAGGCGGTAGTTGGTCTCGTCTATGAACATTTTGGCGGTGTGGGAATCTCGCAGCCAGCTCTCGGGCACGATGTGCAGCCCCACGCAGATGGCGTGGAGTAGTTTTGTAGTGCGCATGAGCTGGGGAAGGACCAGGTGTGTTGCGTCAGCGGGGCCTTTCGCCAATGAGCCACCTAATTGTCTGGAATATTAATTAATATTTAGATTCGTATTTTTATCAGTTTGGATACTTCTGGGTATTCACAACATACAACTTTAAAGCACTAGTACTATAAATTGATGTTGTGCGACTATGCATATGACTAATAAATAGTCTTCTCTGTCTATTTATTAGTCATATGCATAGTCTCACAACATCAATTTATAGTACTAGTGCTTTAAAGACCCGTACGCCCACAAAGTTCATGCCTTTGTGGGCGTAACGGTTGATAATGATAAATAAATCTAGAAACACTACTACCTAATCACAACGGGCCAATCAAAAATTAGGTACGCCTACTTAAAACAGGCTCCGCCCCCCATAAAATATATAACACTTACAAAGCAAAACTCTTAAGCTCCTTCACATCGCCGCACCGTGAAAACAAAATGCGATGCGTCGTGCTCTGCGGAAGGTTCTCGAAGTTTTCGTTCTCATCCACCACGTGCTCCGTTTTAACCTTTTTAGCCTTTGGTGGGATCAGCACGGGCGAAGCGCTGCGCTTGACGCGCTCGTACGACTCCTGCGAGATATTAATAGGCATTTTCCAGGAATCTAAAAAACCGTAGCAGTTAGTACCCCAAAATTAGGCCCATTAATTAGTACACCGTACGCATTAGGTTGGGCACCAGTGCGGGGTCGAAACAGAAATTAACCGGGCTGGTGAACTGCTGGTACTTGATGTGCTCCATCTGGTTGAGCGCGGTGAAGTTGCCCAGCATCACGTCGGTCAGCCACTGGATGTTCACCACGGGGATTCCCCACTTCTTCGCGTGCATGTATTTAGCGCCCTCGGGTTTGGTTGAGATCAGCAGCGTGTTGTGTTTGGAGAAGTAGTTGGTCAACTAAAAGTTTCATTGTTGAATGCAATAGTTAGAATAAACCTTAAATTTGATTGATTACAATTTACATTGGATGAAATGACGACGTTTCATCAAAATGTCCTCACTGTGATCTTACTAATTGAGGTTAATAAACACGTGTGGTATTATTTTGTAGCTTATTGGTTATGTAATGAGGTGCAATCTTAAAAACTTGAATAAACCTCAAATTTGATTTATTACAATTTTTATAAAATACAACATTAGATGAAATGACGACGTTTCATCAAATTGTCCTCACTGTGATCTTATTAATTGAGGTTAATAAACACATGGGGTATTATTTTGTAGCTTATTGTTTATGTAATGGGGTGCAATCTTTAAAAAATGAATAAACCTCAAATTTGATTTATTACAATTTTTATAAAATACAACATTGAATGAAATGACGACGTTTCATCAAATTGTCCTCACTGTGATCTTATTAATTGAGGTTAATAAACACATGGGGTATTATTTTGTAGCTTATTGGTTATGTAATGAGGTGCAATCTTTAAAACTTGAATAAACCTCATATTTGATTTATTACAATTTTTATAAAATACAGCATTGGATGAAATCACGACGTTTCATCAAAATGTCCTCACTGTGATCTTATTAATTGAGGTTAATAAACACATGGGGTATTATTTTGTAGCTTATTGTTTATGTAATGAGGTGCAATCTTTAAAACTTAAATAAACCTCAAATTTGATTTATTACAATTTTTATAAAATACAACATTGGATGAAATGACGACGTTTCATCAAATTATCCTCATTGAGATCTTATTACTTGAGGTTAATAAATACATGTGGTATCATTTTGTAGCTTATTGCTTATGTAATGGGGTGCAATCTTTAAAACTTGAATAAACCTCAAATTTGATTTATTACCATTTTTATAAAATACAACATTGGATGAAATGACGACGTTTCATCAAATTGTCCTCACTGTGATCTTATTAATTGAGGTTAATAAACACATGGGGTATTATTTTGTAGCTTATTGTTTATGTAATGGGGTGCAATCTTTAAAAAATGAATAAACCTCAAATTTGATTTATTACAATTTTTATAAAATACAACATTGGATGAAATGACGACGTTTCATCAAAATGTCCTCACTGTGATCTTATTAATTGAGGTTAATAAACACATGAGGTATCATTTTGTAGATTACTGCTTATGTAATAGGTTGCAATCTTTAAAATTTGAATAAACTTCAAATTTGATTTATTACAATTTTTATAAAATACAACATTGGATGAAATGTCGACGTTTCATCAAAATGTCCTCACTGTGATCTTATTAATTGAGGTTAATAAACACATGGGGTATTATTTTGTAGCTTATTGTTTATGTAATGAGGTGCAATCTTTAAAACTTAAATAAACCTCAAATTTGATTTATTACAATTTTTATAAAATACAACATTGGATGAAATGACGGCGTTTCATCAAATTATCCTCATTGAGATCTTATTACTTGAGGTTAATAAATACATGGGGTATTATTTTGTAGCTTATTGTTTATGTAATGAGGTGCAATCTTTAAAACTTGAATAAACCTCAAATTTGATTTATTACAATTTTTATAAAATACAACATTGGATGAAATGTCGACGTTTCATCAAAATGTCCTCACTGTGATCTTATTAATTGAGGTTAATAAACACATGGGGTATTATTTTGTAGCTTATTGTTTATGTAATGAGGTGCAATCTTTAAAACTTAAATAAACCTCAAATTTGATTTATTACAATTTTTATAAAATACAACATTGGATGAAATGACGACGTTTCATCAAAATGTCCTCACTGTGATCTTATTAATTGAGATTAATAAACACATGGGGTATTATTTTGTAGCTTATTGTTTATGTAATGAGGTGCAATCTTTAAAACTTGAATAAACTTCAAATTTGATTTATTACAATTTTTATAAAATACAACATTGGATGAAATGACGACATTTCACCAAATTGTCCTCACTGTGATCTTATTAATTAAGGTTAATAAACACATGGGGTATTATTTTGTAGCTTATTGTTTATGTAATGAGGTGCAATCTTTATAACTTGAATAAACCTCAAATTTGATTTATTACAATTTTTATAAAATACAACATTGGATGAAATGACGACGTTTCATCAAAATGTCCTCACTGTGATCTTATTAATTGAGGTTAATAAACACATGGGGTATTATTTTGTAGCTTATTGTTTATGTAATGAGGTGCAATCTTTATAACTTGAATAAACCTCAAATTTGATTTATTACAATTTTTATAAAATACAACATTGGATGAAATGACGACGTTTCATCAAATTATCCTCATTGAGATCTTATTACTTGAGGTTAATAAATACATGTGGTATCATTTTGTAGCTTATTGCTTATGTAATGGGGTGCAATCTTTAAAACTTGAATAAACCTCAAATTTGATTTATTACCATTTTTATAAAATACAACATTGGATGAAATGACGACGTTTCATCAAATTGTCCTCACTGTGATCTTATTAATTGAGGTTAATAAACACATGGGGTATTATTTTGTAGCTTATTGTTTATGTAATGGGGTGCAATCTTTAAAAAATGAATAAACCTCAAATTTGATTTATTACAATTTTTATAAAATACAACATTGGATGAAATGACGACGTTTCATCAAAATGTCCTCACTGTGATCTTATTAATTGAGGTTAATAAACACATGAGGTATCATTTTGTAGATTACTGCTTATGTAATAGGTTGCAATCTTTAAAATTTGAATAAACTTCAAATTTGATTTATTACAATTTTTATAAAATACAACATTGGATGAAATGTCGACGTTTCATCAAAATGTCCTCACTGTGATCTTATTAATTGAGGTTAATAAACACATGGGGTATTATTTTGTAGCTTATTGTTTATGTAATGAGGTGCAATCTTTAAAACTTAAATAAACCTCAAATTTGATTTATTACAATTTTTATAAAATACAACATTGGATGAAATGACGGCGTTTCATCAAATTATCCTCATTGAGATCTTATTACTTGAGGTTAATAAATACATGGGGTATTATTTTGTAGCTTATTGTTTATGTAATGAGGTGCAATCTTTAAAACTTGAATAAACCTCAAATTTGATTTATTACAATTTTTATAAAATACAACATTGGATGAAATGTCGACGTTTCATCAAAATGTCCTCACTGTGATCTTATTAATTGAGGTTAATAAACACATGGGGTATTATTTTGTAGCTTATTGTTTATGTAATGAGGTGCAATCTTTAAAACTTAAATAAACCTCAAATTTGATTTATTACAATTTTTATAAAATACAACATTGGATGAAATGACGACGTTTCATCAAAATGTCCTCACTGTGATCTTATTAATTGAGATTAATAAACACATGGGGTATTATTTTGTAGCTTATTGTTTATGTAATGAGGTGCAATCTTTAAAACTTGAATAAACTTCAAATTTGATTTATTACAATTTTTATAAAATACAACATTGGATGAAATGACGACATTTCACCAAATTGTCCTCACTGTGATCTTATTAATTAAGGTTAATAAACACATGGGGTATTATTTTGTAGCTTATTGTTTATGTAATGAGGTGCAATCTTTATAACTTGAATAAACCTCAAATTTGATTTATTACAATTTTTATAAAATACAACATTGGATGAAATGACGACGTTTCATCAAAATGTCCTCACTGTGATCTTATTAATTGAGGTTAATAAACACATGGGGTATTATTTTGTAGCTTATTGGTTATGTAATGAGGTGCAATCTTTATAACTTGAATAAATCTCAAATTTGATTTATTACAATTTTTATAAAATACAACATTGGATGAAATGACGACGTTTCATCAAATTGTCCTCACTGTGATCTTATTAATTAAGGTTAATAAACACATGGGGTATTATTTTGTAGCTTATTGGTTATGTAATGAGGTGCAATCTTTATAACTTGAATAAACCTCAAATTTGATTTATTACAATTTTTATAAAATACAACATTGGATGAAATGACGACCTTTCATCAAAATGTCCTCACTGTGATCTTATTAATTGAGGTTAATAAACACATGAGGTATTATTTTGTAGCTTATTGTTTATATAATGAGGTGCAATCTTTATAATTTGAATAAACCTTAAATTTGATTTATTACAATTTTTATAAAATACAACATTTGATGAAATGACGACGTTTCATCAAATTGTCCTCACTGTTATCTTATTAATTGAGGTTAATAAACACATGGGGTATTATTTTGTAGCTTATTAGTTATGTAATGAGGTGCAATCTTTAAAACTTGAATAAACCTCATATTTGATTTATTATAATTTTCATCAAATACAACATTGGATGAAATGACGACGTTTCATCAAAATGTCCTCATTGTAATCTTATTAATTGAGGTTAATAAACACATGGGGTATTATATTGTAGCTAATTGTTTATGTAATGAGGTGCAATCTTTGAAACTTGAATAAACCTCAAATTTGATTTATTACAATTTTTATAAAATACAACATTGGATGAAATGACGACGTTTCATCAAATTGTCCTCACTCTGATCTTATTAATTGAGGTTAATAAACACATGGGGTATTATTTTGTAGCTTATTATTTATGTAATGAGGTGCAATCTTTAAAACTTGAATAAACCTCAAATTTGATTTATTACAATTTTTATAAAATACGACATTGGATGAAATGACGCCGTTTCATCAAAATATCCTCACTGTGATCTTATTAATTGAGATTATTAAACACGTGGGGTATAATTTTGTAGCTTATTGTTTCTGTAATGAGGTGCAATCTTTATAACTTGAATAAACCTCAAATTTGATTTATTACAATTTTTATAAAATACAACATTGGATGAAATGACGACGTTTCATCAAATTATCCTCACTGTGATCTTATTAATTTAGGTTAAAAAACACATGAGGTATCATTTTGTAGATTATTGCTTATGTAATAGGGAGCAATCTTTAAAATTTGAATAAACCTCAAATTTGATTTATTACAATTTTTATAAAATACAACATTGGATGAAATGACGACGTTTCATCAAAATGTCCTCATTGTAATCTTATTAATTGAGGTTAATAAACACATAGGGTATTATATTGTAGCTAATTGTTTATGTAATGAGGTGCAATCTTTAAAACTTGAATAAACCTCAAATTTGATTTATTACAATTTTTATAAAATACAACATTGGATGAAATGACGACGTTTCATCAAATTGTCCTCACTGTGATCTTATTAATTGAGATTATTAAACACGTGGGGTATAATTTTGTAGCTTATTGTTTAGGTAATGAGGTGTAATCTTTAAAACTTGAATACACCTCAAATTAGATTTATTACAATTTTTATAAAATACAACATTGCATGAAATGACGACGTTTCATCAAAATGTCCTCACTGTGATCTTATTAATTGAGATTAATAAACACATGAGGTATTATTTTGTAGCTTATTGGTTATGTAATAGGGTGCAATCTGTATAACTTGAATAAACCTCAAATTTGATTTATTACCATTTTTATAAAATAAAATTGCATGAAATGACGACGTTTCATCAAATTGTCCTCATTGTGATCTTATTAATTGAGGTTAATAAACACATGGGATATTATTTTGTAGCTTATTGTTAATGTAATGAGGTGCAATCTATAAAACTTGAATAAACCTGAAATTTGATTTACTACAATTTTTATAAAATACAACATTGGATGAAATGACGACGTTTCATCAAATTGTCCTCACTGTGATCTTATTAATTAAGGTTAATAAACACATGGGGTATTGTTTTGTAGCTTATTGGTTATGTAATGAGGTGCAATCTTTATAACTTGAATAAACCTCAAATTTGATTTATTACAATTTTTATAAAATACAACATTGGATGAAATGACGACGTTTCATCAAATTGTCCTCACTGTGATCTTATTAATTAAGGTTAATAAACACATGGGGTATTGTTTTGTAGCTTATTGGTTATGTAATGAGGTGCAATCTTTATAACTTGAATAAACCTCAAATTTGATTTATTACAATTTTTATAAAATACAACATTGGATGAAATGACGACGTTTCATCAAATTGTCCTCACTGTGATCTTATTAATTGAGGTTAATAAACACATGGGGTATTATTTTGTAACTTATTGTTTATATAATGAGGTGCAATCTTTATAACTTGAATAAACCTCAAATTTGATTTATTACAATTTTTATAAAATACAACATTGGATGAAATGACGACGTTTCATCAAATTGTCCTCACGGTGATCTTATTAATTGAGGTTAATAAACACATGAGGTATTATTTTGTAGCTTATTGTTTATGTAATGAGGTACAATCTTTAAAACTTGAATAAACCTCAAATTTGATTTATTACAATGTTTATAAAATACAACATTGGATGAAATGACGAAGTTTCATCAAAATGTCCTCACTGTGATCTTATTAATTGAGGTTAATAAACACATGGGGTATAATTTTGTAGCTAATTGCTTATGTAATAGGGTGCAATCTTTAAAATTTGAATAAACCTCAAATTTGATTTATTACAATTTTTATAAAATACAACATTGGATGAAATGACGAAGTTTCATCAAAATGTCCTCACTGTGATCTTATTAATTGAGGTTAATAAACACATGGGGTATTATTTTGTAGCTTATTGCTTATGTAATGGGGTGCAATCTTTATAACTTGAATAAACCTGAAATTTGATTTATTACAATTTTTATAAAATACAACATTGGATGAAATGACGACGTTTCATCAAATTGTCCTCACTGTAATCTTATTAATTGAGGTTAATAAACACATGGGGTATTATTTTGTAACTTATTGTTTATATAATGAGGTGCAATCTTTATAACTTGAATAAACCTCAAATTTGATTTATTACAATTTTTATAAAATACAACATTGAATGAAATGACGACGTTTCATCAAATTTTCCTCACTGTGATCTTATTAATTGAGGTTAATAAACACATGGGGTATTATTTTGTAGCTTATTGTTAATGTAATGGGGTGCAATCTTTAAAAAATGAATAAACCTCAAATTTGATTTATTACAATTTTTATAAAATACAACATTGGATGAAATGACGACGTTTCATCAAAATGTCCTCACTGTGATCTTATTAATTGAGGTTAATAAACACATGAGGTATCATTTTGTAGATTACTACTTATGTAATAGGTTGCAATCTTTAAAATTTGAATAAACTTCAAATTTGATTTATTACAATTTTTATAAAATACAACATTGGATGAAATGTCGACGTTTCATCAAAATGTCCTCACTGTGATCTTATTAATTGAGGTTAATAAACACATGGGGTATTATTTTGTAGCTTATTGTTTATGTAATGAGGTGCAATCTTTAAAACTTAAATAAACCTCAAATTTGATTTATTACATTTTTTATAAAATACAACATTGGATGAAATGACGACGTTTCATCAAATTATCCTCATTGAGATCTTATTACTTGAGGTTAATAAATACATGGGGTATTATTTTGTAGCTTATTGTTTATGTAATGAGGTGCAATCTTTAAAACTTGAATAAACCTCAAATTTGATTTATTACAATTTTTATAAAATACAACATTGGATGAAATGACGACGTTTCATCAAAATGTCCTCACTGTGATCTTATTAATTGAGATTAATAAACACATGGGGTATTATTTTGTAGCTTATTGTTTATGTAATGAGGTGCAATCTTTAAAACTTGAATAAACTTCAAATTTGATTTATTACAATTTTTATAAAATACAACATTGGATGAAATGTCGACGTTTCATCAAAATGTCCTCACTGTGATCTTATTAATTGAGGTTAATAAACACATGGGGTA
This sequence comes from Lordithon lunulatus, assembly GCA_963942505.1. NCBI lineage: Eukaryota > Metazoa > Arthropoda > Insecta > Coleoptera > Staphylinidae > Lordithon > Lordithon lunulatus. The sequence continues at coordinate 11,119,799 of OZ012675.1, forward strand.
TTATTTTGTAGCTTATTGTTTATGTAATGAGGTGCAATCTTTAAAACTTAAATAAACCTCAAATTTGATTTATTACAATTTTTATAAAATACAACATTGGATGAAATGACGACGTTTCATCAAAATGTCCTCACTGTGATCTTATTAATTGAGGTTAATAAACACATGGGGTATTATTTTGTAGCTTATTGGTTATGTAATGGGGTGCAATCTTTAAAAATTGAATAAACCTTAAATTTGATTTATTACAATTTATATAAAATACAACATTGGATGAAATGACGACGTTTCATCAAATTGTCCTCACTGTGATCTTATTAATTCAGGTTAATAAACACATGGGGTATTATTTTGTAGCTTATTGTTTATGTAATGAGGTGCAATCTTTATAACTTGAATAAACCTTAAATTTGATTTATTACAATTTTTATAAAATACAACATTGGATGAAATGACGACGTTTCATCAAAATGTGCTCACTGTGATCTTAATAATTAAGGTAAATCAACACATGGGGTATTATTTTGTAGCTTATTGTTTATGTAATGAGGTACAATCTTTAAAACTTGAATAAACCTCAAATTTGATTTATTACAATTTTTATAAAATACAACATTGGAGGAAATGACGACGTTTCATCAAAATGTCCTCACTGTGATCTTATTAATTGAGGTTAATAAACACATGGGGTATTATTTTGTAGCTTATTGTTTATGTAATGAGGTGCAATCTTTATAACTTGAATAAACCTCAAATTTGATTTATTACAATTTTTATAAAGTACATTGGATGAAATGGCGACGTTTCATCAAATTGTCCTCACTGTGTCCTTATTAATTGTAGTTAATAACAAATAGGGTATTATTTAGTAGCTTATTGCACATTTTTTGTCAATATAAAATAGTGCACTTTTATAATCTTATGTCAATTAGAACATATTTGTCACTTTATGTGTATTAATCTAGCTCAATGAACTTCAAATATATGTATTATCACACATAATATGAGGGAACCAATCATAAATTATTAACGCCCACATAAATAGGCCCCGCCCACTCCATATATAGCACCATGTTGTATAAACTACTTTCAGTGTAGTATTTATACTGTTAGTAGGTTCTAGAGTGATTTAAAGTGAATATTATACGTAGAAGTCTTAAATTATACGTTTTTAGATAAATTGAAAGTGGTTACCGTGGCTCCAGTGTATTTAATCATGTGTTTCACACGATCCCTTTCCGTCCCGGTGAAACCTGTAAGGGATATCAGATGCTTCGAAGCGGGAACAGTGTCCAAGTACATGGTTGGAAGGTGTAGCGCTGTCCATGGAGGCAGCACCTGTCTACGATGCATCACATCCGATAGCCAGTAGAGTGTCACACAACGTTTGCAATCGCGCAACGCTTGCATCACCACCCCATGCCGTTGCGTTTCGCAGAGGACGTGAGTGACTCTCGTACAATACTGTTTTTCAATTTCACCTGTAAATTAAAAAAAAACTGAGCATGCGCATTCCTTGAATCAGACTATTTAAATATTTTTATAGATAACTAAAGGATGGAAAATAGCCCTTATGGTAGTAGTTACTGCAATATCACATAATGTGGTTCTATAGGTCAGCTTTAACTCATCTATAGGGTTGCAGAATAGTGTTAAATATAATATGCATTTACCTCCGTGTTTCTCTATCTTCCTTTGCCATCCTGGAATAGATTCATCCAGAAAACGTTCCAACTCGACGACCACAAAAATGCAACCCAGCAAAAATAGATCCGGGGGTACTAAAATAAGACAAATAGAATAATTTTAGAATTTCACAATACGATTTTGTTACGTAACTTATTTATAAAAGCGGCTTTCCGTAGATATATCATTGATTTGCATACCCGCGATCAATGCGCATGCGCTGGAAATATACCAACGCATGCGCATAAGCCCAACATATTTTTACCTTCCTATATCATATGATTATTACTCACATTTCAAGTTAGGATTGTGCCCATAGAACGTGCCAGGCCGGTGCTGAATGGGCAGCAGACTCCTCGGCGAGTACTGCAGCTTGGGCGGCTCACTTTGCGGACTTTGGGGCACGGCCGTTGGCCCCGGCGGACGTATCACGTCCCCGGCGGGCGGCGGAATGACCCGTCGCTGTTGCAGCGCGAGGATTTCCTGCGCACGGTTGTTCGAATTGAGGGCCGCATTGTGCTGAGCTGTCATCAACCTGAAAACCGAATTCTCATGTAGCTTTCGTTTTCATAAAACAACTAATATTGGTACCTTAAAGTTCCCGCAGCGCTAGGTTCGGTGATTGTTTCAGTCCCAGGTCCCAAAGTCGCCCCTCCACTCTGCAACCGAATGCTCAGCATATTTGCAAGCGCCGCCTTAGTCTTATCGTTGACCAACGGACTTTGCTGATTGGCATCAAGCACAGCCGCGCTATTTGGGTCGACAACCGCCTGCGGACGCGCCTGCAACTGTGCCTGCGTTTGCTGTTGCAGGCTCTGTGCGTTCTTCTGCGCCTGCTCGCGCTGCAGCTGCATTTGGTGCAACCGCAGCTGTTGGCGCTGCAGCAACGCCTGGTCGTTTATAACGGTCTGCTGCTGCGGTTGTTGGATGGGGCTTAAACCGGGCGTATGCGGTGTTGGTGGGGGTTGTGGTTGTTGCACGTTTTGTACTATTGTAGGCTGCGGTTGTTGTTGTTGCTGTTGGGGTTGTTGCGTTTGAGGCTGCTGCTGCTGTTGTTGCTGTTGTAAAACAATCCCCTGACGTTTAGCCTGTTGTTGCAACAGTTGCATGTGTTGTTGAGGGCTCAAACCTTGGGGAACAGGCCCGCTGCTCCTGATAAGTATATGGCTCCCTTGTTGTTGCACCTGCAACTGTTGTCGCTGTAAGAACAGTTTGTTCTTCTGTAGTTTGGCTACGAATAACGCGCGTTCTTCGGGCGCCATTTGTTGTAGTTGTTGATGTGTTTGCGGGTCTATATGGATGAACTGTCGCTGAACTTGTGGTTGCGGCTGGTTTGTGCCTGTCCAGGGCACTCTCGGGCCTAGTTGCTGCACTACACCATTTGGATGCCGGATGATCTGTTGTTGCCAGACAGCGCGCTGTTGCGGATTCTGCCCGGGCTGTTGTTGGAACTGTTGCTGGTTGCCCGCTTGATTCACAATCATCTGTTTCTGCATGATCTGCTGCTGGTTGATGATTTGCAGATTGCTGGTGGGCTGTTGCGGGTTTTGTGGCTGCTGTTGCTGTTGCACGAACTGATTGGGCTGCACCTGTTGCTGGCTGAACTGAGTCTGTAAGTAATGTTGCTGTGGGTGCTGTTGCTGGTAAGTCGGGGAACTACTCACTAGTTGTTGGCCGGACTGGCCGGATGTTATTATCTGCTGTTGGTTCTGCGCAATCACCTGCTGCCCGAATTGGTTCTGTATGATTTTATTCTGCTGCAGTTGGCCCATTCCGCTGAACGTCTGCACGGGGATCTGGTGCTGTTGTGTAATTAGATTCTGCTGACCTATAATGTTTTGCTGTTGGTTTAGCAGTTGTTGTTGGTTGGACACCACAATGTGTTGTGGTTGGTTGATTATGGTCTGCTGGATAGTTTGCTGTTGGTTTAGTAGGTGTTGTTGCTGGTTCGGTTGCTGCATTATGTGCTGCTGCACCAATTGCTGATGTTGGGTTTGCTGGTTTATTAAATTCTGTTGTGGTTGCTGGGTTAGTTGGTTTAACAGATTTTGTTGTTGCTGCTGCTGCTGCTGTTGGTTCAGTAAGTTCTGCTGTTGCTGCTGGGTTATGATGTTTTGTTGTTGGTTTAAAATTGTCTGCTGCTGTTGTGGGTTAATTAAATTCTGCTGTTGAGGGTTGTTCAGAATGTTTTGCTGTGGATTCAAAATATTTTGTTGTTGCTGTGAATTTAAAAGATTCTGCTGCTGTTGTGTGTTGATTATATTCTGCTGCTGTTGAGGATTAATGATGCTTTGCTGCTGCTGCTGGGAGGTTATTATATTTTGCTGCTGCTGTTGAGTCGTTATTATATTCTGTTGCTGTTGCTGCGGGCTAATTATGTTCTGCTGTTGCTGTTGTGGATTTAATTGTTGGCTCAACAGGTTCTGCTGGTTTAGTAGGTTTTGTTGCTGTTGTTGCTGGTTGAGAAGATTCTGCTGTTGTTGCTGCAGCAACTGCTGTTGAGTTTGTCCTTGATGTTGCAGTTGGGTTTGAATCAAATTTTGATTCTGGCTGATTTGAGGAGAGCTAATCAATTGATTTGTACCTGAAATAAGAGAAATAATCTCAAATTCAAAACCTAAAATAAATGTTTATCTTCAAGATATCTGCTTCATAATTGATATCAGTTTGAATTGACTATTTTAGGTTACATTTATAAAATTTCATATGTTTATAGCAACTACAAATCAATTTATGTAAGAAATTATGAAACAATTGGTATTTGATTCCTCAAAAAGTATGTTTATCTTCAAGATATCTGCTTCATAATTGATATCAGTTTGAATTGACTATTTTAGGCTACATTTATAAAATTTCATATGTTTATAGCAACTACAAATCAATTTATGTAAGAAATTATGAAACAATTGGTATTTGATTCCTCAAAAAGTATGTTTATCTTCAAGATATCTGCTTCATAATTGATATCAGTTTGAATTGACTATTTTAGGCTACATTTTAAAAATTTCATATGTTTATAGCAACTACAAATCAATTATGTAAGAAATTATGAAACAATTGGTATTCAATCCCTCAAAAAGTATGTTTATCTTCAAGATATCTGCTTCATAATTGATATTAGTTTGAATTGACTATTTTAGGCTACATTTTAAAAATTTCATATGTTTATAGCAACTACAAATCAATTTATGTAAGAAATTATGGAACAATTGGTATTCGATTCCTCTAAAAGTATGTTTATCTTCAAGATATCTGCTTCATAATTGATATCAGTTTGAATCGACTATTTTAGGCTACATTTTAAAAATTTCATATGTTTATAGCAACTACAAATCAATTTATGTAAGAAATTATGAAACAATTGGTATTCAATCCCTCAAAAAGTATGTTTATCTTCAAGATATCTGCTTCATAATTGATATTAGTTTGAATTGACTATTTTAGGCTACATTTTAAAAATTTCATATGTTTATAGCAACTACAAATCAATTTATGTAAGAAATTATGGAACAATTGGTATTCGATTCCTCTAAAAGTATGTTTATCTTCAAGATATCTGCTTCATAATTGATATCAGTTTGAATTGACTATTTTAGGCTACATTTTAAAAATTTCATATGTTTATAGCAACTACAAATCAATTTATGTAAGAAATTATGAAACAATTGGTATTCGATCCCTCAAAAAGTATGTTTATCTTCAAGATATCTGCTTCATAATTGATAATAGTTTGAATTGACTATTTTAGGCTACATTTTAAAAATTTCATATGTTTATAGCAACTACAAATCAATTTTTGTAAGAAATTATGAATAATTGGTATTCGATCCCTCAAAAAGTATGTTTATCTTCAAGATATCTGCTTCATAATTGATATTAGTTTGAATTGACTATTTTAGGCTACATTTTAAAAATTTCATATGTTTATAGCAACTACAAATCAATTTATGTAAGAAATTATGAAACAATTGGTATTCGAACCCTCAAAAAGTATGTTTATCTTCAAGATATCTGCTTCATAATTGATATCAGTTTGAATTGACTATTTTAGGCTACATTTTAAAAATATCATATGTTTATAGCAACTACAAATCAATTTTTGTAAGAAATTATGAAACAATTGATATTCGATCTCTCAAAAAGTATGTTTATCTTCAAGATATCTGCTTCATAATTGATATCAGTTTGAATTGACTATTTCAGGCTACATTTTAAAAATTTCATATGTTTATAGCAACTATAAATCAATTTTTGTAAGAAATTATTAAACAATTGGTATTCGATTCCTCAAAAAGTATGTTTATCTTCAAGATATCTGCTTCAGAATTGATATCAGTTTGAATTGACTATTTTAGGCTACATTTAAAAAATTTCATATGTTTATAGCAACTATAAATCAATTTTTGTAAGAAATTATTAAACAATTGGTATTCGATCCCTCAAAAAGTATGTTTATCTTCAAGATATCTGCTTCATAATTGATATCAGTTTGAATTGACTATTTTAGGCTACATTTTAAAAATTTCATATGTTTATAGCAACTACAAATCAATTTATGTAAGAAATTATGAAACAATTGGTATTTGATCCCTCAAAAGGTATGTTTATCTTCAAGATATCTGCTTCATAATTGATATCAGTTTGAATTGAGTATTTTAGGCTACATTTTAAAAATTTCATATGTTTATAGCAACTACAAATCAATTTATGTAAGAAATTATGAAACAATTGGTATTCGATTCCTCAAAAAGTATGTTTATCTTCAAGATATCTGCTTCATAATTGATATCAGTTTGAATTGACTATTTTAGGCTACATTTAAAAAATTTCATATGTTTGTAGCAACTACAAATCAATTTATGTAAGAAATTATGAAACAATTGGTATTTGATCCCTCAAAAAGTATGTTTATCTTCAAGATATCTGCTTCATAATTGATATCAGTTTGAATTGACTATTTTAGGCTACATTTATAAAATTTCATATGTTTATAGCAACTACAAATCAATTTATGTAAGAAATTATGAAACAATTGGTATTTGATTCCTCAAAAAGTATGTTTATCTTCAAGATATCTGCTTCATAATTGATATCAGTTTGAATTGACTATTTTAGGCTACATTTTAAAAATTTCATATGTTTATAGCAACTACAAATCAATTATGTAAGAAATTATGAAACAATTGGTATTCAATCCCTCAAAAAGTATGTTTATCTTCAAGATATCTGCTTCATAATTGGTATCAGTTTGAATTGACTATTTTAGGCTACATTTTAAAAATTTCATATATTTATAGCAACCACAAATCAATTTTTGTAAGAAATTATGAAACAATTGGTATTCGATCCCTCAAAAAGTATGTTTATCTTCAAGATATCTCCTTCATAATTGATATTAGTTTGAATTGACTATTTTAGGCTACATTTTAAAAATTTCATATGTTTATAGCAACTACAAATCAATTTATGTAAGAAATTATGAAACAATTGGTATTCGATTCCTCAAAAAGTATGTTTATCTTCAAGATATCTGCTTCATAATTGATATCAGTTTGAATTGACTATTTTAGGCTACATTTAAAAAATTTCATATGTTTGTAGCAACTACAAATCAATTTATGTAAGAAATTATGAAACAATTGGTATTTGATCCCTCAAAAAGTATGTTTATCTTCAAGATATCTGCTTCATAATTGATATCAGTTTGAATTGACTATTTTAGGCTACATTTATAAAATTTCATATGTTTATAGCAACTACAAATCAATTTATGTAAGAAATTATGAAACAATTGGTATTTGATTCCTCAAAAAGTATGTTTATCTTCAAGATATCTGCTTCATAATTGATATCAGTTTGAATTGACTATTTTAGGCTAGATTTTAAAAATTTCATATGTTTATAGCAACTACAAATCAATTTATGTAAGAAATTATGAAACAATTGAAATTCGATCCCTCAAAAAGTATGTTTATCTTCAAGATATCTGCTTCATAATTGATATCAGTTTGAATTGACTATTTTAGGCTACATTTAAAAAATTTCATATGTTTGTAGCAACTACAAATTAATTTATGTAAGAAATTATGAAACAATTGGTATTTGATCCCTCAAAAAGTATGTTTATCTTCAAGATATCTGCTTCATAATTGATATCAGTTTGAATTGACTATTTTAGGCTACATTTATAAAATTTCATATGTTTATAGCAACTACAAATCAATTTATGTAAGAAATTATGAAACAATTGGTATTTGATTCCTCAAAAAGTATGTTTATCTTCAATATATCTGCTTCATAATTGATATCAGTTTGAATTGACTATTTTAGGCTACATTTTAAAAATTTCATATGTTTATAGCAAATCAATTTTTGTAAGAAATTATTAAACAATTGGTATTTGACCCTTCAAAAAGTATGTTTATCATCAAGATATAGACTCACAAGTCACAAATTTCAAAAAACATACAACTATTAGTATTGAACCCCTTAAAAAAAATTAGTTATAAGATATCTTACCTTGAGCCTGACTAATTTGTTGTATGACCTGATTCTGTTGCTGAATCTGCTGTGAAATGGGTGCTTGATTATTAATCAACTGATTTGGTTGCTGTTGCTGCTCCATGTTCATCTGATTTAACTGTTGTTGTTGGTTCATAAGTTGTTTCTGCATGACCAAATTGGGTTGGCCTTGCTGTTGGTTTCTTGCCGCCAAAATGCGTTGATTCTGCAACAGCTGCTGCATCTTCTGCTGTTGCCCCTGCTGCAGCAGTTGTGGGTTGCCCACAATTTGTCGATTCACTATCTGTTGTTGTTGCTGCTGCTGCTGTTGTTGTTGTTGTAAAACTTGACCTGTGGGTAATTGTTTGACAACCTGGCGTTGCACAATATTCTGTTGTGTTTGTTGTTGTTGTGGATTTTGTACATTTATTATTTGTCCTTGTTTTTGAATGAATTGTTGTTGGTTCAGTCGGTTGATCCCGGTGATGTTGGGGCGTTGTTGGATCTGCTCTAGTATTCGGTTGAAGTTGGGACTGTTGTTCTGGAAGGTTGTTTGCGGGAATTGTTGTACTGGCTGATTTTGGGGGGTATGGTGGACAACACTTCGAGGAACTTGGTTTGGTGATCCTAGTGTTGCATTGAAAGGACTCGCTTGGCTAGTGGGGCTGAAAATGCGTTGTTCGGCTGTTGTTTTTTGTCCGGTGAAACTTGGCGCGACTACATTCGGTGGGGGTTCAGCAGGTTGGTTCCAAGGCATTCTTTGTTTTAATCGGTCCAGTAGGGCTTGGGTTGAATCAGCTGGAGTGGTGTCATCCTCTTTCTCTACGTTCATTTCAGGCTCAAATCCAGTTATAGCGGTGGTATCAGGTCTTTTGATGATTTTTGGATATTGAATTAATTTGGGATGAAACAATGTTGGTTGCACTAACCCTTTTGATTTGATGCACTCATAAAGCCAGTCAGGACTAACTATTTGAACCTGATCAACCAACTCACAGGCTTTTATGTACTTCTCACTATCAGTATAGATGGTAATTAAATGGGTAATGGATTTATCCAGATTAGGCTTAATTACCCCACCATAATAGGTGATTACTGCCCATAAATTAGCCCTATCCTTCCCAATCTTTGAGAATGTAAATACTAAATTGCTAAATAATTTACTAGGGTTGTAAATGAATGGCTTAGTGTTTACTAATGATTTTAGTTGGGCTGATATGAAAATCCATTTTTCTGTAAGTGCAGGGATTTCATATAAATCAGTAGCATCACTCAAATCAGTCTCCTCGCAATCCTTTCCACATATCAAATGTGTTACATAGTCAGAGAAATACATCATACGCTCAGCACTGCCACTAACGAGCAGCTCAAGAGCCTGCAATAACCAATATTGATGAAACTAATTGATAAAAGTAACAAGTAACTTACCTTCTCATGAACATGCCCGCTTACAAAAAACTTCACATCTTTGAAAATTGGCTCAGTGAGCTCTAAATGCGCCAGTTCATCACTTAACTCACTCATTTTTCTGAGTGATTTATACTTGGTTACTGTGTGAAAACTGGTTTGTTACCAAACATGCACCCTGTTTGTCGTTTAAGGGCCATTAACTCTACTGTGACTGTAGGGTTATTTGAGAAAACTAGTAGTTTATTTAAGCAATAAATAATTTTATCAAAATATCAACAAATCACGTTGTACACGTGAAATTAGCTGCAAACAAGCGACTACAGGGTTGTACAAATATTTTTTTTTTAAATTACCCCAAACTGTGTGCATTATTTTGCAGTAGATGTTTATAATCATTTAGGGATGAATTAATATGTATAAAATTTGTTATAAACAGCAAAAAAAATATCTTACAATTTTAATCTTTTTTTGACAGCTGTCACTTTGTTTAGCCCCTACTAATTTGATCTGAAGGCTGCCGTTAATTACCAACATATAATAAATTAGTGGTAAATTGTTGTTAAAATTAAATTTTAATTAATAACATCAATATTTACAATAACATGGAATTATAACAAATACGCACAGTTATACATCACTTACGGTTGTTTGACAGCCAAATAAAATTTATAAATATATCCTTTTAATGTATTACAGGTTTTTGATGAGATTTAAAATAGAAAAAAACGTGAAGCAATTTAAATTCAGCTTATTTCAATATTTAAGGATTAATTTTCAAGGTGATTCAACATTTTTCGGGGTCATGTTGTGGCGAGATTTGGCAACCCTGCGCTCATATTCTTGCCAACAAAATAGCCCGCGATTATTCTCCACTTTCGTCCCCGATTTTGAGGTGTTTCTTCAAAATTCCGGTAGATTCCGTTTGCGTGACTCCCTGTGCGGGCGTCCGTTGTGAAAATCCGTTCGGAACCCCTCGAAAACCCCGGTTTCCCGTGGTGCGATTGGTGTCCATAAGTTGGCAACGGGCGTCAAGTCCTCCGCCGTACGTCAAAGCAATAATATTGTTTATGTGAAAGTGGCTCGTTGAAAATCTCAAATTATCGGATCCATCAGAGCCCCAAACGCGACAACTAAGTGTTCAGAGAGTGCGATGGCGGAAGCCGACAAGTCCCAGTTGAATATCGACAGTATTATTGCCCGATTGCTGGAAGGTAAAGTCCGATTTCCATTTTGAAGGTCAAAGACTGTTTTCATTAATGGCGTCGCCCGTTCAGTGGTTACGCCTAGAAACTGGAAATCTCTTCCGGCCGCCCCCCAGTGAAACCGTTTGCTTGTTTTTACAGTACGCGGAGCGAGGCCCGGCAAAAATGTTCAGCTCACAGAGAACGAAATTCGGGGGTTGTGTTTGAAGTCGCGGGAAATCTTCCTCAGTCAGCCCATTCTGCTGGAACTGGAAGCCCCTTTGAAAATATGCGGTATGTACCTGCTACCGGTTTATTTCAGTATGTTACAAGCTTCTTAAAACCTATAGGTGATATCCATGGGCAGTATTATGATCTGCTGCGTTTGTTCGAATATGGTGGTTTCCCACCCGAGTCCAACTATCTCTTCTTGGGGGATTATGTAGATCGTGGCAAACAGTCGCTTGAAACCATTTGCCTGCTGCTGGCATACAAAATTAAATATCCAGAGAACTTCTTCCTGCTCCGTGGCAACCATGAATGTGCCTCTATTAATAGGATCTATGGGTTTTATGATGAGTGCAAACGGCGGTACAATATCAAACTCTGGAAGACTTTCACTGACTGCTTCAATTGCCTTCCTGTTGCTGCCATTGTTGATGAGAAGATCTTCTGTTGTCATGGAGGTAAGTTGCTTATTTTGGTTTGTTATCACCGAGTATTGTTGTATTTTCATATAATTAATCTATAAGGCACCTTACAGGTCAATCCTAGTACTGTCAATATTTGCTTCGATCCTCCTTTTATATTTATCAAGTACTCAATTATCCAGATAAAGATCAGTATTCTCTTCATTACATCATTAATATATCTTACACGATGAGCAATACTGGCAATATGTTAGAAAAATTAACATTTTAAACATATTATTGTACAGTAATACTGTCATTATTATAAAATATTGACAGTAATATTGATCGTGTAAGGTGCCTTTATTGTTTTAAATATACCAGGTGCTTTTATTTGCAATTCAAATGTCAACAGTTTTTGTTGAACTAGTGGGTAAACCGCTGATATTTGTTATTGTTTAATCAGCTGATTAGATAAAAATGACATGACTTTGATCACTAGGACAATAATGTGTGGTTGTTAATAAATTTTTAATATATAACTAGCCAATCCTGAAATCATGTAATTTTATAATAACAAAGAACAGCTGGTGGCAACCTCTGTTTTTTTATATTCAATAAATCAAGATTTAATTAATCAAATAATTTAATTGTGAGTGATTATGTTTGTATTTGTTTTCTATTTTATATTCAATAAATCAAGATTTAATTAATCAAATAATTTAATTGTGAGTGATTATGTTTGTATTTGTTTTCTAGGTTTGAGTCCTGACCTGCAGTCGATGGAGCAAATTCGGCGGATAATGCGGCCGACTGACGTGCCCGACCAGGGTCTACTGTGCGATCTGCTATGGTCGGACCCTGATAAGGACACGATGGGCTGGGGTGAGAACGACCGAGGCGTCAGCTTCACGTTCGGCGCCGAGGTTGTCGGCAAGTTCCTCACCAAGCATGACTTCGATCTCATCTGTCGCGCCCATCAAGTGGTTGAGGATGGCTACGAGTTCTTTGCCAAGCGGCAGCTGGTCACGTTGTTTAGTGCACCAAATTATTGTGGTGAGTAAATATCTTCTTTTTATCAAGCGCATGGCCGAGCGGTAACACGCCGTTACAGTCAAACTAGTTGAAAGGCAATTAGTTTAAATATAACTTACATTACTACAAACTAGTGTGCTATGGTCAGTACTTTCTTTATACTGGGTTGGTTAATTTGTGTGGATTTGTGAACTTAAGACTTCAACACTATATCTAAGATGTTTATAAGTTTGGAGCTTCTTTGTTCATGAGTTGTAGCTGTTGCGAGCAGCTGTAAATATCACAATATTATATCTGTTACCATTTCTTAAGGGCAGTAACAAGAGGATGTAGAAGTCAAGAACAGCTCTATACCACAATAAGTATCCAATTTTCCACACATATCACCTACTGTTCACAGTTGGCAGCTAATTTTCGCACTTGACATCTAATTTTCCATGTATAGCAGCTACTTTTTCACACTTTATATTAGTAATCGTTTATTAGTGGATCACTTCAAGAAGTTTACACATGTCAATACAATATAAGAGCAGAAACACTAAACACACATTTACACAATAAAAATATGTAAAATAGAAAAATATACATAAAAGTTATTAAAATTAATTAAATGTACGAAAAAGTTACCTAGCCAAGATTATAATCATTTACATAGTTGCAGATCAGCATTTGTGAGTTCTATGTCCTGGCCAATGTAATTGGCATACTCATCAGCAGAATAATGTGCATTTGTAATCAGGGGTTTTTTTATACAACAAGTTTGAACAGTTTTTTGTTTAATATCTTTATACTGTCTGGTAGTGCATTGTATAGTCTGGCACATTGTTATCTTGGGCTATTTTCTGTGCAGCTTAAGCAATTTTCTCACATCAGCATCTAATTTTCCACATATAGCAACTACATTTTCTCACTTGGCATCTAATTTTCACACTTGACATCTAATTTTCACACTTGGCAGCTAATTTTCTCACTTGGCAGCTAGTTTTCTTACTTAGCATTTAATTTTCCACTTATAGCAGCTACTGGCCCCATCTGGCATCTAATTTTCCTCGTATAAAGCCTACTTTTTCACACTTAGTAGCTAATTTTCACACTTGACAGCTCATTATCACACTTGACAGCTCATTTTCACACTTGACAGCTCATTTTCACACTTGACAGCTCATTTTCACACTTGACAGCTCATTTTCACACTTGACAGCTCATTTTCACACTTGACAGTTCATTTTCACACTTGACAGCTACTTTTCTCACTTGACAGATACTTTTCTCACTTGTCATCTAGTTTTCCACGTATAGCAGTTACATTTTTACACTTGGCAGCTACTTTTTCACACTTGGCAGCTACTTTTTCACACTTGGCATCTACTTTTTCACACTTGGCAGCTACTTTTTCACACTTGGCAGCTACTTTTTCACACTTGGCAGCTACTTTTTCACACTTGGCAGCTAATTTTCACACTTAACAGCTATTTTTCTCACTTGTCATATAGTTTTCCATGTACAGCAGCTACTTTTTCACACTTGTCGTCTGATTTCACACTTGTCGTCTGATTTCACACTTGTCGTCTGATTTCACACTTGTCGTCTGATTTCACACTTGTCGTCTGATTTCACACTTGTCGTCTGATTTCACACTTGTCGTCTGATTTCACACTTGTCGTCTGATTTCACACTTGTCGTCTGATTTCACACTTGTCGTCTGATTTCACACTTGTCGTCTGATTTCACGCTTGTCGTCTGATTTCACACTTGTCGTCTGATTTTCACACTTGCCGTCTGATTTTCACACTTGCCGTCTGATTTTCACACTTGCCGTCTGATTTTCACACTTGCCGTCTGATTTCACACTTGTCGTCTGATTTTCACACTTTTTCACAATTTTCCGCACATAGCAGCTACTTGTCACACTTGGCAACTCATTTTTCACACTTGGCAACTAATTTTTCTAACTTTCTATCGATTTTTTCTCATATAGCATCTACTTTTCACACTTGGCAGTGAATTTACACATTTGTTAGCTAGTTTTGACACTTGGCAGCTACTTTTTCACACTTAACAGCTACTTTTCTGACTTGTCATATAGTTTTCCTTGTACAGCAGCTACCTTGTCTGAGTTCACACTTGTCTGAGTTCACACTTGTCTGAGTTCACACTTGTCTGAGTTCACACTTGTCTGATTTCATACTTGTCGTCTGATTTTCATACTTGTCTGATTTTCACACTTGTCGTCTGATTTGCACACTTGGCATCTAATTTTCACTCTTGGAATCAAATTTTCCACATATAACAGCTACTTTTTCACACTTGACAGCTAATTTTCACACTTGACAGCTAATTTTCACACTTGACAGCTAATTTTCACAATTGACAGCTAATTTTCACACTTGACAACTAATTTTCACACTTGACAGCTAATTTTCACACTTGACAGCTAATTTTCACACTTGACAGCTAATTTTCACACTTGACAGCTAATTTTCACACTTGACAGCTAATTTTCACACTTGACAGCTAATTTTCACACTTGACAGCTAATTTTCACACTTGACAGCTACTTTTCACACTTGACAGCTACTTTTCTCACTTGTCATCTAATTTTTCACGTATAGCAGTTACTTTTTCACACTTGGCAACTAATTTTCACATTTGGTAGCTAATTTTCACACTTGACAACAAATTTTTCACACTTGGCAACTAATTTTTCATTCTTGACAACTAATTTCCACACTTGACAACTAATTTCCACACTTGACAACTAATTTCCACACTTGACAACTAATTTTCACACTTGTCAGCTAATTTTAAGACTTTCCAGCTAATTTTCACACTTGTCAGCTAATATTCACAATTGGCAGCTACTTTTCTCATGTGCTATCTAGTTTTCCATGTATAGCAGGTACTTTTTCACACTTGACAACTATTTTTTGTCGTCTGATTTCACACTTGTCGTCTGATTTCACACTTGTCGTCTGATTTCACACGTGTCGTCTAATTTTCACACTTGGCATCTAATTTTCACACTTGGGATCTAATTTTCACATCTAGCAGCTACTTTTTCACACTTGGCAACTAATTTTTCTAACTTTCTATCGTGTTTTTCACATATAGCAGCTACTTTTCATACTTGGCAGTGAATTTTCACATTTGTTAGCTAGTTTTGACACTTGGCAGCTACTTTTTCACACTTAACAGCTACTGACTTGTCATATAGTTTTCCATGTACAGCAGCTACCTTGTCTGATTTCACACTTGTTGTCTGGTTTTATACTTGTTGTCTGATTTTCACACTTGTCATCTGATTTTATACTTGTTGTCTGATTTTCATACTTTTCCTCTGATTTGCACACTTGGCATCTAATTTTCACGCTTGAAATCAAATTTTCTACATATAACAGCTACTTATTCACACTTGGCAGCTAATTTTCACACTTGGGAGCTAATTTTCACACTTGGCAGCTAATTTTTCACACTTGGCAACTAATTTCCTCACTTGACAACTAATTTTCACACTTGTCAGCTAATTTTCAGACTTGTCAGCTAATTTTCACACTTGTCAGCTAATATTCAACTTGGCAGCTACTTTTCTCATGTTGTATCTAGTTTTCCATGTATAGCAGGTACATTTTCACACTTGACAACTAATTTTTCATACTCGGCAACTAATTTTTCATACTTGGCAACTAATTTTTCACACTTGGAAACTATTTTTTCACACTTGGTAACTAATTTTTCGCACTTGTCAGCTAATTTTCACACTTGGCAGCTACTTTCGCACGTGACATCTAGTTTTCCATGTATAGCAGCTACTTTTTCACACTTGACAACAAATTTTTCACACTTGGCAACTCATTTTTCACACTTGGCAACTCATTTTTCACACTTGGCAACTCATTTTTCACACTTGGCAACTCATATTCACACTTGACAACTAATTTTCACACTTGACAGCTACTTTTCTCACTTGTCATCTAGTTTTCCACATATTGCAGCTACTTTTTGACACTTGGCAACTAATTTCCACACTTGACAACTAATTTTCACACTTATCAGCTAATTTTCACACTTGTCAGCTAATTTTCACACTTGTCAGCTAATTTTAATACTTTGCAGCTAGTATTCACACTTGGTAGCTAGTATTCATATTTGGCAATTAGTTTTCACATTTGCCAGCTAGTATTCATATTTGGCAGCTATTTTCTCACTTTGCATCGAATTTTTCACATATAGCAGCTACGTTTTCACACTTGGCAGTTAATTTTCGCATTTGTTAGCTAGTTTTCACACTTGTCAGCTACTTTTTCACACTTTGCTGCTAGTTGGTAGGTTTGTTTCATACTTGACTACTCATTTTCACACATGACATGCCCTTGGCTGTTTATTTTTCATACCTTGCAGTTTAGTTTTCTCACTCTGCAGCACTAATTTTCACATGAAACTGATTTTCATTTGTATGTACTTGGCAGATTGATCTTTTGCACAATTCTTATGGCAACTAATTTATGGTAATTTATGGGATAGTTTGACCTTGGAAGATAATTTTCCCACTTGGTGGATTTGTATCATATTTGGCAGCTCTTTTCCACACTTGGTAGCTAATTTTCCATACTTGGAGCTAATTGTCCACACTTTGTAGTTCAGTTTCAACTGTGCCATCTTTGTTTAACCATCACAGTTTAGTTTTGTGGATTTAAATCACATTTGGCAGTTCTTTTCCATAATTGGCAGCACTTTTTCCCACTTGGCAGCTCATTTTATCATTTTTGGGTTTGTATCACATTTTGTAGATATTTGCCCCACATGGCCACTCTTTTCCCCACTTGGTAGTTCTTTTCTGTATTTTACGACTCTTTTCCACGCCTAGCAGCTAATTGTTCACACTTGGCAGCTAATTTCCACACTTTGTATTTTAGCTTAGACCTTGGCAGTTCATTTTAGCATTTTTTGGATTTATATTGCATTTGGTAGATATATTCCCCGCTTGGCAGCTCTGTTTCTCACATTGCAGCTCTGTTTCTCACATTGCAGCTCTGTTTCTCACATTGCAGCTCTGTTTCTCACATTGCAGCTCTGTTTCTCACATTGCAGCTCTGTTTCTCACATTGCAGCTCTGTTTCCCACATTGCAGCTGTGTTTCTCACATTTGGCAGTTCTTTTCCATAATTGGCAGCACTTTTTCTCACTTGGCAGCTCACTTGGCAGCTCAATTTAGCATTTTTGGATTTGTATCACATTTTGTAGATATTTTCCCCACATGGCCACTCTTTTCCCTACTTGGTAGCTTTTTTCTGTATTTTACAACTCTTTTCCACGCCTAGCAGCTAATTGTTCACACCTGGCAGCTAATTTTCTCACTTTGTATTTTGTTTAGACCTTTGCAGTTCATTTTAGCATTTTTGGATTTATATTGCATTTGGCAGCTCTGTTTCTCACAGTGCAGCTCTTTACCACACCTGGCTGTTAATTTTCACACTTGGCAGCAATTTTTTCACACTTTTTGGTTTGGTTTAGACCTTGGCAGCTCGTTTTTGGATTTGTATCACATTTGGTAGATGTTTTTGGATTTGTATCACATTTGGTAGATGTTTTTGACACTTGGCAGTTGTTTTTGACACTTGGCAGTTGTTTTTGACACTTGGCAGTTGTTTTTGACACTTGGCAGTTGTTTTTGACACTTGGCAGTTGTTTCCTCCACATTGCAGCTCTTGGCCACACCTGACAGTTGCAGAATTGTTCACACTTGTAAGCTAAATTTCCACACTTTGTGGTTTACTTTAGACCTTGGCAGTTCATTTTAGTATTTTTAGGATTAGTTTTACATTTGGAAGATGTTTTTCCCACTTGGGAGCTCTTTCCCCCCCCTTGGCAGCTCTTTTCTTCATGTTGCAGCTCTTTTCTCCATGTTGCAGCTCTTTTCTCCATGTTGCAGCTCTTTTCTCCATGTTGCAGCTCTTT
Organism: Lordithon lunulatus; assembly: GCA_963942505.1. Taxonomy (NCBI): domain Eukaryota; kingdom Metazoa; phylum Arthropoda; class Insecta; order Coleoptera; family Staphylinidae; genus Lordithon; species Lordithon lunulatus. The sequence continues at coordinate 11,138,196 of OZ012675.1, forward strand.
TCCCCATGTTGCAGCACTTTTACCCATGTTGCAGCTCCGTTCACACCTTGCAGCTAATTGTCCACATTTTGTGGTTTAGTTTAGACCTTGGCAGCTCATTATAGCATTTTTGGATTTGTATCTCATTTGATAGATATTTTCCCTACTTAGCAGTTCTTGTCTCCATTTAGCAGCTCTTTACCCCACTGTGCAGCTCTTTTACCCCACAATGCAGCTCTTTTCCCCACTATGCAGCTCTTTTACTCACTGTGCAGCTCTTTTACCCACTGTGCAGCTCTGTTCCCCACTTTACAGCTCTATTCCCCACTTTACAGCACTGGTCCACACATGGCAGCTAATTTTTCATACTTGTCAGCTAAATTTCCACACAATGTGGTTTACTTTAGACCTTGGCAGCTCATTTTAGCATTTTTCGATTTATTTTACATTTAGTAGATATATTCCTTACTTGCCAGCTCTTTTCCCTCCTTGGCAACTCTTTTTTCCATGTTGCATCTCTTTTTTCCATGTTGCATCTCTTTTTTCTATGTTGCATCTCTTTTTCCATGTTGCATCTTTTTTTCCATGTTGCATCCCTTTTTTCCATGTTACATCTCTTTTTCACACCTTGCAGATAATTTTTCACAATTGGCAGCTAATTTTCGACATTTTGTGGTTTAGTTTAGACCTTTATATCAGTTCATTTTTGGATTTGTATTACATTTGGTAGATATGTTCCCCACTTGGCAGCTCTTTTCCCCACTTTACAGTTCTTTTCCACAGCTGGCAGCTATTTTTCACACTTGTCAGCTAAATTTCACTACTTTGTGGTTTACTTTAAGCTTTGGCACATGATTTTTGCATTTTTGGATTTATATTACATTTGGTATATATTTTCCCCACTTGGCAGCTCTTTTCCCCAAAATTGCAGCTCTTTTCCCCAAATTGCAGCTCTTTTCCCCAAATTGCAGCCCTTTTCCACACCTGGCAGTTAATTTTTCAAACTTTACAGCAAATTTTCACACTTTGGTTTGGTTTAGACCTTGACAGCTCATTTTTGGATTTATATCACATTTGGTACATATTTTCCGCACTTGGCAGCTCTTTTCCACACTTGGCAATTTTTTTGCACACTTGGCAGCTCTTTTCCACAGTTGGCAGCTCTTTTCCACACTTGGCAGCTCTTTTCCACACTTGGCAGCTCTTTTCCACACTTGGCGGCTCTTTTCCACACTTGCCAGCTCTTTTCCACACTCGGCAGCTCTTTTCCACACTTGGCAGCTCTTTTCCACACTTGGTAGCTCTTTTCCACACTTGCCAGCTCTTTTTCACACTTGGCAGCTCTTTTCCACACTTTGTGGTTCAGTTTTGACCTTAACCAGATTGTACTGCAGTTAGTTTTCACACTTGCCAGCTCTTTTCCACACTTGTAAGCTGTTTTCCACATTTTCATTTCTGGCAGGTAATGTTCCATACTTGGATACTACTTTTGCATACTTTATAGTTAAGTTTCAACCTTGGCCGTTCTTTTCTACACTTGAATTTTCCACATTTGGCAATTAAATTTTCACAATTTTGGCAGCATTATTTCACACTTGGCAGCATTATTTCATACTTGGTAGCATTCTTTCACACTTGGTAGCATTATTTCACACTTGGTAGCTTTGTTTCATACTTGACTGCTTGTTGTCACATCTGATTAGTAGCTATGATTAACAATTTTACACCTTTGACAGTTTCTTTTAGATATTTGATTGGCTCTGTTTAGATGTCTTTACAGCTCCTGTTACACTTGACAGTCTTGTTTAGACATTTGACAGTCTTGTTTAGACATTTGACACTCTTGTTTAGACATTTGACACTCTTGCTTAGACATTTGACAGTCTTGTTTAGACATTTGACAGTCTTGTTTAGACATTTGACAGTCTTGTTTCGACAGTTGACAGTCTTGTTTAGACATTTGACAGTCTTGTTTAGACATTTGACAGTCTTGTTTAGACATTTGACAGTCTTGTTTAGACATTTGACAGTCTTGTTTAGACATTTGACAGTCTTGTTTAGACATTTGACAGTCTTGTTTAGACATTTGACAGTCTTGTTTAGACATTTGACAGTCTTGTTTAGACATTTGACAGTCTTGTTTAGACATTCGACAGTCTTGTTTAGACATTTGACAGTCTTGTTTAGACATTTGACAGTCTTGTTTAGTCATTTAACAGTCTTGTTTAGACATTTGACACTCTTAGTTAGACATTTGACAGTCTTGTTTAGACATTTGACAGTCTTGTTTAGACATTTGACACTCTTATTTAGACATTTGACAGTCTTGTTTAGACATTTGACAGTCTTGTTTAGACATTTGACAGTCTTGTTTTAGATGTTTAAAGTTCTATAGACAATGATAGCTACTTTTATGACTTTTGCAGCTCCTTTTGGTGTTTTAACAGATTCTCTTTACATTTCACATCTCTTTTTAGATGTTTGACAGCTCTTTTTAGAGGATTGTCTGCTCCTTTAATATGTTTGACAGCTGCGTTAAGTTGTTTGCCATTTAATTCTAGATGTTTAACAGTTCATTTCAACATTTGACAGCTCTTTAGATAATTGATAGCTCTATTTAAAAATTTTACAGCTCCTTTTAAACATTTGACAGGTTTTTTTTTACATTTATCAGCTCTTTTTTTACATTTATCAGCTCTTTTTTTACATTTATCAGCTCCTTTTTTACATTCATTCGCTCTTTTTTACATTCATCCGCTCTTTTTTACATTTATCAGCTTTTTTTTACATTTAACAGCTCTTTAGACAATTAACAACTCCTTTAAAGAAGTTCATTCTAGATATTTAGCAGCTCCTTAGACTTTGACATATTCTATAAGTCTAGCAGTGCCTTTTAGGTGATTGGCCGTTTTTTTAGATATTTCATAGCACATTTTAGAAGTTGAACATCTCCTTTTACGTGTTTGACAGTTCCTTGCACTTTGACAGATCAATCTAGGAGTTTGACAGTTTCTTTTAGATGTTAAGACAGTCCGTTTTAGATGTTTCATAGCTCTTTTTAGAAGCTGAATAGAAGTTGGATAGCTCTTTGAATGTAACGTCACAGAAAGCCTTTTAAATACTGTGAAAGGTGATTCGCCAAATTTCTCCCACAGCAGGGTTTGAACTCTCACTCCCCAATGCTCAGAAAGAGCGTCTCTAAACAACTAACCACTGAGCTACATCTCTATCATATTATTCCAAGGACTACACTACTGTTTTGTATATACAAAATTGCAGTTCAAAGTAATAATGTAAAAGTTTGAATATAGAAATCATGTCATTATGACGTCAGAGGTAACGCCCTCTTTGTATTGTGCCGCACATGCGCACTAGCACATTAAAACTGTTATATATAACTCAATTTCTGTTGTTTCTAGGTGAATTTGATAATGCGGGCGCGATGATGTCGGTGGACGAGACGCTGATGTGCAGCTTCCAGATCCTGAAGCCGGCGGACAAGCGGAAGTTCCAGTACGGCGGCCTGAACGCCGGCAGGCCGGTGACGCCGCCGCGCGGCGCGACCAATAAAAACAAAAAGAAGTGAAGCGGCCAGACTTTGTTTAGGTTAAGTTACTTTTTAGGTTTAGTCATAACAAGTTCTCTATCATATAGACCACAAAATTCAAACGCGGCCACCGGACCCAACCTGTTGATCCCCCGATCGTTTTGCAAATGAACCTGAACCTTTTCGTTGTCCCTTAACCCTGGCGTAATCCCTCACTCAAACAACAACCCACCAACAACTGTAATTAGATTTAAAAAAAAAGAGCATGCGAATAGAATTAATAAATTATTTATTAAATTTGCAACGTTTTTGTTAATTTGACTATTATAATTAATAACTCTTTTTATTTTTCGTTGCCTCTAAAAAGCAAATATTATTCGTTGTATCGATTGTTAATTATAGTTAATCAACTTCGCTTGTACACAATGCTGCAATCATCCCGATTTTATAAACATCAACAACATTATTGTATAGTTGGACTGACTGACTGTAGCCAGCCATGCCCCTTATAAATTTATTTTAGTTGTAGACTTGGCGAAACATGATAATTTATTCTAATAAAATTTACCCAACCTCAAAAAAATTAAAACAAACAACAACAAAAAAAAACGACAACCAGTTATTTTATTCGATTATTACAAGCAACCTTTTATTTACAAATAAACTGATTCTAATTAAACTTGTTTTGGTTTCAATTGATTGAATTGATGGTGACCTGTGTGATTGATTGAATTGTGAGAAAAAGGGGGCCTGTTGTTTTATTATGTTATGTGATGCGCAATAGTTTAAGGTTACACTGTACATTTGTAAATGGGCAGAAAAGAACTATTATTTTTGTATTGTTTTTCTTGTTGGGTGATCTAAATAAACTACTCTTTCTTTCCAACACAAGTCGACTGTTCTGTGGCAATAGTTCATATTTATATCTTCATTTGCGCTTGCGAGGATGTTTCTACGCGCATGCGCAAATTCAATATGCTATGCGCATGAGTAAAGGATGAAAGGTGGTTATCACAAAATGTAAACAAACCTAATCAAACATCGTTCAAAATACCTACATAAACGAAATTCGCAAATAACTAAAAATGGTTAACACAAACGACACTCACCGATGCAGAGCAAGGATTGTTTACAAGAGGACCTCGGATGTTCAGTAGACCAATGCGGCGAAGGAAAACATTTGTCGTCCTCGAACTATAATATGGTAGGGATATTTGGAGGTGAATTTAAATATTGCTAGTGTATTATATTTTCTTTGTATATTAGACAGCATGATACGGCTGGGAAATTAGCGGCAAATTTAAATAAGTATAGTTATATACAGTCCGTGAATGTGGTGCAGTGGTTATCACCCCTAATAATGGTACCTGGGGATCTATTTTGTATATTCAGAGTGATTGGAATTATTTCGAACGTTTTGAATGTAATAGCAACTATAGTAAGCAACAATATGCGTGCAACATGACTCGTCTTCAAAATCCGGATGAACGCGGACGCAGCAACGGAAGGCAGAAATATTTCTATTTCCAAGTTGGTAAAATCAAACATCTCTAGGGGATTTCATCAGCTGTTGGCAGAACTGTCACAAGTTGAAGTTTTGTTTCGCGGCCCGCGTCAACACTACAACCTCCAAACATCTAATAATTGTTAAAGTGTTTACGAGTTATATGCAATGTTAGTGAATGTGTATCGTGATGTGTACTGTTGCAAGGGGTTGTCGGATATAGTTGTAGTTGCAATTCGTGTTGCTACATAACGCCTATGATTGCAATCCGGGTGATTGTAATATGCGTTGTAGTTGGCGTGACTATGATTTGTTTTGTGATGTTTGGGCATGCTGCGGGGGAGAAACACCTAAGAAAATATCACACGAGCGAAGGGGTGATGGTGCGGCTCGTGCAACTTGCGGGTGAGTTATTTTGTTGTAGTAAATGTGAAAGGCATATGTTATTTCAATCGTATCCAGTGGTGGATTTAGGACTTCAAACGTCCTGAAACCTATATTCCTGCTCTTTTTCGTCAGCGTCTTGCATCAGCCAAACACAAAGACAAATAAGTAAGAGTAGCTCATCCAAACCTAATCACTGATTGGATGTCACAGCTACAGAAACGCGGAAAGCAGGAATATGATTTTTTTTTAAATTTTTCGCTCTCTAATTAAGAAACCATAGAGCAATTTTTTTTAAATTTTTAACAATTGTAACATTCGATAAAAAATGTTGCACGACCATCTAAATACGTATATGCTTTGCACAATAAGGGTGGGTTTATACTGACATACAATAATAAATTAGAAAGAACGATTCAGTAGAAATAAGGAATATTTATATTTATTTATGCTCACAAAATAAGAATAGTCACTTGCCAATTAGTTCTTGGTACAAATTTTGTCCCAATAAATAATATTTTGGGAAACAATCAAGTCCTTATTTATTATTTTATGTCAGCATAAACAAAAATTAAATTAAATAATATAATAATATTGAGACATTTATGGTGGTATTGTTTGTGAAACAATCAACTCCTTATTTATTATTTTATGTCAGCATAATCAAAAATTATATTTATAATATAATAATATTAACATTTATGTTAAAATAATTTATGTTGGTATTGTTTGTGCGCTGTGGTTGCAACCCTGGCGGCGCATGCGCGTAGTATTCTGTTCGAATGGCGATGCAAATGAACGCCAAACAAATTCGTGCCATAATTTTCAAGGAAAAAACTATGAAAAAATGCATGCGTTGCGGTGGAAATAGTTGAAAACTCTACTGCAAGTTGTAAGGCAGATAATGCACTAGTTTTCTCATCGCCAGAACATGACGCCGATTTGGAAATTGTTTGCAAAGTCATCGAATTTTTAGCGTAGCCGGCTAGACGCCGCACGTCATTTTTCGGTAAGTCAAATCAGCAACCGTTCTTTTATTCTAGTCAGTTGTATTTTATTTATTTAAGTGTATTTTTAAGTAACAGCTGCGATGATTATAAGGGTTATCGACTGGGGGGTCTAGTCTGTAAGTTCAGACTGGTCTGTTACTCATGGCAACCAAATAAACAACTGTTAGGCCCTTGGTATGCCCCAGGCAAACGCTAGTGTAACACGGCCTGTTGTCAAATGTCACACATTTGTTCTCTACCAACCCCGTAGCTTCCCTCAGCGACTCTTTGTTTTATTCTTCCACTATCTTCTTCATTTACACTACAATTCCTCCATTGGCTGTCGACACCTTTGCTTCTTTCTTCGCCCGCTCGGGTGGTGGTCTCATCATGCTTGACGATACTTCATGCATTGAATTGTCAAATTCTTGCAACAAAATGTCAAATACTTAGCATGAATTGTCAAATTCTCGACATGTATGGTCCAATTCTTCACATGAATTGTGAAATTCTTGACGTGAACTGTAAACTTTTTGACATAAATTATCAAATTCTTGACACAAAATGTCAAATACTTGACATGAATTGTCAAATGCTCGAAATGTATTGTCCAATTCTTGAAAATAATTGTGGAATTCTTGACGTGAACTGTGAAATTTTTGACATAAATTATCAAATTCTTGACACATTGTAAATGTCAAATTCTTGACACCAAATGTCAAATTCTTGACACGAAATGTCAAATTCTTGACACCAAATGTCAAATTCTTGACACAAAATGTCAAATTCTTGACACAAAATGTCAAATTTTTGACACCAAATGTCAAATTCTTGATGTGACATGAATTTGTCAATTTGTGACATGAATTGTGAAATTCTTGATGTGAAAACTGTGAAATTTTTGACATAAATTATCAAATTCTTGACACATTGTCAAATGTCAAATTCTTGACACCAAATGACAAATTCTTGACACCAAATGTCAAATTCTTGACACAAAATGTCAAATTCTTGACACAAAATGTCAAATTCTTGACACAAAATGTCAAATTCTTGACACCAAATGTCAATTCTTCACATGAATTTGTCAATTTCTTGACATGAATTGTGAAATTCTTGATGTGAACTGTAAAATTTTTAACATAAATTATCAAATTCTTGACAAATTGTCAAATTCTGGACACCAAATGTCAAATTGTCGAATTATTGACATGAATTGTGAAATTCTTGGTGTGAACTGTAACATTTTTGACATAAATGATCAAATTCTTGACAAATTGTCTAATTCATCACATGAATTGTCAAATTCTAGACATGTATTGTCAAATTCTTGACATGAATTGGAAATTCTTGGCCTGAACTGTTAAATTATTGACATAAATTCTTGATAAATACCGAATGTCAAATTTTGACATGTATTGTCAAATTCTTGACATGGATTGTGAACTTGACATGAATTGACGTGAACTGTGACATTTTTTAGCATAAATTATCAAATTCTTGCTAAATTGTCAAATACTTGACACTAAATCTCAAATTCTTGACATCAAATGTCAAACTCTTGACATGAATTGTTAAATTCTTGTCATGTATTGTCAAATTCTTGACTTGAATTGTGAAATTCTTGATGCGAACAATAAAATTTTTGACATATATTATCGAAATCTTGACAAATTGTCAAATTCCTTGCACCAAATGTCAAATTCTTGATATGAATTGTCAAATTCTTGACATGTGTTGTCAAATTCTTGACATGTATTGTCAAATTCTTGACATGTGTTGTCAAATTCTTAACACGAATTGTGATATTCTTGATGTGAACTGTAAAATGTTTCACATAAATTATAAAATTCTTGACAAATTGTCAAATTCTTAACACCAAACGGCAAATTCTTGATATGAATTGTCAAATTCTTGACATGTATTGTCAAATTTTCGACATGAATTGTGAAATTCTTAATCTGAGCTGTAAAATGTTTGACATAAATTATCAAATTCTTGACAAATTATTAAATTCTTGACACCAAACGTCAAATTCTTGACATGAATTGTCAAATTCTTGACATGTATTGTCAAATTCTTGACATGAATTAGAAATTTTTGTCATGTATTGTCAAATTCTTGACATGAATTGTGAAATTCTTGATGTGAACTGTAAATTTTTTGACATAAATTATCAAATTATTCACAAATTGTCAATTTCTTTGCTCCAAATGTCAAATTCTTGACATGAATTGTCAAATTCTTGACATGAATTGTCAAATTCTTGACATGTATTGTCAAATTCTTGACATGAATTGTGATATTCATCATGTGAACTTTAAAATTTTAGACTAAAATTATCAAATTCTTGACAAATTGTCAAATTCTTGACACAAAATGTCAAATTCTTGACATGAATTGTCAAATTCTTGACATGTATTGTCAAATTCTTGACATGAATTGTGATATTCTTTATGTGAACTGTAAAATTTTTCACATAAATTATCAAATTCTTGACACCAAACGTCAAATTCTTGACATGAATTGTCAAATTCTTGACATGTATTGTCAAATTCTTGACATGAATTGTGATATTCATCATTTGAACTTTAAAATTTTTGACTAAAATTATCAAACTCTTGACAAATTGTCAAATTCTTGACACTAAATGTCAAATTCTTGACATGTATTGTCAAATTCTTGACATAAATTGTGATATTCTTTATGTGAACAGTAAAATTTTTCACATAAATTATTAAATTCTTGACACCAAACGTCAAATTCTTGACATGAATTGTCAAATTCTTGACATGAATTGTCAAATTCTTGACACGTATTGTGAAATTGTTTAGATGAATTGTGAATTTCTTGGAGTGAACTGTGAAATTTTTGACATAAATTATCATATTCTTGACACATTGTCAAAATCTTCACAACAAATGTCAAATTCTTGACATGAATTGGAAATTCTTGACATGTATTGTCAAATTCTTGACATGAATTGTGAAATTCTTGATGTGAACTGTAAAATTCTTGACATAAATTATCAAATTCTTGACACGAAACGTCAAATTCTTGACATGAATTGGGAATTCTTGGCCTGAATTTTTTTTCACAATTCTTGACAACGAATGTGAAATTCTTGACACCGAATGTCAAATTCTTGACAAGAGTTGTCAAATTCTTCACATGTATTGTCAAATTCTTGACATGAATTGTGAACTTGACATGAATTTACGTGAACTGTGACATTTTAGACATAAATTATCAAATGCTTGCCAAATTGTCAAATTCTTGACACCTAATGTCAAATTCTTTGCACCAAACGTCAAGTTCTTGACATGAATTGTTAAATTCTTGACATATATTGTCAAATTCTTGACATGAATTGTGAAATTCTGGATGTGAACTGTAAAATGTTTGACTAAATTATCAAATTCTTGACACCAAATGTCAAATTCTTGACACGAAATGTCAAATTCTTGACATGAATTGTCAAATTCTTGGCATGTATTGTCAAATTATTGACATGAATTGTGATATTCTTGATGAACTTTGAACATTTTGACATAAATTATCAAATTCTTGCAAATTGTCAAATTCTTGACACCAAATGTCAAATTCTTGTCACCAAACGTCAAATTCTTGACATGAATTGTCAAATTCTTGACATGAATTGGAAATTCTTGGCCTGAACTATGAAATTTTCGACATAAATTATCAAATTCTTGACAAGAGTTGTCAAATTCTTGACATGTATTGTCAAATTCTTGACATGAATTGTGAACTTGACATTAATTGGCGTGAATTGTGAAAGTTTTGACATAAATTATCAAATTCTTGACAAATTGTCTAATTCTTGACACTGGATGTCAAATTTTTGGCAAGAGTTGTAAAATTCTTGACATGTATTGTCAAATTCTTGACATATATTGTTAAATTATTGACATGGGTTGTGAACTTGACATGAATTGACGTGAACTGTGAAATTTTTGACATAAATTATCAAATTCTTGACATGTATTATCAAATTCTTGTCATGAATTGTGAACTTGACATTAATTGGCGTGAACTGTGAAAGTTTTGACATAAATTATCAAATTCTTTGACAAATTGTCAAATTCTTGACACTGAATGTCAAATTTTTGACAAGAGTTGTCAAATTCTTGACATGGGTTGTGAACTTGATATGAATTGACGTGAACTGTGAAATTTTTGACATAAATTATCAAATTCTTGACAAAGTGTCAAATTCTTGACACCAAACGTCCAATTCTTGACATGAATTTTCAAATTCTTGACACGTATTGTCAAATTGTTGAGATGAATTGTGAATTTCTTGGAGTGAACTGTGAAATTTTTGATATAAATTATCATATTCTTGACAAATTGTCAAATTCTTCACAGCGAATGTCAAATTCTTGACATGAATTGGAAATTCTTGACATGTATTGTCAAATTCTTGACATGAATTGTGAAATTCTTGATGTGAACTGTAAAATTATTGACTTAAATTATAAAATTCTTGATAACTTATCAAATTCTTGACACGAAACGTTAAATTCTTGACGTGAATTGTCAAATTCTTGTCATGAATTGGGAATTCTTGGCCTGAATTTTTTCCACAATTCTTGACACCGAATGTCAAATTCTTGACAAGTGTTGTCAAATTCTTCACATGTATTGTCAAATTCTTGACATGGATTGTGAACTTGACATGAATTGACGTGAACTGCGCATTTTAGACATAAATTATCAAATTTTTGCCATATTGTCAAATTCTTGACACCAAATGTCAAATTATTTGCACCAAACGTCAAATTCTTGACATGAATTATTAAATTCTTGACATATCTTGTCAAATTCTTCACATGAATTGTGAAATTCTTGATGTGAACTGTAAAATATTTGACTAAATTATCAAATTCTTGACAAATTATCAAATTCTTGACACCAAATGTCAAATTCTTGACATGAATTGAAAAATTCTTGGCATGTATTGTCAAATTCTTGACATGAATTGTGATATTCTTGATGTGAACTTTGAAGTTTTTGACATAAATTATTAAATTCTTGACAAATTGTCAAATTCTTTACAAATTGTCAAATTCTTGACACCAAATGTCAAATTCTTGAAGTGAATTGTCAAATTCTTGACACGTATTGTCAAATTCTTGATATGAATTGTGAAATTCTTGGGGTGAACTGTGAAATTTTTGAAATAAATTATCAAATTCTTGACAAATTATCAAATTCTTGACACCAAATGACAAATTGTTGACATGACTTGTCAAATTCTTGAGATGTATTGTCAAATTCTTGACATGAATTGTCAAATGCTTGAGATGTATTCTCAAATTCTTGATATGAATTGTGAAATTCTTGACGTGAACTGTAAAATTTTTGATATAAATTATCAAATTCATGACAAATTGTCAAATTCTCGACATGAATTGTCAAATTCTTGAGATGTATTGTCAAATTCTTGACATGAATTGTGAAATTCTTGACGTGAACTGTAAAATTTTTGACATAAATTATCACATTCTTGACTCCGAATTTGAAATTCTTGACATGTATTGTCAAATTCTTGATATGCATTGTGACATTCTTGACGTGAACTGTGAAATTTTTGACATAAATTATCTAATTCTTGTCATGAATTGTCAAATTCTTGACATGAATCATCAAATTCTTGATATGAATTGTCAAATTCTTGACATGAATTGTCAAATTCTTGACATAAATTGTTAAATTCTTGACGTAAATTGTCAAATTCTTGCTACTCAGTTGGCCCCAGTCCTTTTCTATCATCCGCGTCTCCAGCAAACCCAATATGTACTTATTGGCTATCCTCTCCTCCAGGTCCCTACATTCTCCCCAACAGTCCCGCTATGTTCCAAAACCCAACCTAAACATGTCGTGCTTTTCCTCCCCTCCTCTAGTCAACCCCTACCTCACTGTCCGCGACCCCTTCAGTCCCTTTTTGTCAGACAGTCCCCCTGCCATACCCGCCACTCGTCCGCAGTTTTTATTTTCCGTTAGTTCACCCTTGCTTCTACATCTTTCTGCCTCTCCTTGGACCGCCCCCACTCTCTCTCTGCAATCTTTCCTCCAACATCACCATCGTGGTGGGAGTCGTGTGGGACACATGCCACATCTGACCAAGCCTCGTACTGCAGTAGTACACCGCCCTTTCCTGAAGAGCTAAACTGTCGGTTGTGTAAACCTCCGGCAGTCTCCAGGGCTTCAGTCAGGCGGTCCGCTATCATCCTCTCAAATACCTTGGCAACTTCATCCAGTAGGAAGAGCGGGCGGTAAGACTAAGGATCCGCGGCCGGCTTCCCGTATTTTGGGAGCAAGACCAGTCGTGCCGACTACCACCTCTTGGGGAAGGTGCCCTCCTCCATGCATTGTTAGGAATGGCGGCGATTTTCCTGGCTATTGTCGGAGCAACCGCCTTTATTATCTCGTTTGGCAGCCCATCAGAGTCTGGCGCCTTCCTGCCTGGTAACCTCCCGATGACTGCCAATACGTCCTCCTCCTCCAATCTGCTCTGGGTTGGGGCTCCCTCCTTATCTGACTTCCTAGTCTTCCTGGATATTGCCGGAGCCACCGCCTTTATTATCTCGTTTGGCAGCCTATCAGAGTCTGGCGCCTTCCTACCTGGTAACCTCTCGATGACTGCCAATACATCCTCCTCCTCCAATCTGCTCTGGGCTGGGGCTTCCTCCTTATCTAACTTTCTAGTCAGATAAGGAGGGAGCCCCAGCCCAGATCAGATTGGAGGAGGAGGGCTCCGCATCTGAGCTTGGGCCCGGTGGAATTATACTAGTGTCATCTCTTTGATTCTCCAGGTACCGCGGCTTCCAATTCAGGCGAGCGAGCTATTTTCCTCATTGGCAACTTGTAGGGGAGGGAGGCCGCAGAGGTCATTATCGACCTCCCTACAGAGCCGTTCCCGGTACCTGTCCTGGAAGTGGTCGTGTGGGGCCCCCGCTACTCTTGCCCTCTGGATCTTTCTCCTTGCTCTATCTGCGTCCCTCCTGGCCTCTGCTACCTCTGTGCACCACCAGTGGGCCTCTTCCTTCCCGTTTATTTCTGGGTTGGCTGACACCGGTAATCGGCACGCCTCCTGCAGCTGCTGGTTCAACCTGGGTTGAGTACAGCCGGGCGAAGTTCTCCCACCCTGAAGGTATCCTCAGACCAGATATTCTGTAAAATGACCGAGTGTCTGTTAATGTATATATGTTTGTGAATGTATGTATGTTTGTGAATGTATGTATGTTTGTGAATGTATGTATGTTTGTGAACTAGATTGCGGGAAAACGACTGAATGGATTGGGACCAAATTTGGAAAGTTTCTGACATAACTATCTTATATTAAACAGCCCCCGTCTTATATAGAGCCTTCGCCTCTCCTCGTGTCGTGAATAAGCTCGTGTCGTGAATCAGCTCGTGCCGTGAATCAGTTCGTATCGTGAGTTTACGCGTGCCGTGAGTCAACGCGTGTCGTGTTTAAAAATCCGCGATCGCGTGTTTTTTTGCACCCTGCAACGAAAGCAGTACAATCCCACAACAGTCAAGCTGGACTCGTTAAAGGGGCAATGTAAGTTACAAACAAATCGAATTACTTGATCACCCACTAATAACTGTGTTTTTTTTTGTTTCAGGTGTCTTCATTGTGTAGCTTTTGTTCAATAAAAATAAACTAACAGTGCCGTCTTAAGTAGCCCGCGTTATAAAACCACGTTAGGGAATGTATTTCGTGAGTGTTAGTCACATCAAGTTAGGTTTAGTGTGTGTTACGAATTAATCTCAGTGCTTTGCATGGGCTGGAGATGGAATGGTGGAGCACCGCGCAAGTAAATTGAAGACATCAACGGGTGTATTTCCTAACGCGAATGAAACCCGCAACAAGTAGTGAGTGGTTTATAAATTACTCCGGTTTTCAGAAATTTTACCCGATGACATCGGATAAAACTTGACAATGCCTAGAGCTTAGGCGAAACTAGTTGTTTTAAACAATTAAATAAGTGGTAAAAAAACATAGTAGTTTTATTCATCTCCTTTATTTACTCCGGTTTTGGTTATTTCAAATTTATATGTATTTAGATTTTTTTCTTCGGAAACGAGTTTAGTTATGCGCTTAAAAACAAACTTAGAACACAATAGCCTCGTGCTCAATAATCTTTCGTTTTCGTGGGTTCATAAGATATGATTATTTTGACGCCCTACTATTGCTTAATCGAGCGGCTATCTTCGTCGGTCATGTTTGTCAGCAACATCAATTGGTCAGAAAAAGAAAGCATATAAATAACTATAAAACTGAATATGAGTTGTAAGTTGGTATACTGTACTTCGAATATCTTCGTATCACATCGAGAACCTTCGTATGTCTTCGTTTAATATCGTGAACCTTCGTGTCACTTTGTAATTATCTCAATTTTATAAATATTTATAATTCCTTATGTTTTTATCGATTTCTATTATAGCACTGTGTAGTCGGAATTTCAATTCGAATTTCGAATATATTTGTATACATTCGTATATCACCATCGTATACTTCGTTTAACTTCGTAAACCATCGTATTATTTTGTTATCAACTCAATTTTGATAATTCATTATGTTTATCTCAATTTTTTCGCTTTATAGGACTGTTTCGTCGTAATTTCAATTCGAATATCTTCGTATATCCTCGTTTAACTTCGTAAACCTTCGTATTACTTTGTTATTATCTCAATTTCGATTATTTACTATGTTTTTCTCAATGTCTTCACTTTTATGGCATTGTGGGGTCGTAATTTCAATTCGAATATCTTCGAATGCGTTCGTATAGCATCGAGCACCATCGTATATCCTCGTTTAACTTATTAAATCTTCGTATTACTTTGTTAGTATCTGAAGTTTGGTAATTTATTTTGTTTTTCTCAATTTCTTCACTTTTATAACACTGTGGAGTCGTAATTTCAATTCGGATATCTTCGTATGCATTCGTATAGCATCGAGCACAATCGTATATACTCGTTTAACTTCGTAGACCCTCGTATTACTTTGTTATCATCTGAATTTTGGTAATTTACTATGTTTTCCTCAATTTCTTCACTTTTATAGCACAGTGGGGTCATAATTTCAATTCGAATACATTCGTATAGCATCGAGCACCATCGTATATCCTCGTTTAACTTATTAAATCTTCGTATTACTTTGTTAGTATCTGAAGTTTGGTAATTTATTATGTTTTTCTCAATTTCTTCACTTTTATAGCACTGTGGAGTCGTAATTTCAATTCGGATATCTTCATATGCATTCGTATAGCATCAAGCACAATCGTATATACTCGTTTAACTTCGGAAACCCTCGTATTACTTTGTTATCATCTGAATTTTGGTAATTTATTATGTTTTCCTCAATTTCTTCACTTTTATAGCACAGTGGGGTCATAATTTCAATTCGAATACATTCGTATAGCATCGAGCACCATCGTATATACTCGTTTAACTTATTAAATCTTCGTATTACTTTGTTATTATCTGAATTTTGGTAATTTATTTTGTTTTTCTCAATTTCTTCACTTTTATAGCACTGTGTAGTCGTAATTTCAATTCGGATATCTTCGTATGCGTTCGTATAGCATCGAGCAAAATCGTATATACTCGTTTAACTTCGTAGACCCTCGTATTACTTTGTTGTCATCTGAATTTTGGTAATTTATTATGTTTTCCTCAATTTCTTCACTTTTATAGCACAGTGGGGTCTTAATTTTAATTCGAATACATTCGTATAGCATCGAGCACAATCGTATATCCTCGTTTAACTTATTAAATCTTCGTATTACTTTGTTATTATCTGAAGTTTGGTAATTTATTATGTTTTTCTCAATTTCTTCACTTTTATAGCACTGCGGAGTCGTAATTTCAATTCGGATATCTTCGTATGCATTCGTATAGCATCGAGCACAATTGTATATACTCGTTTAACTTCGTAGACCCTCGTATTACTTTCTTATCATCTGAATTTTGGTAATTTATTATGGTTTCCTCAATTTCTTCACTTTTATAGCACAGTGGGGTCTCAATTTTAATTCGAATACATTCGTATAGCATCGAGCACAATCGTATATCCTCGTTTAACTTATTAAATCTTCGTATTACTTTGTTAGTATCTGAAGTTTGGTAATTTATTATGTTTTTCTCAATTTCTTCACTTTTATAGCACTGTGGAGTCGTAATTTCAATTCGGATACCTTCATATGCATTCGTATAGCATCAAGCACAATCGTATATACTCGTTTAACTTCGGAAACCCTCGTATTACTTTGTTATCATCTGAATTGTGGTAATTTATTATGTTTTCCTCAATTTCTTCACTTTTATAGCACAGTGGGGTCATAATTTCAATTCGAATACATTCGTATAGCATCGAGCACCATCGTATATCCTCGTTTAACTTATTAAATCTTCGTATTACTTTGTTATTATCTGAAGTTTGGTAATTTATTATGTTTTTCTCAATTTCTTCACTTTTATAGCACTGCGGAGTCGTAATTTCAATTCGGATATCTTCGTATGCATTCGTATAGCATCGAGCACAATCGTATATACTTGTTTAACTTCGGAAACCCTCGTATTACTTTGTTATCATCTGAATTGTGGTAATTTATTATGTTTTCCTCAATTTCTTCACTTTTATAGCACAGTGGGGTCATAATTTCAATTCGAATACATTCGTATAGCATCGAGCACCATCGTATATCCTCGTTTAACTTATTAAATCTTCGTATTACTTTGTTAGTATCTGAAGTTTGGTAATTTATTATGTTTTTCTCAATTTCTTCACTTTTATAGCACTGTGCAGTCGTAATTTCAATTCGGATATCTTCGTATGCATTCGTATAGCATCGAGCACAATCGTATATACTTGTTTAACTTCGTAGACCCTCGTATTACTTTGTTATCATCTGAATTTTGGTAATTTATTATGTTTTCCTCAATTTCTTCACTTTTATAGCACTGTGCAGTCGTAATTTCAATTCGGATATCATCGTATGCGTTCGTATAGCATCGAGCACAATCGTATATACTCGTTTAACTTCGTAGACCCTCGTATTACTTTGTTATCATCTGAATTTTGGTAATTTATTATGTTTTCCTCAATTTCTTCACTTTTATAGCACAGTGGGGTCATAATTTTAATTCGAATACATTCGTATAGCATCGAGCACCATCGTATATCCTCGTTTAACTTATTAAATCTTCGTATTACTTTGTTAGTATCTGAAGTTTGGCAATTTATTATGTTTTTCTCAATTTCTTCACTTTTATAGCACAGTGGGGTCATAATTTAAATTCGAATACATTCGTATAGCATCGAGCACAATCGTATATCCTCGTTTAACTTATTAAATCTTCGTATTACTTTGTTAGTATCTGAAGTTTGGTAATTTATTATGTTTTTCTCAATTTCTTCACTTTTATAGCACTGTGGAGTCGTAATTTCAATTCGGATATCTTCGTATGCATTCGTCTAGCATCGAGCACAATCGTATATACTTGTTTAACTTCGTAGACCCTCGTATTACTTTGTTATCATCTGAATTTTGGTAATTTATTATGTTTTCCTCAATTTCTTCACTTTTATAGCACAGTGGGGTCGTAATTTCAATTCGAATACATTCGTATAACATCGAGCACCATCGTATATCCTCGTTTAACTTATTAAATCTTCGTATTACTTTGTTATTATCTGAATTTTGGTAATTTATTTTGTTTTTCTCAATTTCTTCACTTTTATAGCACTGTGTAGTCGTAATTTCAATTCGGATATCTTCGTATGCGTTCGTATAGCATCGAGCACAATCGTATATACTCGTTTAACTTCGTAGACCCTCGTATTACTTTGTTATCATCTGAATTTTGGTAATTTATTATGTTTTCCTCAATTTCTTCACTTTTATAGCACAGTGGGGTCATAATTTCAATTCGAATACATTCGTATAGCATCGAGCACCATCGTATATCCTCGTTTAACTTATTAAATCTTCGTATTACTTTGTTATTATCTGAAGTTTGGTAATTTATTATGTTTTTCTCAATTTCCTCACTTTTATATCACGGTGCAGTCGTTATTTCAATTCGGATATCTTCGTATGCGTTCGTATAGCATCGAGCACAATCGTATATACTTGTTTAACTTCGGAAACCCTCGTATTACTTTGTTATCATCTGAATTGTGGTAATTTATTATGTTTTCCTCAATTTCTTCACTTTTATAGCACAGTGGGGTCATAATTTCAATTCGAATACATTCGTATAGCATCGAGCACCATCGTATATCCTCGTTTAACTTATTAAATCTTCGTATTACTTTGTTAGTATCTGAAGTTTGGTAATTTATTATGTTTTTCTCAATTTCTTCACTTTTATAGCACTGTGCAGTCGTAATTTCAATTCGGATATCTTCGTATGCATTCGTATAGCATCGAGCACAATCGTATATACTTGTTTAACTTCGTAGACCCTCGTATTACTTTGTTATCATCTGAATTTTGGTAATTTATTATGTTTTCCTCAATTTCTTCACTTTTATAGCACAGTGGGGTCATAATTTCAATTCGAATACATTCGTATAGCATCGAGCACCATCGTATATCCTCGTTTAACTTATTAAATCTTCGTATTACTTTGTTATTATCTGAAGTTTGGTAATTTATTATGTTTTTCTCAATTTCTTCACTTTTATAGCACTGTGGAGTCGTAATTTCAATTCGGATATCTTCGTATGCATTCGTATAGCATCGAGCACAATCGTATATACTCGTTTAACTTCGTAGACCCTCGTATTACTTTGTTATCATCTGAATTTTGGTAATTTATTATGTTTTCCTCAATTTCTTCACTTTTATAGCACAGTGGGGTCATAATTTCAATTCGAATACATTCGTATAGCATCGAGCACCATCGTATATCCTCGTTTAACTTATTAAATCTTCGTATTACTTTGTTATTATCTGAATTTTGGTAATTTATTTTGTTTTGCTCAATTTCTTCACTTTTATAGCACTGTGTATTCGTAATTTCAATTCGGATATCTTCGTATGCGTTCGTATAGCATCGAGCACAATCGTATATACTCGTTTAACATCGTAAACCTTCGTATTATTTTGCAATCATCTCAATTTGTATATTTCATTGTGTTTTCTTGATTTTTTCGTTATTATAGCAAGCTGGGGTCATAATTTCCATTCAAATAGCTTCGTAGACATTCGTATTACATCGTATGTCTTCGTTTAACTATCATATATCCTCGTTTATATATATATATATATATATATATATATATATATATATATATATATAGGAAGGTTATATCACTGTGTAGTCGTAATTTCAATTCGAATATCTTCGTATACATTCGTATAACATCGAGAACCTTCGTATGTATTCGTTTAACATTAAGAACTTTCGTATGCCTTCGTTTAACTTCGTGAATCTTCGTATTACTTTGTGACGCGCAATTTTTGCCGTCGTAAGTTGTCGGAACTCGTACATACCGAGTTGCTATCCACATGTTTCTTCCGATAAAGGTAACTTTTTTCACACCTACCGGTTGCGTACCTCAGCAGATTTAAATTTTCGGTCAATTCCCCACCCTATTTATATACAATCTCTATCTGGCTAGATTGCAAATATATATATATATATATATATATATATATATATATAAATATACTCTACTTATGACGAAACAATTTTTCCGTCGCGGGATTGGTCGACGGGAAATGAGACGTCGTGTAAACAGTCCTTGGGTATACTCTACATGCAACAGCTAGTTTCTTCTATGATACATTATGTATATCTAAGAAAAGACAATTCAACTCGAACAATTTTTAATTTATTTACAAAACTAACAAAAAATACAACTAACTCATTCCCATTTGCTTCTCAAAGTCCTCCTCTGAAATTTTATTCTTTTTAAGCTTTTTCAGCAGCGCCACGTCCTTGGCAAGCTCCGCATAGTCCTCATCACTGATACCTGTAATACATTAATTTAAATATAAATCAAGTTTAAATTATTAAGAATAAGATGAAACTGAAACTAGTTTTTAGTTAATTTTCTACCACTAGATAGAGTACAGACTAGCTTGAATTGCTCATGTCAAAATAAAAGTGAAGCGTGCGTCATGCTGTGCTGTGTGATATGTTCATCTCATACTATGACCATTCACGTACTGCGCATGTTTTGAATAAAGACTGGAGTGAACGATAAGTAGGGACGGAACCGTCATTTCTTCTACACAATTTTGTTTGTTGAAGTTTGAACTTGAAACAGTCTTGAAACTACTACAATCTAATTCATGCTTAATAGTGGATTTGATAAAATTTAAATCTAGTCTAAATTAATTGCCATCTAAGTATATACATTTTTGTACTGACCTTTTCGTTTCTTTTTCTTCTTTGCAGGCTCCTCCCTGGCCAACTTGGCCTGTTTCACCATCTTCCTCTTAGCCCTCTTCTCTTTTCGCTCCTCTTTAGCCAGTTTAGTTTTGGCCCAGGGCTCTGTAGGCTTCTGTCTGAGTTTCTGCTTGAATCCAGGCCAAACACCTAGGTCAAACAAAAGAGATGGAATGGTGGAGCACCGCGCAAGTAAATTGAAGACATCAACGGGTTTATTTATATGTAAAAACAAAACTTGTATCAGTTTTCTACTGTTTTACCCACCTGTTTTCTTGTACACCTCCAGCTTTTCAAGTCGAATCTTCTCGCGTGGTTTGTCCTTGTACGGCACCAAGTTTACATCGAAGTCGGCCATTTCCGGAAACGTCGTGACATCTTGGTGTTTGAGTTCGGGCATTTTCGGTAGTTGGAGGAGGCCATACGCGGCGCCCATTGGCGCCAACGGTAATTCCTAAAAGACATCAGGATTACATCTAGGGTTGCTACATTACATTTGCGCCTGCGCAGTATGTAATGTATTTGTGTTTTTAAGGAAATCAACATTTTGAAGTTTTCTCACCTTGACCCTCAATAGCAGCGAGCACTCGTGCTTGGAATAGGCCCTCACGTGGGAAACGAATGCCCGCGTTGCCTTTTCCATTAGCGAACGGTCGCCTTTTTGCATTTTCCTAATTTTCTCACGTAATTCAGCAACCTGTCGATTAGAACACGTACAGCAGATAAGACATAGATAGAACGCTATTAGCATGTAGTTTAATAATGTAATTTGATAATACATAAATAGAACGCTATTAGCATGTAATTTACAAAAAAAAAACTGAAAAGTTACGTCATATTAACGCATGCATACAAATATAACAGAACTCTATTAGCATGTGATTTATATCAAAACCAAATGGAGTATCAGCCGGCTTGAATCGCCAATAAGGTTAGGTAGAAAACTAACAAAGGTATCTCCTGCGCATGCGCTAATATGACGTGATATTAGCGCATGCGCAGGAGATACCTTTGCTTAGTTTTCTACCTAACCTTATTGGCGATTCAAGCCGGCTGATACTCCATCTGGTGGCAGGAAATAAACTGCATTTAGTAGGGAATTTGTTTGCATAACATTTGTTTTGTCATCTTATACATACCTATAGAGCCAAGGTTATACTAGTTACACCTTAAAAGTACATTAACAATCGCGCATTATTGTAGAAATGACTGAAATCATATGATTTTAATGCAATCAGCTAATCAAACAATAACAAAGATCAGATGTTTACCTACTACTTTGAAGAAAACCGTTAACGTTTGAATCGCGAATTATCTGTGTCCTACACAATATTCAATTTCATTGTTTATTAGCATGTGAGTTACGTCATATTAGCGCATGCGCAGAAAACGCCGTTTGCTCAATTTTCTAACTAACCTTATCATCGGTAGCGGTATCCTCCACAATGTTCAATTTGACCTTCTGATTTTTCTCAATAAACGTCACATACGCCTCCTCTGATTCCAAAAGCAAAATTAGGGCTGACCCTATGTGCCCTTGCCTCGCCGTACGGCCTACCCTGTGCACGAATGCACTTGCACTGGCTGGGGGGTCCCACTGTAGGACCCAGTCTACCTAAAAAATGATACATTTTAAAACAAAACTAGTATAGGTTGTATAAACGCAGATTAATTTCGAGTCAAAATATAATTCGTGATTCAAGCATCACTTTTTGACAATTGTAACAACATAAAAGGTCGAAATTATCTTCGTATAACATACAATATCATCGTATGTCTTCGTTTATCTTCTGAAACATTTGGATTACTTTGTAATCTGAATTTATTTTTAAAATCGTCGTAATTTCAATTTGAATACGATCGTATACATTCGTATAAGATCGAGCACCATCGTAAGTCTTCGTTTAACTTCGTGAACCTTCGTATTACTTGGTAATCATTTCAATTTTTTTAATTCATTATAGTTTCTTTCATTTCTTTGTTATTATTGCACATTGTACTCGTAATTTCAATTCGAATATATTTGACTACATTCGTATATCCTCGTTTAACTTCGTAAGCCTTCGTATTACTTTGTTATGATCTCAATTTTGATAATTCATTATGTTTTTTCTCAATTTCTTCTCTTTATATCATTGTGTAGTCCTAATTTTAATTTTCGAATAACTTCGTATAACATCGAGAACCTTCGTATTGCTTTGTACTCATCTCAATTTTTATAATTCATTATGTTTATCTCAATGTCTTCGCTGTTGTGGAGTCGTAATTTCAATTCGAATATCTTCGTGTAACATCGAGAACCTCCGTATGTCTTCGTTTAATATCGTGAACATTCGTATCACTTTGTAATTATCTCACTTTTATAAATATTTATAATTCATTATGTTTTTCTCGATTTCTTCGCTATTAGGTGACTATGGAGTCGTAATTTCAATTCAAGTATCTTCGTATAACATCGAACAACATCGTACGTTTTCGTTTAACATCGATAACCTTCGTATGTCTTCCTTTAATTTCGTGAACCTTCGTGTCACTTTGTAATTATCTCCCAAGTTTATAAATATTTACAATTCATTATGTTTTTCTCGATTTCTTCGATATTAGGTGACCCTGGAGTCGTAATTTCAATTCAAATATCTTCGTGTAACATCGAGAACCTTCGTATGTCTTCGTTTAATTTCGTGAACCTTCGTGTCACTTTGTAATTATCTCAATTTTATAAATATTTATAATTCATTATGTTCTTCTCGATTTCTTCGCGATTTGAGGACTGTGGCATGATAATTTCAATTCGAATATCTTTGTATAACATCGAGAACCTTCGTAAGTCTTCGTTCAATATCGTGAACCTTCGTGTCACTTTGTAATTATCTCAATTTTAGATATGTTTTTAATGAATTATTTTTTTCACGATTTCTTCGCTATTAGAGGACTGTGGAATCATAATTTCAATTAGAATATCTTTGTATAACATCGAGAACCTTCGTATGTCTTCGTTCAATATCGTGAACCTTCGTGTCACGTTGTAATTATCTCAATTTTATATATGTTTATAATGAATTATTTTTTTCTCGATTTCTTCGCTATTATAGGACTGTGGAATGATAATTTCAATTCGAATATCTTCGTATAACATCGAGAACCTTCGTATGTCTTCGTTTAATATCGTGAACCTTCGTGACACTTTGTAATTATCTCAATTTTATATATGTTTATAATGAATTATTTTTTTCTCGATTTCTTCGCTATTAGAGGACTGTGGAATGATAATTTCAATTCGAATATCTTTGTATAACATAGAGAACCTTCGTAAGTCTTCGTTCAATATCGTGAACCTTCGTGTCACTTTGTAATTATCTCAATTGTATATATGTTTATAATGAATTATTTTTTTCTCGATTTCTTCGCTATTAGAGGACTGTGGAATGATAATTTCAATTCGAATATTTTCGTATAACATCGAGAATCTTCGTAAGTCTTCGTTTAATATCGTGAACCTTCGTGTCACTTTGTAATTAACTCAATTTTATAAATATTTATAATTCATTATTTTTATGTCGATTTCTTCGCTATTAGAGGACTGTGGAATCATAATTTCAATTCGAATATCTTTGTATAACATCGAGAACCTTCGTAAGTCTTCGTTCAATATCGTGAACCTTCGTATCACGTTGTAATTATCTCAATTTTATATATGTTTATAATGAATTTTTTTTTCTCGATTTCTTCGCTATTAGAGGACTGTGGAATGATAATTTCAATTCGAATATCTTCGTATAACATCGAGAACCTTCGTATGTCTTCGTTTAATATCGTGAACCTTCGTGACACTTTGTAATTATCTCAATTTTATATATGTTTATAATGAATTATTTTTTTCTCGATTTCTTCGCTATTAGAGGACTGTGGAATCTTCGTAAGTGTTCGTTCAATATCGTGAACCTTCGTGTCACTTTGTAATTATCTCAATTTTATATATGTTTATAATGAATTATTTTTTTCTCGATTTCTTCGCTATTAGAGCACTGTGGAATAATTACAAATCGAATATCTTCGTATAACATCGAGAATCTTCGTAAGTCTTCGTTTAATATCGTGAACCTTCGTGTCACTTTGTAATTATCTCAATTTTATATATATATATATATATATATATATATATATATATATATATATATATATATATATATTTATAATGAATAATTTTGTTCACGATTTCTTCGCTATTAGGTGACTACGGAGTCGTAATTTCCATTCAAATATCTTCGTATAACATCGAGAATCTTCGTAAGTCTTCGTTCAATATCGTAAACCTTCGTATCACTTTGTAATTATCTTAATTTTATAAATATGTATAATTCATTGTTTTTTTTCTCGATTTCTTCGCTCTTAGGGGACTGTGGAGTCGTAAATTCAATTCGAATATCTTCGTATAACATCTAAAACCTTCGTATGTCTTCGTTTAATATCGTGAATCTTCGTATTTCTTTGTAATCACCTCAATTTTATAATTATTTATACTTAATTGTTATTCTTGTTTATCGCTATTATATCATTGTGGAGTCGAGTCAATTTTTGATCAATTCAATTTCCACCATTGTTTTGTTTGACAGATTCAACCATACGCATGCGCAGTAGGTTTATTTTGATTTAAATTGAGTTAAGTGATGCTTTAAAAAACTATTTAGTGTGTAGGGTATATTTTGTCGAAAACTGGTTAGGTACGACGAATATATGTTTATTCTAGAGGCGTAATGATACATTTTCTACTTACTTCCGGGATATCAATCCCCCTAGCCATGACATCAGTGCACAACAGCAACGCCTTTTCCGACTTTCGAAACATCTCCACAATCTTCCTTCTTTTCTCTTTCATTTTGCCATGTATCGCCATAACAGGCGGGCCGTTGTTAATTAACGACGGCAGTACATTGGACCAGTAATCCACGCATGCGCATGTCGGCAGAAACAGCATCGCCTTCTTTACATCCTTGCTTTCTATAAAGGACACAAGCGTGGCCAATTTTCCGTCATCTCTAGCTACGGTGTAATAGTTCTCCAGCAGCACAGGCGTGCTTTGTGTGGCCTTTTCGGTAACTGAAACTAAAACGGGATTCCTTAATCCCGCCCTTATCAGCGCTTGCACCTCTTTTGTTTGCGTGGCGGAGAACAGCCCGGTGCGCCGCTGTCTGGGGAGGTAACCGAGAATTGTGTCCAGCGAGTGCTGAAAGCCCAAGTCGAGTAAACGATCGGCTTCGTCTAGAACTAGCAGTTCCTGGAATCAGAACAATTTTGGATTATGCGCATGCGCTAGATTTAATGACGTTAAACGGATTACACGCATGCGCAATATCCTAAAGTAACAAGTTACGTTGCGTAAAAGATTTACAGCATTAATTAGACAGCTATTAATTTCAAGCGTGATAAAGTTTTGAACGTAAAATTAACTCATTAATTGTTAAATTAATTAACTATATTATCAAACACCGTATTGATATAATAACAAAGAAAATTAGGAACATTACATGAAAAACGCTAATTCGTATAACATCGAGCACCTTCGTATGTCTTCGTGAACCTTCATATTACTTTGTTATCATCTCGATTATTATAATTCATCATGTTTTTCTATATTTCTTCGCTATTAGAGCATTGTGGAATCGTAATTACAATTCGAATATCTTCGTATGACAGTCGAGTATCATCGTATGGCAGTTGAGTATCATCGTATGGCAGTCGAGTATCATCGTATGGCAGTCGAGTATCATCGTATGGCAGTCGAGTATCATCGTATGTCTTCGTTTAACCTCGGGAACCTTCGTACTACTTTGTTAATTATCTCAATTTTCATAATTCTTTATATATTTCTCTATTTCTTCGTTATTATAGTACTGTGTAGTCGTAATTTCAATTCTAATATCTTCGAATACATTCGTATGGCATCGTGTCTCTTCGTATATCTTCGTGAACTTTCGTATTACTTAGTAATTATCTTAATTTTTATAATTAATTACATTTTTCTCAATGTATTCGCTATTATAGCACTGTGTAGCCGTAATTTCCAATCAAATAGCTTTGTATACATTCCTATAACATCGAGCAACATCATATGTTTTCTTTTAACATCGTGACCCTTCGTATTACTTTGTAATCATCTCAATTTGTATTATCCATAGTGTGTATCTTCATTTTTTACTATTTTAGCACTGTGGAGTCGTATTTTCAATTCCTATACATTCGTATAACAACATCGAGAACCTTCGTATGTTTTCGTTTAACTTCGTGTTACTTGACAATCTCACTGTTTATAATTAATTGTATATTTCTTCACGTGTATAGCACTGTGTAGTCGTAATTTCAATTCAAATAGTTTCGTATACATTTGTATAACATCGAGCAAAATCGTATGTCTACGTTTAACGTCGTCTGCCTTCGCATTACTTTCCTTCGTATTTCTTTGTTATTATCTCAATTTTGGTAATTGATTATGTTGTTTTCAATATATTCAGTTTTATAGCCCTGTGGGATCGTAATTTCAATTCGAATATCTCCGTATACATTCGTATAGCATCGAACACCATCGCATATCCTCGTTTAACTTCGTAAACCCTCGTATTACTTTATTATCTTCTCTATTTTGGTAATTTTTTATGTTTTTCTCAATGTTTTCGCTTTTATAGCACTATCAGGTCGTTATTTCAATTTTAGTATCTTCTTATAGATTAGAATAACCCCGAACACCTTCGTATGTGTTCGAATATGTTCGTGTAACATCGAGAACCTCCGTATGCCTTCGTTTAATATCGTGAACCTTCGTGTCACTATGTATATATCTCAATTTTATAAATATTTATAATTACTTATGTTTTTCTCAATTTCTATTATAGCACTGTGTAGTCGGAATTTCAATTCGAATATATTTGTATACATTCGTATAGCTTTTATCACCATCGTACACTTCGTTTAACTTCGTAAATCATCGGATTATTTTGTTATCAACTCAATTTTGATAATTTATTATGTTTATCTCATTTTGTTCGCTATTAGAGCATTGTGGGGTCATAATTTCAATTCGAATATCTTCGTATGCATTCGTATAGTATCGAGCACCCTTGTATATCCTCGTTTAACTTCGTAAATCTTCGTATTACTTTGTTATTATCTGAAGTTTGCTAATTTATTATGTTTTCTCAATTTCTTCACTTTTATAGCACACTGTGGAGTCGTAATTTCAATTCGAATATTTTCGTATGCATTCGTATATCCTCGTTTAACTTCGTAAACCCTCGTATTACTCTATTATCTTCTCTATTTTGGTAATTTATTATGTTTTTCTCAATGTCTTCGCTTTTATAGCACTATGAGGTCATCAATTCAATTTTAGTATTTTATTATAGATTAGAATAACCCCGAACACCTTCGTATGTGTTCGAATATGTTCGTGTTACATCGAAAACCTCCGTATGCCTTCGTTTAATATCGTGAACCTTCGTGTCACTTTGGAATTATTTCAAAATTATAAATACTTATAATTTCTTATGTTTTTCTCGATTTCTATTATAGCACTGTGTAGTCGGAATTTCAATTCGAATATATTTGTATACATTCGTATAGCTTTTACCACCATCGTATACTTCGTTTAACTTCGTAAATCATCGGATTATTTTGTTATCAACTCACTTTTGATAATTTATTATGTTTATCTCATTTTTTTCGCTTTATAGGACTGTTTTGTCGTAATTTCAATTCGAATATCTTCGTATACATTCGTATATCCTCGTTTAACTTCGTAAACCTTCGTATTACTTTGTTATTATGTCAATTTCGATTATTTATTATGTTTTTCTCAATTTATTCACTTTTATAGCATTGTGGGGTCGTAATTTCAATTCGAATATCTTCGTATGCATTCGTATAGCATCAAGCACCATCATATATCCTCGTTTGACTTCGTAAATCTTCGTATTACTTTGTTATTATCTGGAGTTTGGTAATTTATTATGTTTTTCTCAATTTCTTCACTTTTATAGCACTGTGGAGTTGTAATTTCAATTCGGATATCTTCGTATGCATTCGTATAGCAACGAGCACAATCGTATATACTCGTTTAACTTCGTAAACCCTCGTATTACTTTGTTATCATATAAATTTTGGTAATTTATTATGTTTTCCTCAATTTCTTCACTTTTATAGCACAGTGGGGTCATAATTTCAATTTCGAATACATTCGTATAGCATCGACCACCATCGTATATCCTCGTTTAATATCGTAAACCTTCGTATTACTGTGTTATTATCTCAATTTTGGTAATTTATTATGTTGTTCTCAATATCTTCACTTTTATAGCACTGTGGGGTCGTAATTACAATTCGAATATCTCCGTATACATTCGTATATCTTCGTATACATTCGTATATCATCGAGCACCATCGTATATCATCGAGCACCATCGTATATCTTCGTGTAACTTCGTAAACCTTCACATTACTTTGTTATCATTTCAATTTTGATAATTTATTATGTTTTTCTCAATGTCTTCGCTTTTATACTACTATGAGGTAGTAATTTCAATTTTAGTATCTTCTTATACATTAGTAGAAAATCGAACACCTTCGTATGTGTTCGAATATATTCGTATAGCATCGAACGCCATCGTATATCCTCGTTTAACTTCGTATTACTTGGTAAACATTCGAATTTGTATAATTTATTGTGTTTTTCTTAATTTCTTCGCTATAATAGCACCGTGGAGTTGTAATTTCAATTCGAATATCTTCGTGTAACATCGAGAACGTCCGTATGTCTTCGTTTAATATCGTGAACCTTCGTGTCACTCTGTAATTATCTAAATTTTATAAATATTTATAACGCCTTATGTTTTTCTCGATTTCTTTAGTATTAGGGGTCTGTGGAATCCTAATTTCAATTCGAATATGTTTGTGTAACATGGAGAACCTTCGTATGCGTTCGTTTAATGTCGTGAACCTTCGTATTACTTTGTAATTATCTCAATTTTATAAATATTTATAATTCATTATGTTTTTCTCGATTTCTTCGCTATTAGGGGACTGTGGAGTTTAATTTGTATTCAAATATACTCGTATAGCATCGAGCACCATCGTATATCCTCGTTTAACATCGTAAACCTTCGTATTACTTTGTAATCATCTCAAATTGTATATTTCATTGTGTTTTTCTTGATTTCTTCGCTATTATAGCACGCTGAGGTCGTAATTTCCATTCAAACAGCTTCGTAGATATTCGTATTACATCGTATGTCTTCGTTTAACATCGTGAACCTTTATATTACTTTGTAATCACCTCAAATTTCATAAATATTTATTATTATCACGTTTTTATCAATTATTTTTCTATTATAGCACTGTAGTGTTTTTAAATATCTTTGAATAACTCTGTCACCAATTTTACTCAACCCCCTTGATTAAAAGTAGCTAAAATTGCTAGTTGAAGTATAAAGGGTAAAATCAAAACAGTAAATGTATGTTTAAAGACTTAATTTATGTTTTGTAATTAACTTACCAAACTTTTAACAGCCATTGCTAAATTCAAATCCTGTTTTCGAGTGAACAAATCCTCAAGCCTGCCAGGAGTGCATATTATAATATTCCCCCCTTTACTTCGAATACGATTAACATCCTCCTCAACACTATTACCCCCAATCAACAGTATCTGACTGAGATCCTGTGTATGCACCAGCAGTTGCTCGAGCACCTCATTTGTTTGCAAAGCCAGCTCTCGGGTGGGTGATATAACAATTGCCCCAACCTCCCCTTTCCTCCAGGGCTGTGTGGCATGTCTTCGCACCAGTAGCTCCAAGAGGGGCACTAGGAAAGCCAATGTTTTACCTGAACCAGTCACCGCTTCAGCAGCTACATCTTTCATGCTCAATAGCAGTGGAATCGTAGCAGTTTGCACTGGAGTCATTGATTCGAAATTGAACGAGCTTATGCCTTTTGATACGCAGTCATTTAGTTGCACGGACAGTTCGTCCCATCTTTTACGGGTTTTCGACATGTTGTAGGGGTTTAGTTTAACTTAGGTTGTGAGGTTATGATTGTCATAACAATAACACGTGTGTTGTTAAGTTTATCGGTTGGCACAAATAATAAATTGTTTGGCAACTTAGAATTTGAATGTTATTTTTACACGTTGGGCACCATATGTACAAATTTATTATGCGAGAAAGTGTAAAACTACCATTGAATAAAATTACATGTAAAATGTGTTGGCGGCAATTACCAATGAAGTAAATAAACCATCAGAGTTTATGGTTGTGGATTCTTACATATTAAGACAATACTATAAGAAAACAGTACTCTTATAACAAACAATCAACGGAAATTTAAATAATTCAATAACGAACACTTTGCGCCAAAAGTATATGTCATCTTTGTATCATTTCGGGCCGGCGCAGTGGCGCCCTCATCGGTAATTCTATTGACCTATAGAAACAGCATATAAAATATGTAAATTTGAATTTTACACCATTTCAGGACCTCAATTTTTAGACACCAAGTGTCGTTTTAGAATCGTATAGAGGTCAATAGGTCAATATGTGAATATGTAGAATCTAGAATTCTTGAGTAAAGTTTACTATGTAAATTGCTTTCCGTTTCTACGTCTGCGTTCATCCTTCAGCCAATCCGAGAGTAGGTTCAGAATCCTTGAGCCAAAGAAAATATAATCCTAGTTCCTCATTTTTATTTTGAAATAGACAACTGTTTGGATGAACGCAGACGTAGAAACGGAAAGCACTTTTCATAATTAGCTGTGCTCAAGGATTTTAAACTCTAATTCACTATCATAGAAAATATTAACCTATATATCCTATATTTACTATCCTTTTTTTTTTCGTCTGAGGTGGAATCTTCAAAAGACACTCGTACCCCCTATCCACCGCTTGTTGTTAGAGGCGCGGGTAGTGCCGGATTCACCCCGCATTCTGTCCGGGGCGCCTACCGGCTAAACCAAAAACTCAGGTTCTGTAGCGAGGGGCTTGTCCGCCTCAGAGGCACGCTAAGCCCCCCGTACCGTCACTCGTCAGTCCGTAGGTCAGTCTCTCGCTCTGTTTATCGTTGTCTCTCATGGCACTGCCGCGTAGGCACTCGCACTGACGCGCTGTTTCTGATTCTCTCGCACTCTTTCTGCTGCTCGGTGCGTGATGGTTTTGGTCTGCTCGTTTGTCTCGGTCTCGTGTATGTCTTGTCAGTTGTCCTGGTCGCGTCAGTCATCTGTTTAGGTCGTCACTGTACTTCTGTCTCATAACATTGCCGGCAAACCTGGTGACGGCTTTCCACATTCTTTCGTCGTCGATCATACATTGGCCTATTTCTCTTGGGGTGGCTTCACCTCCAAGTTCAGTCCATAGTACGGTTCTTTCCTCATGCCATCTCGGACAGTGGTAAAATGTGTGGAGTGGATCGTCAACGTCCACGCAGTACCGACATCTAGCCACTGCGGCCGTACCTATCCGGAAGAGGTAGGACTGGAAGGTGCCGTGTCCCGACAAGAGCTGCGTAGACCAATGGTCCAACTCCCCATGGCTTCTTGTTACCCAAGGATGAATTTCTTGGTCCAGCTTCCCTTCTCAGTCCCTTCCCATCTGCATTGCCAGGTGGTTAGAGTGGTTTCGCTGCTCTCCTGCTTGGCCGCCTTCAGATCCACTCCGCTCCTTGTAGCCGCAAAGGTCTGGGCCCTTTCCACCACAATGAGGTCACCAGGGGGTGTTCCCGCGAGCACCTCCGCCGCATCCATTGAAATAGTGCGGTACGCCCGAATTCTCTGGGTTCTGATGGCGCCAACCCAGGCCGGGGCTGCGTAAAGGAGCTGGGCCCGCGACACCATAGCAAGCAACCTCCGCTTCTTATCACTCGGGCCGTCCACGTTTGGGAGCAACCTCGATAGGGCCGCCTCTGTCCGCGCAGCCTTCTGGGATGCTACAATCACTTGTGCCGTACAGTTCACATTGGCCTCCGCTATTGTGCCTAGGTATGTGAGTTTGCGCTCGATGTTGTGTGTGGAGCCTAACAGGTCAATTGTGTCCTGGGCTGCTCTGATGGTGCCTGCCCTCTTCGTTGATAGTAGGGCTACCTGAGTCTTGCCGACAGCAATCTTCAGGCCCCTGCTCCCCATCCATGCTGCCAAGGTGTCAGTGGCGTCTGCCAGTTTGGTTTTGGCGTCCTGTAGGTTTCTTGCCCTCGCTACGACCGCCAGGTCGTCAGCGAAGGCTATCGAGGTAGAGTGGTAGCCTCAGCGCGTCATCAAACGCGACGTTCCATAGGAGGGGGCCCAGCACGGATCCTTCGGGCACCCCCCCCCCCCCCCCCTTTACCTCGTGCGATACAACACCTAACGGGCTCTCAAAGATCACTTCCCGGTTGTTCAGGTAGTTGTCCACTAGCCTTACCAGCTGCTCGTCTATGCCGCTTGCACGCAACGCTGTCGTGATGACCACCCATGGGAGCGTGTTGAAGGCGTTGGTCACGTCCAGGGTGGCCATCAGACAGTGCTCCCTAGTTCTCCATGTTCCTGCGTTCGCCTGGCCAACCACTTCACGTACCGCCAGTATGGCATCGCTGGTGGATCTTCCTTTGCGGAATCCGTACTGGTGGTCGTGTAGTCCTCCTGCGCAGTTTAGCGCGTCTTGGAGCCTGTTTGAGATTAGTCTTTCCATGGTTTTCGCAACCCCGTCCAGTAGGCACAGCGGGCGGTATGCATTTGGTTCAGTTGGGTCCTTCCCTGGTTTGGGAAGGAGGACCAGTCTGGCAGTCTTCCAGCGTCTGGGAAAGGTGCCCGTGGTCGCGCATCTGTTTGCTATCCTGTGCATTGCTGCTGCCAGTGTTGGTGCGGCAGCCCTTAGTACCTCATTGGGCACCCCATCTGGCCCTGGGGCTTTATTCGTCGGAAGGCTTTGGAGGGCCGTGGTCACCTCATCCTCTTCCCAGACCAGTTCCTTGTTGTCGTGATTCGCTCGGGGTCCCGTCGTATCCAGGTGTGTGGGGTGTGGGTGGGGGAAGAGCAGCTGTACAACTGCCCTGACCCCGCCGGGTACCGTAGCCTCCGGGCCCATTTGCCGGGCTGTCAGCTTCTTGGTTACGATCTTGTATGCGAGCCCCCACGGGTCATCCTCCACCTCCTGCCAGAGTTTCTTCCAGGAGCGTCTCTGACTGCGCTCGATCTCAAGCCTGTAGGTCCTGCGAGCTTCCCTGTATTGCTCCTCCAGGTGATCCGTGGGTGCTCCGCTGGCCCTTGCTCTCTGGGCCTTGCGTCTGGTCTTGTTTGCTATTGTTCTAGCTGCCGCCACTTCGGTGCACCACCAGTAGACCGCCTTGCGTTGGACCCTGGCATGTTTCACTGGAACCGCCGCTTCGCAGGCCTCCTGGAGGATGGTGTTTATTGTTTCTGCCATCTGGTCGGTTGTCTCCTCTGTGTCGATTGTCCGTAGTAGCTCGGCTAAAGTCTCGTTCAGCCTGTCTGGGTCAAGCTTGTCGGTTGCCCAGCGCTTGGGTGACATGGTATCTTGTGTTGAGTGTGATCGGGGGGGTGCGGCCCCGGCACACGGTTCGATGTTGAACTGTATGTACCGGTCGTCGCTCAGGGTTTCCTCGTCCAGTACCTGCCACCCTCTTACTCTTCCCAGGAGCCTAGTTGTTGCAAGAGTCACGTCGATATGGGAAGACGAGTTTCTTCTGACGAAGGTTGGTTCTCTGCCCGTGTTGCAGGCCACCAGATCTAGTGCGGCCGCCATTTCGGTGATTTCCTCGCCCCTGGTGTCCGTGGTTGGGGATCCCCAGTGCGCAGACTTGGCATTTAGATCCCCTGCTAGGATTACGTGGTCGCCCGAGTTCCTGATTATGTTCTCAAGTACGCTGAGCCATTCCTGAGCTCGCTGTCTGCTCGCGTTTGGTGGTAAGTAGGCAGCCACCAAGGTTATTCCCTCTGCTTTTATCCATGCAATTCCCCTCGCGGGTGTGCCGTGCGACGTGACGCGCCCTTGGAATCCTCCCAGGATCTTGAGTGCTACATCCCCCATGGGCCCGTCTGACACCCACGAGGGGTCCACCCTGGCGTTGTTTGGCTCGCTTATTAATGCTACTTGCGCGCCTCTTGCTATTGCCGTGGACAGGCACAGCTGATGTGCCGCTCTGCCCCTGCCCACGTTCGCCTGTAGCACCCTGATGTTTTCCGTCATTGGGGGTTGCTTTGCCTCCCTGCGTCAGGCGCTCGTGTTCTAGCCTCCTCAGCCTCCCTGGTCTTTATAGGGCACCGCATTCCCCCTGCCGAATGCCCTTCGGCTTGGCAGAGTGGCAGTATGGGGTCTCTTTTTTACAGGCCCGAGATTGGTGGCCTTCCTCGCCGCATCGGAGGCATAATTTCCTCCTGTCGGGCCCTTTGCAGTTTTCTGGCCTGTGTCCAGCGAGCCAGCACCTGCTGCACGCGTAAGGCATTTTCTCCCTCCGGGTGGCTCGACAGTATACCAGCCCAATCCGGATTTTGCCCGAAGTGAGCTGATCCGCTCCTTTACCCGATGTGATGACCGTGATCACCATGGAGCCGTTCCTCGCTGGTCTGAGCTCTCCCACTCTGAAGCTTTCCCTTGGTTCCGGGAAGTTCTTTACCAGTGCTTCCTCCACTTCCTCCTTGGTGGTGAGGCAGTCCAGCCCTCTTACGTGCACCGTAACCCCTGGCCTCTGACCCGGGCGCCTTCAGTTCGATGGCGCTGCAGAGGGTGTCGGCCTTGTTTCCTCCTCCCCCTGACTCGGATGCGGAGTTGGCCGTTGTCAGTCCTGTCTACGCGGGTGATCTTGCTCCCACCCTGGTCTACGTCTCGTACGCTCTTTACAAGTTCAGCGTAGGTCTGACCTTTTGGCGGCCTGACGAGGATTGTCTCCTCCTTGTTTCCCTTTGGTGCTCTTGGTCTGGTCGTCAATGGTGTGCCCTCAGGCTGCTTGGCCGTTGGTTCGCCATTGTCTCTAACTAGTATGCTGGCCCTTACGTCTGCGAAGAGGAGTTCTAGTATTTTCCTCCCCTCGGTTGGTTTGATGTTTGCCAGTTCCGCCCTTAGTTGGAGATCCTCGCAGTCTCCCAGCAGTCGCCTCAACTTTCTTGCAGCATGGAAGAAGGACTTTGCCATCTGCTCGGGCGTGTTTCCCTCACACACCAGGAAGTGGGTAGTCCAGGTTGCAGATGATGTTGTTCCCTGGTAGCAATCCACCTCCATTTTCCTTCTGATTGTGGCCATGTCGCCTTCTTGGAGCTCTAGACCGGCCAGGTCGTGCTGGATCCCCCCGATCTTGGTCCCGTTTGTGTGGGCTCTGAGGTCCTTGCGCACCAGTCGCAGGACGTGCGTGTTTGAGCACGGTTTGACCTCCCCTCCCCTTGATAATTTTCGTTTTAGAGAAGGTCTCCTCTGGCCATTCTTCACCGAGTATCCCTTCCGATTCCGAGTATCTCGCGTCCGGTTTGAAGTGGCTCCTAATTCTAGCCACCTTGTCGTCCTGGGATTCCGGTGTCACTCTGGTGGGGGCGGTTTCGAGTCTCTCTATCTGGCTTCTCATGGTCTCCATGCTCGACCTTATTTCCGCCAGTTCCCTCTCCGTTACCTTCTTTTCCTCGCTCAGCTTGTTTAGCTGAACTCTCAAGGCCTCCTCCTCTGTGCTGTGGGGAATGTTAAGGGGTGTCCCTGCTCTGCCGAGGAGTCTTGTGTAGAGGGCTCTGAGGGCTTCGGCGTCGGCCTTAGCCTCTTTTGGGATATTTCTGGTTGTTGTGTCCGTGAGGCGTAGTACCATGTGCCTAGCCTCTGCCAATTATGTTAGTGCGTCTCTTTCCGTCACATGTCTCAGCGCGTTGGGGCGCGCCTTGGCTTTTCGTTTATCCGGCCTGCCTCTAGCAGCAATCTGCACCTCAAGTGGTGAGGAAGCCTTCCTTTTGATGTTGGTCCTTGCATTAGTGGGGGTATCCTCTTCAGAGGTGTCCGTGTATATTTGCCTAGGTGGGGTGCGGGGTGTGAACCCAGATGCACCAAAAATTCTGTCTGGGTCTTCTGCGTAACTGTGTTCAGTGCTCCGTGAGATTCTCGCCAGTCTTCTCTCCCCGTCGCTCGAATCGCTCAGTTGGTAACTGTGGTGTTTGCGGTGGTCGCTGGTTGACGATCGGGAGGCGCCCACTCCGACGCCTGTCCCGACCGGCACTGGGGTATCCCCCCCCCCCCTTTGCGGTAAACTTTTTTGTTTCCTTGTCGTCCATCATATAGAATTTGTTGGTTTGTTTTGTGGGTCAAACGCCAACCCCATCCGTTTTTTCGCGAGTCGTCATGTTGAAAATCGATGGGTCTGGATGATTTTGGTTTTTTTTTTAAAGCTGTAGAAGGTGGTTGACCTCGTCATCGAAAAACCGAGAGTGGCTGAAGAGGTGGCCAAGAGAGGCCGATAGGTCAAAGGGGGAAGTGGCTCTAGAAGAGAGGCTCAGTCACGCAAAGAGTTGTGATGAGCCCTGAACATCTTAGCAACGCGACGCCATCCTGATTCTGGCTGTGTGTTTCCTCACAGTTGGGCGGTGTAAGGATGTCGTCGCGTTGGGCCCCCAAACCACGACAAGGTGTGTTCTGTTCGTGGGGGATATTTACTATCCTAGAATATATTTTTAGAGCACTTTAAATAAACAGTTCTGTTCAATCATTCTAAACT
Source organism: Lordithon lunulatus (assembly GCA_963942505.1). Classification (NCBI taxonomy): domain Eukaryota; kingdom Metazoa; phylum Arthropoda; class Insecta; order Coleoptera; family Staphylinidae; genus Lordithon; species Lordithon lunulatus. The sequence goes on from OZ012675.1 coordinate 11,175,742, forward strand.
CTAATTTACTATTCTATGGATTCTTCACAGGATAGTAAATTAGAATCTAGAATTCTTGAGTATAGTTTATTATGTAAATTGCTTTCCGTTTCTACATCTGCATTCATCCTTTAGTCAATCCGAGATTAGGTTTAGAACAGCTGTGCTCAATGATCCTAAAATATATTCTACGATGGTAAATCCGAGTTCTTACGAGTCCTTGAGCACAGCTTATTATCTATTCTACGTCTGCGTTCATCCAAACAGTTGTCTATCACAGAAACCTAGATCAAACTCTTCGTATACATTCGTATAGCATCGAGCACCACCGTATATCATCGTTTAACTTCGTAAACCTTCGCGTTACTTTGTTATTATCTCAATTTTGATAATTTAGTTTTTCTCAATATCCTCCCTTTTTTAGCACAGGCGATTGTGATGTCCATATGCAGTGAAAGATTGCACCTAATGTTTACATAGAGGCGGCGTGGAAGAGTTATGCCAGTCGCCTCGCAGGCACCGTGTCTCAGTCAAAGAGGCGGAGGCGCGGTGCCGGCGCTGCGAGACGCACGACGCTTCAAGCCCCCTCTATATAAACATGTGGTGCAATGCCCACTTAGGTGACGAGGCGCGGGCATTTGCCTCGTACCTCTCGCTGCGCCGGCATCGCGTCATCGTCTAAGACACCGTAGGCGAAGAGGCCTTTTCCACGCCGCCTCTATGCAAACATAAGGTGCAATGTCCATCCCTTCACTGCGTATGGACATCACAATCACCTGTGTGACGTCGCGCCTGCGCCTACACCGCGCCTGCGCCTACACCGCGCCTGCGCCCGACGCCGCTTATGTGTGAATTGGGCCTTATTGATCATGTAAGGTGCCTTATTAATCTGAGTAAAAGGTAATTCAATAATCTGTAATTTAAAGAAAGACAGGGAAGAGGGTTGTGTGGTTTAGTAATAATAAAAAAACTGTTTTCATAAAGAAAAAAACAATGATGAATAGAATTTATTATTCTGAAAGAAGCGGATGTGGATTTTCTGTTTGTCTCTTTCCATCAATTATAAAATCACACAAGTGTAAGATTTTTCATTTTTGTTTGTATTGAATCCTTCCCATAATATTCTGGTGATTTTCTTTTCCATTTCATTCATTTTTCGTCTTAGTTCACATATAAATAACAATCTGTGTCACTTCGTATTGTATATATATACACGTGTACATAACACACATATGTATATGATATATATAATATAAAAAGGGGCAACCTAAGACCGCACAAACGAGACCAATATATTTGGCGCAAACAGTAAAAAATAATAATCTGGTTTAAATTATTCCGTTTTTCAGGTAGTCACAATAATACAATAGAGCTGTGTGTGTGTGTTGTGTTTTTTTTAAAATAATAGTAATAATAATAATTGTACTTAGAAAACTAAGTATTTTTATGTTTTGTAATTTTTTTTGTTTTGTTGATTTTTATGGCGAGATGAGATGGGAGGTGCCGCGATATTGAACCATATATAAAATCGGAAATGAAACCACAATAAAATTAAGGCACCTATTTTAGTTTCCATTCCTCCTCCTCTGAGATGTGGCATGTGTGTTTGGGTTTGGGTGAGCACCGTTCGCTGTTGTTGCATTTTCTTCCCCACGCGCGCGCTTTCTACTAACCGGCTAGTTCAGCTATGTGTGTATGTGTATGAGTGTGGGGGGTGGGTGGTTTTTGTTTTTGTTTTGGGGGGGATTGGAATGATGTTTTCTCTAAAAAGATATTTAAGTTTGGTGTGTTGGGGAAATAATATTAATTAACATTTCTAACAAATATAAAGATTTTTGAGATACAACAAAAAAAAAAAGAGGTAAAAAAAAAGAGTTTTAACGGGATTGGGTTTTAAGGTTAGGGGTGGGTCTTAATCTATGGATGTGGAGAGGGCGGGCCGGTTGCGGCTTCTTCTACCGCTAGGGGGCGGGCCCGTGCTGCTGTGGTTGGTGGTGTGGGGTGAGCAACACTTGCATGCCTTGCGGTGGCGGCGGCTGGTGCATGTAGTGCATGCCCGGCTGCAGCATATGCGGCTGTGTTGGGATCATGGGGCATATTATCGGGTATTGCGGGTGGCCTTGTGGGGGCGGCGCCTGGTACTGCTGAGGCGGCTGCTGCTGCGGCTGTCCCTGAGAGTACGGCGGCGGCTGCGACTGGTTCGGATTGTTCGACGGGTTCGGCAGGTACTGCAGCTGCGGCGGCGACTCGTACATTCGGAGCGCGTGCATCTGCTGATAGGCCTGCGGGTTGATGCCCGGCGGGTAGCCGAAGGTGGGCGCCGGCGCCAGCAGCGGCTGCCCCGTGGCCGCCGCCACCTGCATCTGCGAGGCCATGTCCGTCCGCATTTGACCCATCGGTACTATAATTAATATGAATTTTATTAAACAAAACACATACACTTTCTCATATTAATGGACAATTTCAATTTCTGGGACATTTTTTTGATCAACGTTGAGTATAGACCCGTTAGGCCCCATTCACACATAAGCGGCGTCGGGCGGAGGCGCGGGCAAGGCGCAGGCGCGACATTGCACAGGGGATTGTGATGTCCATATGCAGTGAAGGGCTGGACATTGCAGCGTATGTTTACATAGAGGCGGCGTGGAAGAGTTTTGCCTCTTAGCCTAACGTGTCTTAGGCCAAATTCACACATAAGTGGCGTCGGGCGCAGGCGCGGTGTAGGCGAGGCGCAGGCACGACGTCGCACAGACGATTGTGATGTCAATATGCAGTGAAGGGCTAGACATTGCACCTTATGTTTACATAGAGGCGGCGAGGATGCCTTTCGCCTCTTTGCCTACCGTGTCGCTGTGCCTATATAAACATGTGGTGCAATTCCCACTTAGGTGACGAGGCGCGGGCATTTGCCTAGGGATGGACATTGCACCTTATGTTTGCATAGAGGCGGCGTGTAAGCGTTTCGCCTACGGTGTCTTAGACGAAGAGGTGCCGGCGCGGCGAGAAGTACGAGGCAAATGCCCGCGCCTCGTCACCTAAGTGGGCATTGCACCACATGTTTATATAGAGGGGGCTTGAAGCGTCGTGCCTCTCGCAGCGCCGGCACCGCGTCTTCGCCTAAGACACGGTATGCGAAGAGGCGAAACTCTTCCACGCCGCCTCTATGTAAACATAAGGTGCAATGTCCGCCCCTTCATTGCATATGGACAACACAATCGCCTGTGCGACGTCGCGCCTGCGCCCGACGCCGCTTATGTGTGAATTGGGCCTTAGACAATGGACAGGCATTATACAGAAATAAAAAATTGTCTCAATTACTGGGATGTGATTTTGACAGTAATGCAAATGTTTGTACAATTTAATTACACCCCTGGTTTGTCTGTCCTCTGATTAATTTCACCCTCCAATTTAAGTTTTTTTTTTAGAAACTACCAAATATGTAGGAATGAAAAAACTATTATATATACACTAGTTAACATAAATAGTTTGTAAAATGTACCTTTACGCAATCTATTTCCTTGTGGCTGTGGCTGGTACTGCGGTTGGCTGTTTAATATATAATTCAGTGGCATGACAAGTGGTATCGGTGGCTGTCCAGGTGGTCCATTCACTTGGGTGGTTATGTATGGGTTGCTGGGTGTTTGAGGTGTATGCGGCCTGCTCGCTGTGGGCGTGCTGGGTGATCTGTAACTGGAATAATATATAAATCTTACTGTTCTTTGCTGGAAAATGACATTTACGAATGGGAAAATAAATGAGATGAGGTTTATATCATCACATTATAAAATTCGATAAAAAATTTATAGATGATTTTCGCAAAAATTGCTCGGATACGTCCATTTTTAATTAAAAAAAACCCTTCTATCTTTATAGGGCTATCAGCCGTGAGGCTTTTCCGCCGGTCAAGGAAGAATCTTAGAGGAGTTTAATCACCCGGTATTTACCTTAACTTCACAGAAAACCTCTGAAAAACTGTGAAAGGTGATTCGTTCCTCGCTGGGGATCGAACTCAGGCTCCCCAATGCTCAGTACGAGACGGACGACGCCTCTAACCACTCGGCCACTGAGCTGGGTGTTTTAATTTTAAATTGCCTATTTTTAATGAAAATGCCAATTTTTTTCGACCATTTTTGAATGCGTAATGACGTCATCGACAAGTTTTTCAAATGACAACCCCATTTTCGTATTGCCGATTCTGAAAGGGATTCGTTTTCTGCCATCAGCAATGTATATTTTGACATAGGTCACATAAGGAAATTTCAGAGGAAAATTATTTCGGCCGTTTTTATCGGCACCGATCTCCTAGGAAACCAGGGCTTTAGTGATAGATTGGATGATGATAAGCGAAATGGGATTAAACTGAATATTGTTATGTATGAGATTGAAGCCCTGAGCAGTACTGAACAGTTATAGTTACCTAGGCGTGAATGGTTTAGCTGACGGATTCAGAACGAACTCCTTGGCGTTGGGGTTGAGACTGCTGTTCTTCAGTGTGTTTGAGACCTTGTCCATGACCTCCTGCTGCTGCGGAGAGATAGATTGCTGGGGTTGTGGCGGCGTGGGCTGTGGAATCGGGTGTTTGGGTTGCGGCGGCGGTTGCATTTGCTCCACCGGCACCTCCACCTGCGCCAACTTGAATTCCTGCGAGAACTTGTGCAGGTCCTTCACGTCCTCGCGGTGTCTAGGCACATTGTTTAGGTGCTCCTGCTGCTTAACGGGCGGCTCTTGTTGGTACTGCGGCGGCGGCACCATGTTGGGCGACGGGTACACGTTGCGCTGGGGCCGCTGCGGCATGGGCTTCACCTCCCCGTTCATCTGCTTCATCGGCGGAGGGCCCTGGCGCGGCATCACGTTCGGGTTGTAGTGGGACGGCGGGGTGTGCGAGTGCCTAGCGTGGTTCATCGCTGGGTGCTGCTGCTGCTGCTGTTGTGGAGGCATTTGGTGGGTGGGCGGCGGCTGCATGTGCTGGGGCGGCGTCTGCTGGTGCATGTTGTGCATGAGCGGCTGCTGCTCCCGCGGCGGCTCCCGCGGAACCATGGGCTCGCGCACGTGGCTCGGCACGTTGTTGTTCGGGAGGGGCGACGATTGCGAAGGCATCGGGGGCAGGTTCCCTTTCGGACTGGGGGTCGGTTGCGGGGGCGCGCTCATGCCCTGCGATGGCGGGGGCGTGCTGCGGATTATTTTCCCCGTCGTCTGGCCCTTCCTTTTCGCTGGAGGAACATATTTGTCGTTCGGTGGGTTACTGTCATTACCCTTCTGGGAGAAAATAACAATTAGAATAATGCAAATGATAAGACACGTTTATTGCGCATGCGCGTGTTCACGTTATTCTCATTTTTTAAGTTTATTACCATAAAAAGACTTCACGTTACAATTTTCAAACCTTGTTATCAATAAACATTTAATTTTCTAAAATATTGAAAAATCAAAATAATTTTATAAAATGTTGAAAAATCAAAATAATTTTATAAAATGTTGAAAAATCAAAATAATTTTATAAAATGTTGAAAAATCAAAATAGTTTTATAATATGTTGAAAAATCAAAATAATTTTATAAAATGTTGAAAAATCAAAATAATTTTATAAAATGTTGAAAAATCAAAATAATTTTATAATATGTTGAAAAATCAAAATAATTTTATAAAATGTTGAAAAATCAAAATAATTTTATAAAATGTTGAAAAATCAAAATAATTTTATAAAATGTTGAAAAATCAAAATAATTTTATATGTTGAAAAATCAAAATAATTTTATAAAATGTTGAAAAATCAAAATAATTTTATAAAATGTTGAAAAATCAAAATAATTTTATAAAATGTTGAAAAATTAAAATAATTTTATAAAATGTTGAAAAATCAAAATAATTTTATAAAATGTTGAAAAATCAAAATAATTTTATAAAATGTTGAAAAATCAAAATAATTTTATAAAATGTTGAAAAATCAAAATAATTTTATAAAATGTTGAAAAATCAAAATAATTTTATAAAATATTGAAAAATCAAAATAATTTTATAAAATGTTGAAAAATCAAAATAATTTTATAAAATGTTGAAAAATCAAAATAATTTTATAAAATGTTGAAAAATCAAAATAATTTTATAATATGTTGAAAAATCAAAATAATTTTATAAAATGTTGAAAAATCAAAATTAGACATGAATTAATTTATATTTTTACTTTCCGAATACAGCAATGCTGTGGGAAAATGTGAGAAAATATGGGAAAATGTGAAAAAATTAAACAAAATATGAATCCAACTGACGAATCTAAAATTTTAATTTAATATTCATTCAGACATTCGGAAAGTTGCTTGGTTCCCACACCAGATAGTTACTTTCCGAATACAGCACTGCTGTATAAAAACTGTATTGTTATTCTGAAAAAGTTTGAATTGATAGTTACTTTCCGAATACAGCACTGCTTTATACAGCATATTCGGAAAGTAACTATCAATTGTATTGTACTGTATTGTTATCCCAAATCAGTTTGAATTGTAAATTTTGACATTGCTTTACGTTTCATGACTAATATTGTATAATTAAATGAAGAGTGTCATCAATGCTCCAATCTCAACTGCTATTCAAGGTGTTTGACATTTGTTTTGGTAGTTTCTATCACAATGACGTTTTCAATTAGTTCATTCAATAGCTTATGGGACCTATAAAGTTTATGGGATGTTGGTGAATACTGGCATAAATGAACAAAAAGGGAGAGACAAAATAAGAATATACCATAACACCAGCAACCCTCGGAAATAGTGCCTAGAAATACCCTGTAAGGTGCCCCACACTCCAAGAGGGCTAAAATGACAATAATGTATATAACCCTGTATTCACCAATGTTCCATAAATCTATAATTATTATTGTTATAGCAACAATGGATACATTATCTATGGAATGTAGTTACTTTAGATTATCTCAATAAGGCACCTTACATGATTATTACAATATTACTGTCAATATTTTAGAATAATGACAGTATTACTGTTTAAAATGTTCATTATTCTAAAATGTTGCCAGTATTACTCATCATGTAAGGTATAGTAATGATGTAATGAAGAGAATACAGATCTTTATCCAGATAATTGATTGCTTGATAAATATAAAAGAAGGATTGAAGAAAATATTGACAGTATTATTGACCATGTAAGGTGCCTTTATAAAACCTTACACGATAAATATTACCATCAATATTTTAGAATAATGACAGTATTACTGTTTAAAATGTTCATTATTCTAAAATGTTGCCAGTATTACTCATCATGTAAGGTATAGTAATGATGTAATGAAGAGAATACTGATCTTTATTCAGATAATTGATTACTTGATAAATATAAAAGAAGGATTGAAGAAAATATTGACAGTATTATTTACCATGTAAGGTACGTCTATTAACCTTAAATGACCAATATTACCATCAATAATTTAAAATAATGACAGTATTACTGTACAATAAATATGTTTAAAATTATTACTCATCATGTAAGGTATTGTAATGATGTAATGAAGAGAATACTGATCTTTATCCGGATAATTGATTACTTGAAATATTGACAGAATTATTGACCATGTAAGGTGCCTTTATAAGACCTTACATGATCAATATTACCATCAATATTTTAGAATAATGACAGTATTACTGTAAGATAATATCTTTAAAATGTTCATTATTCTAAAATGTTGCCAGTATTATTCATTGTGTAAAGTATAGTAATGATGTAATGAAGATAATACAGATCTTTATTCAGATAATTGATTACTTGATAAATATAAAAGGAGGATTGAAGCAAATATTGACAGTACTAGAATTGACAGTATTATTGACCATGTTGATGAATATAAAAGGAGGATTGAAGCAAATACTGACCAATACTTGACCATGTAAGGTTCCTTTATAAGGCACCTTACACGATGAATCATACTGTCAGTCCTAGTAATGTCAGTATTTGCTTGAATGCTTCTTCAATATTTATCAAGTAATCAATTATCCAGATAAAGATGTGTAAGGTGCCTTATAAAGGCACCTTATATGGTCAATAATACTGTCAATCCTAGTACTGTCAGTATTTGCTTGAATCCTCCATCAATATTTATCAAGTAATCAATTATCCGGATAATCATCAGTATTCTATCCATTCCAGCATTACTATACTACACGATCAGTAATACTGTCAATATTTAAGAATAATGAAAATTTTAAACATATTATTGTACAGTAATACTGTCATTATTCTAAAATATTGACAGTAATATTGACCATGTAAGGTGCCTTTATAAGGCACCTTACATGGTCAATAATACTGTCAATCCTAGTACTGTCAATATTTACTTCAATCCTCCTTTTATATTTATCAAGTAATCAATTATCCAGATAAAGCTCAGTATTCTCTTCATTACATCATTACTATACCTTACACGATGAGTAATACTGGCAATATTTTAGAATAATGAACATATTAAATATTTTATCGTACAGTACTACTGTCATTATTCTAAAATATTGACAGTAATATTGATTGTGTAGGGTGCCTTTATGGGAAACACTCAACAATTAAACAAAAGGTATCTTCAAAGCACTATTCAATGTTTGACATTTGTTTTGGCAATTTAAGTCACAATGACATTGTCAATAGCTTATGGAACCTATAAAGTTTATTGGGATGTTGCTGAATAATAACATGGATTGGTTCTCAATTAACTATCAAAATCTGATTGACACTTAAATGCAATTTGCTCAAAATAAAGTATGTAATGGAGAAACATGTTGTTGATCATTGTTGACAGTTATAAACAAAAGTTAGTAATGCAATCAAAATCTGAATCAAATGATAACTTACATTGTAATCCTGAGTTGGTTGTCGTGCTGGTCGGGATACTGCAGCAAATCTCTCCTCCTCATCCCCATTCTCCAACTCAATTCGTGCCTTGTACATAGGCTGACTTTCGATTTCATTCGCTATCTCATTAGCCTTGGCCTCAGCCTCCTTATAATCGGCAGTGTCTATATTCTGCAGGGGCACTGTGTACCCAGTGAGAGAATGATCATAAGTGCTCTGCACCCCATAAATCTGCTCGTTCTTTCTAAACATATCAGTAGCATCCCACCCATTTGAGCCCGGCTCAAGCTCCAAAGATGTATCCCCACCATTAAGACCACATGGTCCTTCCCATGGCTCCAGCTCCTTCTCCTCGCTGCCCCTCATATTCTGTCCATTCAGTCTAGCCGAAATAGCCATATCTGTCTGGAAGATATCGCGCGTGGCGTAATCCAGGTCGACGTCCCGCGCCACCATACTGATTATATCGCTTGGCCTGAAGATGATCTTGTCCACGAAGGACTCAGCTGCCAGACTGGAGTTGTGGGAGTCTGGGTTCTCGACTTTGGCCGCCACCTCCAGCACAATCTCAAACTGGCTCGAGAAGGTTCTGAAAACACCTTCCCAAACATTACCCGATGCCGCCTGTATGCGCACAATATTCCCCACTTGGGCTGTCGCTGCATACATAAAGTGTGGATTGTTGTAACAACCCTCGGCCGCCACTGTTCTCACCCTTGTCGTCCGACTAAATCATAAAAAATAAAAAAAAATTTAGTAGCCGAGGTGTTTGACTGGCTTCAAGGATAGTTATTGTGTTATTTTTGGGGTGACCCCGAAAAAGCGCGCAGGTAAACAAAAGGCGGGCGACATCATGTTTTGCTCGCTCTCAATAAACGTTTGCCGAAAACTTTGTCGCAGAAACCTACCTGGCGGGGCCGCCTCTGTTTTTCCTCCTATTCATGTTGTGTTCGTGAGCGCTACCGTGTGAGCCGGTGCTGTCGTAACTTCTAGTTGGCACGGGAATTTTGAATAGGTTATCCTGACTGGGCTCACGTGAAAACTGGGATCGCCGCTGGTCGCCTTAGGGCCCCCCCCCGACGAAACTTGAATTACACACACAAAACACACGGGTGCACTCCAAGAGGGAAATGCACAAAATGGCCAGTGACGTAATCGATAAAGTGCACAAATAAACAACCGCTTTTCTCAGTCCATCGGACTGTCGCCTCCCCCGTCCTGGTTCAGCGCTGCACCGTTCGGCCGGCGGCTAAAATTATCGCGTGAAAACACGTCCGCGTTCCTTCTGCGATAACAAAAAAATCGATTGTTTCGCGTTCAACTCCGGACTTTAATTAACCCGAAAAACGACAGGTATTTGACGTGACGGTTTGCGGCTGCGCACCGTAACTACTAGCGACGTCATGGCGGGAGGGGCTACGCATAAAACGCACCAATCATAACGTTGAGAAATAGCGCGAAAATTCAATTTAAACACAAATCTTTTTAAAATAATATTTTAATAAAATGAATATTAGTAACATATTGATATTATATTAGAGCTATTAAATACATACTTATTACAACTATAATTATTAGTATGTGTATTTTTTTATAATTTAAATATATAGCTTTTTTCAAAGGATTTTCAAGTTTAAATTGTCATAATTTGAGTTACAGTTGATATAGTACCACCAAAAGTGCACAAGACGTGTAGGATATATTCATAAAATAAGTGAAAAAGTTGCAAATAATAATAAGAAAAATTGAATGTGTGGAGAATATTATAAGATCAGTTTGTACCTTGTTTCAAATGATTTTCAAGTTTGAACTGTCATAACTTGAGTTACAGTAGATATAGTACCACCAAAATTGCACAAGACGTGTAGAATATATTCATAAAATGAGTTAAAAAGTTACAAATAATAATAAGAAAAATTGAATGTGTGGTGAATATTATAAGATCAGTTTTTAGCTTTATTCAAATGATTTTCAAGTTTGAACTGTTATAACTTGAGTTACAGTAGATATAGTACCACTAAAATTGCACAAGACGTGTAGAATATATTCATAAAATGATTGAAAAAGTTGCAAATAATAATAAGAAAAATTGAATGTGTGGTGAATATTATAAGATCAGTTTGTAGCTTTATTCAAATGATTTTCAAGTTTGAACTGTTATAACTTGAGTTACAGTAGATATAGTACCACCAAAATTGCACAAGACGTGTAGAATATATTCATAAAATGAGTGAAAAAGTTGCAAATAATAATAAGAAAAATTGAATGTGTGGTGAATATTATAAGATCAGTTTGTAGTTTGTTTCAAATGATTTTCAAGTTTGAACTGTCATAACTTGAGTTACAGTAGATATAGTAACACCAAAATTGCACAAGACGTGTAGAATATATTCATAAAATGAGTGAAAAAGTTGCAAATAATAATAAGTAAAATTGAATGTGTGGTGAATATTATAAGATCAGTTTGTAGCTTCTTTCAAATGATTTTCAAGTTTGAACTGTTATAACTTGAGTTACAGTAGATATAGTAACACCAAAATTGCACAAGACGTGTAGAATATATTCATAAAATGAGTGAAAAAGTTGCAAATAATAATAAGTAAAATTGAATGTGTGGTGAATATTATAAGATCAGTTTGTAGCTTCTTTCAAATGATTTTCAAGTTTGAACTGTTATAACTTGAGTTACAGTAGATATAGTAACACCAAAATTGCACAAGACGTGTAGAATATATTCATAAAATGAGTGAAAAAGTTGCATATAATAATAAAAAAAATTGAATGAGTGGTGAATATTATAAGATCAGTTTGTAGCTTCTTTCAAATGATTTTCAAGTTTGAACTGTTATAACTTGAGTTACAGTAGATATAGTACCACCAAAATTGCACAAGACGTGTAGAATATATTCATAAAATGAGTGAAAAAGTTTCATAGAATAATAATAAACATTTAATGTGTGGTGAATATTATAAGATCGGTTTGTAGCTTGTTTCAAATGATTTTCAAGTTTGAACTGTTATAACTTGAGTTACAGTAGATATAGTACCACTAAAGTTGCACAAGGCGTGTAGAATATATTCATAAAATGAGTGAAAAAGTTGCAAATAATAATAAGTAGAATTGAATGTGTGGTGAATATTATAAGATCAGTTTGTAGCTTGTTTCAAATTATTTTCAAGTTTGAACTGTTATAACATGAGTTACAGTAGATACAGTACCACCAAAATTGCACAAGACGTGTAGAATATATTCATAAAATGAGTGAAAAAGTTGCAAATAATAATAAGTAAAATTGAATGTGTGGTGAATATTATAAGATCAGTTTGTAGCTTGTTTCAAATAATTTTCAAGTTTGAACTGTCATAACTTGAGTTACAGTAGATATGGTACCATCAAAATTGCACAATACGTGTAGAATATATTCATAAAATGAATGAAAAAGTTGCATATAATAATAAGAAAAATTGAATGTGTGGTGAATATTATAAGATAAGTTTGTAGCTTGTTTCAAATGATTTTCAAGTTTGAACTGTGATAGCTTGAGTTACAATAGATATAGCACCACCAAAATTGCACAAAACGTGTAGAATATATTCATAAAATGAGTGAAAAAGTTGCAAATAATAATAAGAAAAATTGAATGTGTGGTGAATATTATAAGATCAGTTTGTAGCTTGTTTCAAATGATTTTCAAGTGTGAACTGTCATAACTTGAGTTACAGTAGATATAGTACCACCAAAATTGCACAAGGCGTGTAGAATATATTCATAAAATGAGTGAAAAAGTTGCAAATAATAATAAGAAAAATTAAATGAGTGGTGAATATTATAAGATCAGTTTGTAGCTTGTTTCAAATGATTTTCAAGTTTAAACTGTTATAACTTGAGTTACAGTAGATATAGTACCACCAAAATTACATAAAACGTGTAGAATATATTCATAAAATGAGTGAAAAAGTTTCAAATAATAATAAGAAAAATTGAATATGTGGTGAATATTATAAGATCAGTTTGTAGCTTTTTTCAAATGATTTTCAAGTTTTAACTGTTATAACTTGAGTTACAGTAGATATAGTACCACTTAAATTACACAAGACGTGTAGAATATATTCATAAAATGAGTGAAAAAGTTGCAAATAATAATAAGAAAAATTGAATATGTGGTGAATATTATAAGATCAGTTTGTAGCTTTTTTCAAATGATTTTCAAGTTTGAACTGTTATAACTTGAGTTACAGTAGATATAGTACCACTTAAATTACACAAGACGTGTAGAATATATTCATAAAATGAGTGAAAAAGTTGCAAATAATAATAAGAAAACTTGAATGTGTGGTGAATATTATTAGATCATTTTGTAGCTTGTTTCAAATGATTTTCAAGTTTGAACTGTCATAACTTGAGTTACAGTAGATATAGTACCACCAAAATGGCACAAGACGTGTAGAATATATTCATAAAATGAGTGAAAAAGTTGAAAATAATAATAAGTAAAATTGAATGTGTGGTGAATATTATAAGATCAGTTTGTAGCTTCTTTCAAATGATTTTCAAGTTTGAACTGTTATAACTTGAGTTACAGTAGATATAGTAACACCAAAATTGCACAAGACGTGTAGAATATATTCATAAAATGAGTGAAAAAGTTGCAAATAATAATAAGTTAAATTGAATGTGTGGTGAATATTATAAGATCAGTTCGTAGCTTTATTCAAATGATTTTCAAGTTTGAACTGTTATAACTTGAGTTACAGTAGATATAGTACCACCAAAATTGCACAAGACGTGTAGAATATATTTATAAAATGTGAGAAAAAGTTGCAAATAATAATAAGAAAACTTGAATGTGTGGTGGATATTATTAGAACATTTTGTAGCTTGTTTCAAATGATTTTCAAGTTTGAACTGTCATAACTTGAGTTACAGTAGATATAGTAACACCAAAATTGCACAAGACGTGTAGAATATATTCATAAAATGAGTGAAAAAGTTGCAAATAATAATAAGTAAAATTGAATGTGTGGTGAATATTATAAGATCAGTTTGTAGCTTCTTTCAAATGATTTTCAAGTTTGAACTGTTATAACTTGAGTTACAGTAGATATAGTAACACCAAAATTGCACAAGACGTGTAGAATATATTCATAAAATGAGTGAAAAAGTTGCATATAATAATAAAAAAAATTGAATGAGTGGTGAATATTATAAGATCAGTTTGTAGCTTCTTTCAAATGATTTTCAAGTTTGAACTGTTATAACTTGAGTTACAGTAGATATAGTACCACCAAAATTGCACAAGACGTGTAGAATATATTCATAAAATGAGTGAAAAAGTTTCATAGAATAATAATAAACATTTAATGTGTGGTGAATATTATAAGATCGGTTTGTAGCTTGTTTCAAATGATTTTCAAGTTTGAACTGTTATAACATGAGTTACAGTAGATACAGTACCACCAAAATTGCACAAGACGTGTAGAATATATTCATAAAATGAGTGAAAAAGTTTCAAATAATAATAAGAAAAATTGAATGTGTGGTAAATATTATAAGATCAGTTTGTAGCTTGTTTCAAATAATTTTCAAGTTTGAACTGTCATAACTTGAGTTACAGTAAGTATAGTAACACCAAAATTGCACAAGACATGTAGAATATATTCATAAAATGAGTGAAAAAGTTGCAAATAATAATAAGAAAAATTGAATGTGTGGTGAATATTATAAGATCAGTTTGTAGCTTTATTCAAATGATTTTCAAGTTTGAACTGTTATAACTTGAGTTACAGTAGATATAGTACCACTAAAGTTGCACAAGGCGTGTAGAATATATTCATAAAATGAGTGAAAAAGTTGCAAATAATAATAAGTAAAATTGAATGTGTGGTGAATATTATAAGATCAGTTTGTAGCTTGTTTCAAATAATTTTCAAGTTTGAACTGTCATAACTTGAGTTACAGTAGATATGGTACCATCAAAATTGCACAATACGTGTAGAATATATTCATAAAATGAATGAAAAAGTTGCATATAATAATAAGAAAAATTGAATGTGTGGTGAATATTATAAGATAAGTTTGTAGCTTGTTTCAAATGATTTTCAAGTTTGAACTGTGATAGCTTGAGTTACAATAGATATAGCACCACCAAAATTGCACAAGACGTGTAGAATATATTCATAAAATGAGTGAAAAAGTTGCAAATAATAATAAGAAAAATTGAATGTGTGGTGAATATTATAAGATCAGTTTGTAGCTTGTTTCAAATGATTTTCAAGTTTGAACTGTCATAACTTGAGTTACAGTAGGTATAGTAACACCAAAATTGCACAAGACGTGTAGAATATATTCATAAAATGAGTGAAAAAGTTGCATATAATAATAAAAAAAATTGAATGTGTGGTGAATATTATAAGATCAGCTTGTAGCCATTTTCGTAAAAACATCCCTCAATTAAAATATTTGCTAATGATATTTATACAATACTAACCGAGCCAATAAAATTCGAATTACGCCAACAATAACAACCCTTTATAATTTTTAGTAAAACATTATTAGACGTCTGAAATATTTAATGTAGCCCCAATTACCCCATAATCATGTTTAATTCGAAACGTAGTCGTTAGTGTTAACGTGCTATTCATCCCTAAACGACCCAATCAACTTCTTTATTGCAGCGATTTGAAAGGATTGCTCGGGTTAGGGGATTTATTTTCAATAGTTTTCGCCTACTTTATCTGTTACACGAATATCTTTTCTATTTGCTTGCAGTTTATCTAATTAAATAGTACATTACAGTAAATATGTTGATATCATGCTGCGAGCAAACGGGTTTTGAGCGCCCTGTTTTGTGACGTATTTGGTTTTATTGCGACAATAAACAGCGGCATATTATCACTGCCACCCTTCTTGGAATCTGAAGGTAAAGGGCTGTAATCTATTTCAGATGTGAACCTCAAATTGCAAAACGGTATTGCTTATAACAGTTACGAAATTATTATTAAGTTGTTTGATTAAAATTGTTATAACACAAGATCTAATTTTTTAAAATTTCTGAATATCTTTGAGAATATTAAGCAGATGCTTATTATTATGTATGACAATTTTCATTATCCTAACTAGAAAATTAGATATATATATATATATATATATATATATATATATATATATACATATATAGATATATAAATATATATATATATATATATATATATATATATATATATATAAATATATATATATATATATATTAGCAAATATTTTAATTGAGGGATGTTTTTACGAAAATGGTTACAAGCTGATCTTATAATATTCACCACACATTCAATTTTTCTTATTATTATTTGCAACTTTTTTACTCTTTTTATGAATATATTCTACACGCCTTGTGTAATTTTAGTGGTACTATATCTACTGTAACTCAAGTTATGACAGTTCAAACTTGAAAATCATTTGAAAAAAGCTACAAACTGATCTTATAATATTCACCACACATTCAATTTTACTTATTATTATTTGCAACTTTTTCACACATTTTATGAATATATTCTACACGTCTTGTGAAACTTTAGTGGTACTATATCTACTGTAACTCAAGTTATGACAGTTCAAACTTGAAAATCATTTGAAAAAAGCTACAAACTGATCTTATAATATTCACCACATATTCAATTTTTCTTATTATTATTTGCAACTTTTTCACTCATTTTATGAATATATTCTACACGTCTTGTGTAATTTAAGTGGTACTATATCTACTGTAACTCAAGTTATAACAGTTCAAACTTGAAAATCATTTGAAAAAAGCTACAAACTGATCTTATAATATTCACCACACATTCAATTTTTCTTATTATTGTATGCAACTTTTTCACTCATTTTATGAATATATTCTACACGTCTTGTGCAATTTTGGTGGTACTATATCTACTGTAACTCAAGTTATGACAGTTCAAACTTGAAAATCATTTGAAACAAGCTACAAACTGATCTTATAATATTCACCACACATTCAATTTTTCTTATTATTATTTGCAACTTTTTCACTCATTTTATGAATATATTCTACACGTCTTGTAAAACTTTAGTGGTACTATATCTACTGTAATTCAAGTTATGACAGTTCAAACTTGAAAATCATTTGAAAAAAGCTACAAACTGATCTTATAATATTCACCACACATTCAATTTTTTTTATTATTATTTGCAACTTTTTCACTCATTTTATGAATATATTCTACACGTCTTGTATAATTTTAGTGGTACTATATCTACTGTAACTCAAGTTATGATAGTTCAAACTTGAAAATCATTTGAAACAAGCTACAAACTGATCTTATAATATTCACCACACATTCAATTTTATTTATTATTATTTGCAACTTTTTCACTCATTTTATAAATATATTCTACACGTCTTGTAAGACTTAAGTGGTACTATATCTACTGTAACTCAAGTTATGACAGTTCAAACTTGAAAATCATTTGAATAAAGCTACAAACTGATTTTATAATATTCACCACACATTCAATTTTTCTTATTATTATTAGCAGCCTTTTCACTCATTTTATGAATATATTTTACACGTCTTGTGCAATTTTGGCAGTACTATATCTACTGTAACTCAAGTTATGACAGTTCAAACTTGAAAATCATTTGAAACAAGCTACAATCTGATCTTATAATATTCACCACACATTCAATTTTTCTTATTATTATTTGCAACTTTTTCACTCATTTTATGAATATATTCTACACGTCTTGTATAATTTTAGTGGTACTATATCTACTGTAACTCAAGTTATAACAGTTTAAACTTGAAAATCATTTGAAAAAAGCTACAAACTGATCTTTTAATATTCACCACACATTCAATTTTTCTTATTATTATTTGCAACTTTTTCACTCATTTTATGAATATATTCTACACGTCTTGTGCAATTTTGGTGGTACTATATCTACTGTAACTCAAGTTATGATAGTTCAAACTTGAAAATCATTTGAAACAAGCTACAAACTGATCTTATAATATTCACCACACATTCAATTTTTCTTATTATTATTTGCAACTTTTTCACTCATTTTATGAATATATTCTACACGTCTTGTAAAACTTTAGTGGTACTATATCTACTGTAACTCAAGTTATGACAGTTCAAACTTGAAAATCATTTGAATAAAGCTACAAACTGATTTTATAATATTCACCACACATTCAATTTTTCTTATTATTATTAGCAGCCTTTTCACTCATTTTATGAATATATTTTACACGTCTTGTGCAATTTTGGCAGTACTATATCTACTGTAACTCAAGTTATGACAGTTCAAACTTGAAAATCATTTGAAACAAGCTACAATCTGATCTTATAATATTCACCACACATTCAATTTTTCTTATTATTATTTGCAACTTTTTTACTCATTTTATGAATATATTCTACACGTCTTGTATAATTTTAGTGGTACTATATCTACTGTAACTCGAGTTATAACAGTTTAAACTTGAAAATCATTTGAAAAAAGCTACAAACTGATCTTATAATATTCACCACACATTCAATTTTTCTTATTATTAATTTTTTTAAATTTCTGAATAACTTTGAGAATATTAAGCAGATGCTTATTATTATTTATGACAATTTTCATTATCGTAGCTAGAAAATTTAGTTTGGAGCGTATTTTTAAATAATCTAATTACATATTTAATTCATTTACAACAAAACATATAGTTAGTACTATCAAGGATCATTTTAAATTAGCATACATAATTATATATATATATATATATATATATATATATATATATATATATATATATAGATATGTATATATATATATATATATATATATATATATATATATAGATATGTATATATATATATATATATATATATATATATATATATATATATAGCAAATACTTTACTTTGACTGAATTGTGTCCGTCAAGTTTGCCTCTAAAGTCTGTCTCTCAAGTCTAACTATATAGAGTTGTTGTCAAGTGTTTCTGCCAAGTCTTACTCTTAAACACTTAGTTATTTTTCATAAGTATTCCTCTCAAGTCCTTATCTTTCCAAGTATTTTAATTAAGTTTATTCCTCAAGACTCCCTTCTAAGTCTTTTATATTTTTAAGCCGTATTTTCAAGTATTATTCTCAAGCCTTATTCGTTCTCTCGAGTCTTATTGTCAAATATTGCTTTATATCTTATTCTCAATTCTACCAATCAAGTACTTACTTTCAAACTTCTTATATCTTATTCTCAAGTCTGCGTGTCAAGGCGTACCCTCAAATCCGCCTACCAATTATTTTTCTCTACAAATACTTTTAAGTCTTATTCTCATGTATTATTCTCAAGTCTTTCTCTCAAGTTATATACTCAAATGTTGCACTTAAGTCTTAGGGCTTACTCATAAATCTTCCTCTTAAGTATTACTTTCATGTCTTCTCCCAAGTCTTACTCCTTAGTCGTGTACTAAGTTTTTTTTCTCTAGCCTTCCGCTCAAAATCTTAACTTCTTAATTATTCTTGTTTTAGTTTTTCAATGAAGTTTATACCCT